>JAHLJS010000008.1:10625933-11102190 GCA_038502445.1 Eremochloa ophiuroides | reverse complement strand
GATCTTGTATGGCCCAACATCTCTGGTGCCAACTTCCCTTTTACGTGGAATCTGACAGTGCCACGAAGTGGAGATACCTTGAGGTAGACATAATCCCCAAACCTCGAACTCAAGCTTTCTACGTCTTCTATCTGCATAGCTCTTTTGCCTACTCTGTGCAATCCTCAAATTCTCTCTTACTTGGGCAACACCTTCTTCTGCTTCCACAATCTTAGCAGGACCGAAGAATGTCCTCTCACCTGGTTCTGACCACATTAGTGGGGTCCTACAGGGTCTCCCATACAATGCTTCAAACGGTGACATCTTGAGGCTTGTTGATAGCTGTTGTTGTATGAGAACTCGGCGTGGGGTAGATAGCTCTCCCATCCTTCCTTGTACCTCAATACACAAGCACGTAACATGTCCTCGAGAATCTGGTTCACTCTTTCTGTTTGCCCGTCTGTTTGCGGGTGGTATGCGGTGCTATAGTCGAGCTTGGTTCCGATGGACTTGTGCAAGGATTCCAGAACTGTGATACGAACTGTGAGCCTCGGTCAGATATAATACTCAGAGGCGCCCCATGTAACTTCAAAATGTTTGATACGTACAGATCTGCTAGCTTTTCGACTCTATATTTCCTTTTGACCGGTATAAAATGTGCAACTTTGGTTAGACGGTCCACTATTACCCATATAGAATCATATCCATGCTCGATCGGGGCAGTCCTATTATGAAGTCCATGGATATGCACTCCCACTTCCATTCTGGTATCTCAACTGGTTGTAGCAACCCTGCTGGTCTCTGATGTTCGGCCTTGATTCTATTGCATGTATCACATCGGGCTACATGCCCTGCAATGTCTGTCTTCATATTCTACCCACCAGAAGTGCTTCCTTAGATCATGGTACATCTTGGCTGACCCTGGGTGTATGCAAGTATTTGGAGTCGATGCCCTTCTCGACAGAATCTCTTCTCGTATCGCCTGAATCCGTCGGTACACAGATTCTATCCTTTGTACCATACAGTTCCCTGCTCATCTTCTCGGTATTCAGGGCCTCTTCCCAGCTTCATCAAACCACGGATATAGTCTATCTCAGGACAGTTCTTTTGTGCTTCACGGATTCGTGAGGTGAGATTGTACTCGACGCGAAGCTCATTTAGCATGCCATAGGAGACTACCTCGAGCTGGAACGCGTCAAACTCTCTCCTGAGCTCAGGTGGCATAGAGTTGGTGATGAGGGTATGGCAGTAGCTTTTGCGGCTAAGTGCATCAGCGACAACATTGGCCTTTCCTGGGTGATAATGGATCTCAAGATCATAATCCTTGATGAGTCTCCAGCCATCTGCGTTGCCTCATACTTCAGATCTTCCTGTGTGAAGAAGTACTTCAGGCTCTTGTGGTCAGTGTATATGTCACACTTGTTGCTTCATCAGATAGTGTCTCCAAATCTTAGTGCATGTACCACGGCTGCAAGTTCTAGGTCATGAGTCGGGTATCGCTGCTCATGTTCCTTCAACTGTCTTGAGGCATAAGCTATCACTCTTCCTTCTTGCATTAGTACACAGCCCAAACCTTGCCGAGAGGCATCACAATATACAACAAAATCCTTGTGAATATCGGGCAGGGCTAGTACAGGTGTAGTAGTGAGCTTCTCCTTCAAGGTCTGAAAACTCTTCTCACATTCAGGAGTCCATGTAAACTTGTTCTCTTTCTTCAGCAAGTTGGTCATGGGTCTTGCAATCTTGGAAAATTCTCAATAAATCTGCGATAGTATCCTGCAAGTCCCAAAAAGCTTCTGATTTCTGACACATTACAGGGTTGTTCCCACTCTTTCACAGCTTCAATCTTGGCTGGGTCTACTGCGACTCCTTCTCCTGACAGTACGTGTCCAAGGAAAGCAACTTCCTCAAGCCAGAATTCACACTTGGAGAATTTGGCGTAAAGCTGGTTGCGAGACAACCTCTCCAATACGGTCCTCAGATGATGTTCATGTTCCTCTTTTGTGGCTGAATAAACCAATATATCATCAATGAATACCACCACAAACTTGTCTAGCTCATTCATGAAGATCTTGTTCATCATGTTCATGAAGTATGCCGGAGCATTAGTGAGTCCAAATGAGACTACTGTGCACTCATACTGTCCATATCTAGTGACAAATGCAGTCTTCGGGATATCTTCTTCCCTGATCTTCATCTGATGATACCCTGATCGGAGATCGATCTTTGAGAAGTACTTGGCATTGCTCAGTTGATCTAACAGATCATCGATGCGGGGCAATGGGTACTTATTCTTGACTGTGACCGCATTCAGGTTCCGGTAGTCAATGCACATCCTCATCGTGCCATCCTTCTTCTTGACAAACAAAACGGGAGATCCCCAGGGCGAAGCACTTGGCCTAATGAAACCCTTCTCCAGTAATTCTCCCAGCTGCTTCTTGAGTTCCTTCAACTCATCAGCCGACATTCTGTAGGGTCTTTGGCAATTGGTTGCAGTCCCTGGCATCAGCTCTATAACAAACTCCACATCTCTATCTGGTGGCATTCCTGGCAACTCCTCTGGAAATACGTCATTGAATTCACAGACTACTGGCACATCTCTGAATGTCAGCTCTGTCTTATCTGCTTTAGTCTCCAGGGCACATAGGAGGGCTTGGACTCTCTCGGTTTGGGGTACACATCGGACAGCTGTTCCCCAAGGGTGGGTTACCTGAACATATCTAGGTGAACAAGATATCACTCCCCGGTGTTTGGTTAGCCAGTCCATGCCTAAGATGACATCTAAGCTATTGGAGGGTAGTAGGGTTAGGTCAGCTCGAAAGTCAAGTCCCTCGATAGTGATTATCACTCCTCTACATATGTGAACGCTTCTGAAGGTTCCTAAGGGCGAGCTAGTTAGGATGGGGTTTGCTCTCGGGGTTACAGGTATGTTATGCTTCAGTGCAGTAATAATCTTATAGTGGTTTAAGTAGGAGTTAGATGTTTTCAACGATTTTAAATGAATTAAAACATTTTTCATGCTATCCTACACTCAACCAAAGAAGCAAAAAGAACCATAAGAAGCATAAGATCCAAATGTCACTCATCACATGGTTATTATTACATAAAGGATGTTCCTAGCTGCTAAGAAGATCGTGCTATGCGCAGATAGCCAATGACAGGATAACTCATGGTATCACTAGTCTAAGGGCCACGCAGGGTCCCATAAGCTACTGGTGCATAAGGTCAAGTACGGCGTCGGGTATGCGGCTGTCCTCTGCCTCGATCTCGTCATCGGTCATGGTCAGGCGCTTGACATAATCGAGTGCTACTGCTAGCTCTGGAGTGGCCTCAATCTCCTGCATCCTTTGAGACGGACACGCTCTCAGGTTGAGCGTAGTGGGTGGTATGCGGAAGTCTCCCTCCCGGGGCTTCACCATCTCCAGTGGGGGAAGCGAACTCTGTACCTTCCGGACCTCAATAGCTCTCCTGGCGTCGGACTGCTTCCAAGCTGTCTCTGTCCTCCGTAGCTTGTCCTTTAGGAACTCCACCATCTTCACGCGGTCGATCAGAATCCCTTGGTTGCGGGTGGACTTGTCCTCGGCTTTCTCCAACTGCTTCTCCAACTCCTTGATCCTGGAACGCAGCGTGATCATCTCGACTACCCTGTCTCTGCTCCTCTGCTCCCTCTCAGCAAGTGCTCTCTCCTTGTCGTCCAGCCTCCTCTGTAATTCCAACACTCTGCTGTTCAGGTAGTCATTGCGAAGCCCAAAATCTCCGACCTTGTCTCGCAAGTCGGCGATCTCGGCTCGGTGTAACTCATCACGGCGCTGCATCTCCAACTGCAAGTCAGTGACTGCTCTGCTCAAACTCTCCAGGGTCTGAGTCCCTTTCTGCAAACTGTCCTCGACCTCTGCCATGCGTGCTCGGTCACGCCGCCTCCTTTGCTCCAATGAGCTGATGAACTCGTCCTGCTCCTGGAGGTGGTGTGCCACTGTGCGTAGGCAAGGGTCAGTCTCAGCCTGAACGATCTGGCCGGTGTACAGAATCCTCTGGATGGGGTCAGGGTGCAGCTCCAAGGCCTGAGGATAGCAGACGGAAGTGGGTCCCCTTAAGGTACTCGTATGCTGTGTACACAACTGCGCGTAGTACCTTGCGGGAGACAGACTGTACTCCGTCCTCCACAGTCTCTCCAGCAGTGTAGTCAGCAAAAACCAGCATTCCTGGAAGGGTCAGGCTGACGGGTGTCTCAACTCTGGTAGTGACAGGTCCTTCAAACCTCTCAGCCTCGACAAGCTTCCCTCGGCTGAAGTACTGGATCTGGTCAGACGGTGCTCCCAGCTCCTCCAGCACCTGGCGTAGTACCATGGCAAATCCGCCGTAGTTCCTCCCATTGATCGGGATCTCGATAGTGCCGTCGTGCAGTGGACGAAGTGGTGGTCCAAGGCTGGTCATCTGCAAATTTTCAAGAAACGGATTAGCAGGTCCTTGTATTAGATAAGCCATTGCATAAAAAGTGAATGCAAGGTCGGTAATATAACCGAAAGAGAGTCTGGCTTCCTATTCTAACGTCCATTCTCTATGGGTCTCGTCCTACAGTCAAGTATGGCTCTGATACCAACTGAAACGACCTCGATTTCCACGAAGGGAAATCCACAGGCTCGAATTGTAATTCAACAGATTGCTTGGGACAATCCATGAAATTACCCATATCTCAGTTGACACCAGGATCCATACAACGGTAAATAAGTCTTACATAAATATTTATTACATCGCCACACTGGCGGAATCAACAATCAGAGAAGCTTTAGAAGATGCGGAAGCGATTCATCCTTCACGGCCAACTTGAGTGTAGCACATGACCCTATTCCTCGTCATCATCTCCCTCGAAGTCGTACTCATTCTCGTCACCTGACAGCAAATTTATCAGTACGATTTGTACTGGCCACGGAGCCCACCTATGCAGCATTTGCTTTGTGGAAAGTGGATGCAAGGCTATACAAACAAACCTATAGGCTGAGGTTTTCCTATGCAGCTGTAATCAATGTTTAATTAGTCAAGTTTTATCACCAATTAACACCATCATTCCCTTTTCCCATCACCACACCTCACTTACCCACACCTCACTCTCATTCGACAGGCCCAACTCCCTCTCGGGCCTATCTCAGCGGCACACTACCACAACGGGTACACTGCCGGAAAAATGTCATCCAGGGGGAGAAGAGAACACTCACTACACTAGTAGAAGCTTCACAGGAAAGGTCCATAGCCAACAGGTTGGCATATGTATCGATCGATCAACCATACACTCTGCAGAGGTTTCGCTACTCACAAGATTAGCCATCATAGGTGTTGCGCAAACACCTAGGCAGAATTCCGGGTGCTTGCTTGCCTAGGTCGATGCCACCCTACCACTCAGCCCTGGGATATTCCGGATCCTACACCGTTATGCTGAGACTGGGAGACACAGTACCGGGCCCATCCAGTGGTACTGTGCATCTAGGACGGAACGGGAACCCATCGACCGTCTCCGCCCACCCTTATCACCTTTCAACCTAGCAGTAGTGGCACCGTCCTACCAAGTAGTCCAGCCGTCTCCCGCCCATCAGAAGCGAGTGAGTAGAAAAGGATTCCCATGAACCTGAAACTAGTCCATCCTAGGTTTGACCAAGCAGGCATCTCCACTTAGGGGATACTCTCCCCGTGCCATCACAGCACCTCCGTTCACGGGCTTCAAACCACCAAGGCTATCCCACCCGGAACCTCCTCAACAACTTTACCCGCCACAGGTATCTCGCTTGGGGATGCCCAGGTTGCACCCCCGGCACGACTTGCCCCATGGGCTTGTCTCACATCCCACTTGGTCGACATCAACCCTTACCACGCACCCAAGACGCACGCAGCACTCTCTCCCAGTAGTTATAATCAGTTATACACCGTCCCAATTCCACCACATAGCATATAGCAAGTAGTAAGTAGTGGAAGAGTAACAGTAAAATAAGCAGCAGCTAACCTAACAGCGGATAGCAGGGTAAAGTCTTATCAAGGCAGGGAATTCAAATATACTACCATGCAACCAATCCATACATAATCATAAAGCAATAGCAACAATGTCATTTGCAATGCGTAATAGGATCTAAGGATTTGGTGGGACGTGGCACCTTCGTAGTCGTCTCCTAGCTCTTGGAAGTACTCGTGGTCGTCTTCCTTAGTCAGATCCTCCTCTGTCTCTGAAATCGAACACGAAATAGTCGCGTCAGCGACTCCTATAGAGTATTTCAGAAAAATCCAATAAAATAAAGAGCCAAATGCACACAAACACAATCTTAGATTGTAGATCTCATTTTCTGAGAATTTTGATATATGGTGCGCAATTTTTGGACTTCGTATGAATAAGTTATGAATTTCCGAAGATTATCCTATTTTCTGAAAATGAGAAAACTGTTTGGTTAATAGGGGCAGCTCGGGATTGGTCCACGTGGCGCGCGGGTCCAGTAGTGCGGCAAGTGGCGCCTCAACAGAACACAGACCCGATGGTCGCCCACCAGGTGTTCGATGCTGGTTCCCAGAGAGTTGCCGGAGTTGGCGTAGCTCGGCGTGGCTCGGCGGTGGTCGGTGGTAGCTCGGCTGTGGTTGGGGTATCTCGGCGGAGCTCGGCGGTGGTCGGGGGTAGCTCGGCTGTGGTTGGGGGTATCTCGGCGGAGCTCGGCGTAGCTCGGTTTAGCTCGGCGGGGCTCGGGCGAATCGGAGATTCGGGGCGCCGAGGGTGCCGCTCTCCCGAGCTCTCCCGGGGAGGCTCGGGCGAATCGGAGATTTGGTGCGCCCGAGGGTGCCGTTCTCCCGAGGTCTCCCGCGGAGGCTCGGGCGAATCGGAAATTTGGGTGCCCGAGGGTGCCGTTCTCCCGAGGTCTCCTGCGGAGGCTCGGGCGAATCGGACATTTGGGTGCCGAGGGTGCCGTTCTCCCGAGGTCTCCTGCGGAGGCTCGGGCGAATCGGACATTTGGTGCGCCCGAGGGTGCCGTTCTCCCGAGGTCTCCTGCGGAGGCTCGGGCGAATCGGACATTTGGGCGCCCGAGGGGGCTGCTCTCCCGAGCTCTCCTGGGGAGGCTCGGGCGAATCGGAGATTTGGACGCCGAAGGGGCTGCTCTCCCGAGCTCTCCTGGGGAGGCTCGGGCGAATCGGAAATTTGGGCGCCGAAGGGGCTGCTCTCCCGAGCTCTCCTGGGGAGGCTCGGGCGAATCGGAGATTCGGTGCTAGCAGGGTTCCAGGGCGTCTGTTCAAGGCGGCGGTGTCTCTCCGGTGCGGCGGACGATGACAGGGCGGCGATGGCCATATTTCGGCAAGGCAGGGCTCGGCTTTCTAGCGGCGGTGCCGAGGCAGACTTGGCGAACCTCGGCGGCCTTTCTCCGCAGCGCGAGGCGACCGGGGGTACTCGGAACGGATCTTAGGCGAGGCGGAACCTGTCGGCGGCGATGTCGTCGCGACGGTGAGGTTCCGGCGGGGTTAAGGAGGTCTTCTAGGAGATGTATACGCGTCCAGGGTCCAAGGCGATGGTATACCAACTACCAATTTTGGCTACCGAGCTTTCCAAGGTGCTCGGTTGTGGCGGCGGCGTGTCGCCGACGACGGCGGAAAGCGGCATCGCGGCTACGACCAAGTATTGGTTCAATCGAATGCGGTCTTGTCAAATTGGTGAGGCCAGAGAGGCATACATCACTCTGGTGGCGAACTTAGCCATGGCATGACCTTCTTTTGGCTACGGCTCGCGGCGGCGCTCCGGTAAGGTCGCGGCGCACGCGGCCAAGGCGATTCAGGCTTCCTCTAGCGCTTAGATCCGCGTAGCTAGCTCAAGGGGGTCGTGGCGGTGCTCCACGACGTTCTAACCTGTACGGGTGCTAGTCGGATTGCTCGGAACGGGTGATTCGGCGTCGGAACGCGTCGGTGGTGAGCGCACTCCGCCGAGAACGCGTCGTGCTGCGTTCTCGGTCTAGCAAGCTTGTAATCCGGGGGTTTTGGCTGGTCGAGTGAGTGCATGGTGCAGGTGATCTTCCCGAGCCGGTATAGGCTCGTGCCTGCGCGTCCCGAGGGTGGAACGCCATGGCAAAAGCAGGGCAAGGTTCGGACATGGCGTGCGATGGCTCACCGTGGTGTCGGTGAAGCTAGGATGGCGGTGCAGTGGCGAGTCGGAGCCGTGCAGAGCGATCGCAGTGTCGTGCCGCTCCTCGTCCGCAGCTCGGCTTCTCCTCCGTGTCCGGCTCCGGCGTGCTCCGCGGCGGCGGCGCTCCGGCAGCTTCTCCTCCCCTGCTCCGCCCTTCTCCTACGCTCTCTCTCTCGGCTTGGTGCGGTGTGCCGGTCTGTGCTGCGGTGGCGGCGAGGGGAAATGAGGGTAGGGCTTCGGGGTGCTCCAATTTATAGGCGAGCTTGGCCAGCTCCAATGGCGAACGGTCTCGATTGCGCTCGGCCGATCGAAGGGCCGTGGCTCGAGTGGATCTAGGGCTCCGGATGGCGCGGGTTCGCTTGGCGGCCAAGAAAGGAGGGGACAGGAGGGGAACAGCGGGGTCCAGGGCTCTGCCATGCTGTCGGCTGTGGGACCGGGGTCACGCCATTCGCGCGACACCCCCGGCAGGCGCGTTGCCTTCGTGAGGAAGAAGAACAGTGGGGGCGAGAGTGGCTGACAGGCGGGGCCGGGTTGGCAGCGAGCGCGAGCGCGAGCGCGTGTGTGCCGGTCGCGCGCGTGCGCTGCCGAGCCGCGACGTGGGCCGCGCGCGGTGAGATGAGGAGAGGAAGGTCGGGCGGGCTCGGGCTGGCTTGCTGGCCGAACTCTCTTTCTCTTTTTTTTATTTTCAGTTTAGTGTATATATACATATATTGCCCATTTTAAATATTGAGTAAATACAAATATAAATTGCAATAAATCCCAAATGTAATGCATAAGTTATTATTCTATGTGAATGGAATTAAAATGCAAACTACACTCCTTTATTTACCAATTTCATAATGAAACCTATATGCTTGCACAAGAAAAATGGGTCTTCACAATAAATAAATGAAAAATTTTAATTGGTTGGGATTTTTAGGTTGTGTGGATTTTTAGGGTTGTTACAGTCCTCCCCCCTCATTAGGATCTCGACCTCGAGATTCAGAGTTAACGTACCCATCGAAGAGGTAAGGAAACATAATCCGCAAGTCCGATTCCTTTCTCCCACGTAGCTTCCCTTTCAGTGTGATTGCTCCACTGTACCTTGCACATCGGAATGGTTTTGTTTCGCGTCTCTTTGGTATCCCGTGCCAAGATCTTGATCGGATGTTCCTTGTATTCAAGTGTGTCTTGCAGGTCCAATGCATCCGTAGGAACTTGCTCCTCGGGAAGCTTCAAACACTTCCTTAATTGCGAGACATGGAACACGGGGTGTACTCCAGATAATTCCTCCGGTAGTTCCAGCTTGTAAGCAAGCTTTCCAACCCTTTTACAGATCTTGTATGGCCCAACATATCTTGGTGCCAACTTCCCTTTTACGTGGAATCTGACAGTGCCACGAAGTGGAGATACCTTGAGGTAGACATAATCCCCAACCTCGAACTCAAGCTTTCTACGTCTTCTATCTGCATAGCTCTTTTGCCTACTCTGTGCAATCCTCAAATTCTCTCTTACTTGGGCAACACCTTCTTCTGCTTCCACAATCTTAGCAGGACCGAAGAATGTCCTCTCACCTGGTTCTGACCACATTAGTGGGGTCCTACAGGGTCTCCCATACAATGCTTCAAACGGTGACATCTTGAGGCTTGTTTGATAGCTGTTGTTGTATGAGAACTCGGCGTGGGGTAGACAGCTCTCCCATCCTTCCTTGTACCTCAATACACAAGCACGTAACATGTCCTCGAGAATCTGGTTCACTCTTTCTGTTTGCCCGTCTGTTTGCGGGTGGTATGCGGTGCTATAGTCGAGCTTGGTTCCGATGGACTTGTGCAAGGATTTCCAGAACTGTGATACGAACTGTGAGCCTCGGTCAGATATAATACTCAGAGGCGCCCCATGTAACTTCAAAATGTTTGATACGTACAGATCTGCTAGCTTTTCGACTCTATATTTCCTTTTGACCGGTATAAAATGTGCAACTTTGGTTAGACGGTCCACTATTACCCATATAGAATCATATCCATGCTCGGATCGGGGCAGTCCTATTATGAAGTCCATGGATATGCACTCCCACTTCCATTCTGGTATCTCAACTGGTTGTAGCAACCCTGCTGGTCTCTGATGTTCGGCCTTGATTCTATTGCATGTATCACATCGGGCTACATGCCCTGCAATGTCTGTCTTCATATTCTCCCACCAGAAGTGCTTCCTTAGATCATGGTACATCTTGGCTGACCCTGGGTGTATGCAGTATTTGGAGTCGTGCCCTTCCGACAGAATCTCTTCTCGTATCGCCGAATCCGTCGGTACACAGATTCTATCTTTGTACCATACAGTTCCCTGCTCATCTTCTCGGTATTCAGGGCCTCTTCCCAGCTTCATCAAACCACGGATATAGTCTATCTCAGGACAGTTCTTTTGCGCTTCACGGATTCGTGAGGTGAGATTGTACTCGACGCGAAGCTCATTTAGCATGCCATAGGAGATTACCTCGAGCTGGAACGCGTCAAACTCTCTCCTGAGCTCAGGCGGCATAGAGTTGGTGATGAGGGTATGGCAGTAGCTTTTGCGGCTAAGTGCATCAGCGACAACATTGGCCTTTCCTGGGTGATAATGGATCTCAAGATCATAATCCTTGATGAGTTCTAGCCATCTGCGCTGCCTCATATTCAGATCTTCCTGAGTGAAGAAGTACTTCAGGCTCTTGTGGTCAGTGTATATGTCACATTTGTTGCTCATCAGATAGTGTCTCCAAATCTTGAGTGCATGTACCACGGCTGCAAGTTCTAGGTCATGAGTCGGGTATCGCTGCTCATGTTCCTTCAACTGTCTTGAGGCATAAGCTATCACTCTTCCTTCTTGCATTAGTACACAGCCCAAACCTTGCCGAGAGGCATCACAATATACAACAAAATCCTTGTGAATATCGGGCAGGGCTAGTACAGGTGTAGTAGTGAGCTTCTCCTTCAAGGTCTGAAAACTCTTCTCACATTCAGGAGTCCATGTAAACTTGTTCTCTTTCTTCAGCAAGTTGGTCATGGGTCTTGCAATCTTGGAAAAATTCTCAATAAATCTGCGATAGTATCCTGCAAGTCCCAAAAAGCTTCTGATTTCTGACACATTACAGGGTTGTTCCCACTCTTTCACAGCTTCAATCTTGGCTGGGTCTACTGCGACTCCTTCTCCTGACAGTACGTGTCCAAGGAAAGCAACTTCCTCAAGCCAGAATTCACACTTGGAGAATTTGGCGTAAAGCTGGTTGCGAGACAACCTCTCCAATACGGTCCTCAGATGATGTTCATGTTCCTCTTTTGTGGCTGAATAAACCAATATATCATCAATGAATACCACCACAAACTTGTCTAGCTCATTCATGAAGATCTTGTTCATCATGTTCATGAAGTATGCCGGAGCATTAGTGAGTCCAAATGAGACTACTGTGCACTCATACTGTCCATATCTAGTGACAAATGCAGTCTTCGGGATATCTTCTTCCCTGATCTTCATCTGATGATACCCTGATCGGAGATCGATCTTTGAGAAGTACTTGGCATTGCTCAGTTGATCTAACAGATCATCGATGCGGGGCAATGGGTACTTATTCTTGACTGTGACCGCATTCAGGTTCCGGTAGTCAATGCACATCCTCATCGTGCCATCCTTCTTCTTGACAAACAAAACGGGAGATCCCCAGGGCGAAGCACTTGGCCTAATGAAACCCTTCTCCAGTAATTCTCCCAGCTGCTTCTTGAGTTCCTTCAACTCATCAGCCGACATTCTGTAGGGTCTTTTGGCAATTGGTGCAGTCCCTGGCATCAGCTCTATAACAAACTCCACATCTCTATCTGGTGGCATTCCTGGCAACTCCTCTAGAAATACGTCATTGAATTCACAGACTACTGGCACATCTCTGAATGTCAGCTCTGTCTTATCTGCTTTAGTCTCCAGGGCACATAGGAGGGCTTGGACTCTCTCGGTTTGGGGTACACATCGGACAGCTGTTCCCCAAGGGTGGGTTACCTGAACATATCTAGGTGAACAAGATATCACTCCCCGGTGTTTGGTTAGCCAGTCCATGCCTAAGATGACATCTAAGCTATTGGAGGGTAGTAGGGTTAGGTCAGCTCGAAAGTCAAGTCCCTCGATAGTGATTATCACTCCTCTACATATGTGAACGCTTCTGAAGGTTCCTAAGGGCGAGCTAGTTAGGATGGGGTTTGCTCTCGGGGTTACAGGTATGTTATGCTTACGTGCAGTAATAATCTTATAGTGGTTTAAGTAGGAGTTAGATGTTTTCAACGATTTAAATGAATTAAAACATTTTTCATGCTATCCTACACTCAACCAAAGAAGCAAAAAGAACCATAAGAAGCATAAGATCCAAATGTCACTCATCACATGGTTATTATTACATAAAGGATGTTCCTAGCTGCTAAGAAGATCGTGCTATGCGCAGATAGCCAATGACAGGATAACTCATGGTATCACTAGTCTAAGGGCCACGCAGGGTCCCATAAGCTACTGGTGCATAAGGTCAAGTACGGCGTCGGGTATGCGGCTGTCCTCTGCCTCGATCTCGTCATCGGTCATGGTCAGGCGCTTGACATAATCGAGTGCTACTGCTAGCTCTGGAGTGGCCTCAATCTCCTGCATCCTTTGAGACGGACACGCTCTCAGGTTGAGCGTAGTGGGTGGTATGCGGAAGTCTCCCTCCCGGGGCTTCACCATCTCCAGTGGGGGAAGCGAACTCTGTACCTTCCGGACCTCAATAGCTCTCCTGGCGTCGGACTGCTTCCAAGCTGTCTCTGTCCTCCATAGCTTGTCCTTTAGGAACTCCACCATCTTCACGCGGTCGATCAGAATCCCTTGGTTGCGGGTGGACTTGTCCTCGGCTTTCTCCAACTGCTTCTCCAACTCCTTGATCCTGGAACGCAGCGTGATCATCTCGACTACCCTGTCTCTGCTCCTCTGCTCCCTCTCAGCAAGTGCTCTCTCCTTGTCGTCCAGCCTCCTCTGTAATTCCAACACTCTGCTGTTCAGGTAGTCATTGCGAAGCCCAAAATCTCCGACCTTGTCTCGCAAGTCGGCGATCTCGGCTCGGTGTAACTCATCACGGCGCTGCATCTCCAACTGCAAGTCAGTGACTGCTCTGCTCAAACTCTCCAGGGTCTGAGTCCCTTTCTGCAAACTGTCCTCGACCTCTGCCATGCGTGCTCGGTCACGCCGCCTCCTTTGCTCCAATGAGCTGATGAACTCGTCCTGCTCCTGGAGGTGGTGTGCCACTGTGCGTAGGCAAGGGTCAGTCTCAGCCTGAACGATCTGGCCGGTGTACAGAATCCTCTGGATGGGGTCAGGGTGCAGCTCCAAGGCCTGAGATAGCAGACGGAAGTGGGTCCCCTTAAGGTACTCGTATGCTGTGTACACAACTGCGCGTAGTACCTTGCGGGAGACAGACTGTACTCCGTCCTCCACAGTCTCTCCAGCAGTGTAGTCAGCAAAAACCAGCATTCCTGGAAGGGTCAGGCTGACGGGTGTCTCAACTCTGGTAGTGACAGGTCCTTCAAACCTCTCAGCCTCGACAAGCTTCCCTCGGCTGAAGTACTGGATCTGGTCAGACGGTGCTCCCAGCTCCTCCAGCACCTGGCGTAGTACCATGGCAAATCCGCCGTAGTTCCTCCCATTGATCGGGATCTCGATAGTGCCGTCGTGCAGTGGACGAAGTGGTGGTCCAAGGCTGGTCATCTGCAAATTTTTCAAGAAACGGATTAGCAGGTCCTTGTATTAGATAAGCCATTGCATAAAAAGTGAATGCAAGGTCGGTAATATAACCGAAAGAGAGTCTGGCTTCCTATTCTAACGTCCATTCTCTATGGGTCTCGTCCTACAGTCAAGTATGGCTCTGATACCAACTGAAACGACCTCGATTTCCACGAAGGGAAATCCACAGGCTCGAATTGTAATTCAACAGATTGCTTGGGACAATCCATGAAATTACCCATATCTCAGTTGACACCAGGATCCATACAACGGTAAATAAGTCTTACATAAATATTTATTACATCGCCACACTGGCGGAATCAACAATCAGAGAAGCTTTAGAAGATGCGGAAGCGATTCATCCTTCACGGCCAACTTGAGTGTAGCACGTGACCCTATTCCTCGTCATCATCTCCCTCGAAGTCGTACTCATTCTCGTCACCTGACAGCAAATTTATCAGTACGATTTGTACTGGCCACGGAGCCCACCTATGCAGCATTTGCTTTGTGGAAAGTGGATGCAAGGCTATACAAACAAACCTATAGGCTGAGGTTTTCCTATGCAGCTGTAATCAATGTTTAATTAGTCAAGTTTTATCACCAATTAACACCATCATCCCTTTTCCCATCACCACACCTCACTTACCCACACCTCACTCTCATTCGACAGGCCCAACTCCCTCTCGGGCCTATCTCAGCGGCACACTACCACAACGGGTACACTGCCGGAAAAATGTCATCCAGGGGGAGAAGAGAACACTCACTACACTAGTAGAAGCTTCACAGGAAAGGTCCATAGCCAACAGGTTGGCATATGTATCGATCGATCAACCATACACTCTGCAGAGGTTTCGCTACTCACAAGATTAGCCATCATAGGTGTTGCGCAAACACCTAGGCAGAATTCCGGGTGCTTGCTTGCCTAGGTCGATGCCACCCTACCACTCAGCCCTGGGATATTCCGGATCCTACACCGTTATGCTGAGACTGGGAGACACAGTACCGGGCCCATCCAGTGGTACTGTGCATCTAGGACGGAACGGGAACCCATCGACCGTCTCCGCCCACCCTTATCACCTTTCAACCTAGCAGTAGTGGCACCGTCCTACCAAGTAGTCCAGCCGTCTCCCGCCCATCAGAAGCGAGTGAGTAGAAAAGGATTCCCATGAACCTGAAACTAGTCCATCCTAGGTTTGACCAAGCAGGCATCTCCACTTAGGGGATACTCTCCCCGTGCCATCACAGCACCTCCGTTCACGGGCTTCAAACCACCAAGGCTATCCCACCCGGAACCTCCTCAACAACTTTACCCGCCACAGGTATCTCGCTTGGGGATGCCCAGGTTGCACCCCCGGCACGACTTGCCCCATGGGCTTGTCTCACATCCCACTTGGTCGACATCAACCCTTACCACGCACCCAAGACGCACGCAGCACTCTCTCCCAGTAGTTATAATCAGTTATACACCGTCCCAATTCCACCACATAGCATATAGCAAGTAGTAAGTAGTGGAAGAGTAACAGTAAAATAAGCAGCAGCTAACCTAACAGCGGATAGCAGGGTAAAGTCTTATCAAGGCAGGGAATTCAAATATACTACCATGCAACCAATCCATACATAATCATAAAGCAATAGCAACAATGTCATTTGCAATGCGTAATAGGATCTAAGGATTTGGTGGGACGTGGCACCTTCGTAGTCGTCTCCTAGCTCTTGGAAGTACTCGTGGTCGTCTTCCTTAGTCAGATCCTCCTCCGTCTCTGAAATCGAACACGAAATAGTCGCGTCAGCGACTCCTATAGAGTATTTCAGAAAAATCCAATAAAATAAAGAGCCAAATGCACACAAACACAATCTTAGATTGTAGATCTCATTTTTCTGAGAATTTTGATATATGGTGCGCAATTTTTGGACTTCGTATGAATAAGTTATGAATTTCCGAAGATTATCCTATTTTCTGAAAATGAGAAAACTGTTTGGTTAATAGGGGCAGCTCGGGATTGGTCCACGTGGCGCGCGGGTCCAGTAGTGCGGCAAGTGGCGCCTCAACAGAACACAGACCCGATGGTCGCCCACCAGGTGTTCGATGCTGGTTCCCAGAGAGTTGCCGGAGTTGGCGTAGCTCGGCGTGGCTCGGCGGTGGTCGGTGGTAGCTCGGCTGTGGTTGGGGGTATCTCGGCGGAGCTCGGCGGTGGTCGGGGGTAGCTCGGCTGTGGTTGGGGGTATCTCGGCGGAGCTCGGCGTAGCTCGGTTTAGCTCGGCGGGGCTCGGGCGAATCGGAGATTCGGGGCGCCGAGGGTGCCGCTCTCCCGAGCTCTCCCGGGGAGGCTCGGGCGAATCGGAGATTTGGTGCGCCCGAGGGTGCCGTTCTCCCGAGGTCTCCCGCGGAGGCTCGGGCGAATCGGAAATTTGGGTGCCCGAGGGTGCCGTTCTCCCGAGGTCTCCTGCGGAGGCTCGGGCGAATCGGACATTTGGGTGCCGAGGGTGCCGTTCTCCCGAGGTCTCCTGTGGAGGCTCGGGCGAATCGGACATTTGGTGCGCCCGAGGGTGCCGTTCTCCCGAGGTCTCCTGCGGAGGCTCGGGCGAATCGGACATTTGGGCGCCCGAGGGGGCTGCTCTCCCGAGCTCTCCTGGGGAGGCTCGGGCGAATCGGAGATTTGGACGCCGAAGGGGCTGCTCTCCCGAGCTCTCCTGGGGAGGCTCGGGCGAATCGGAAATTTGGGCGCCGAAGGGGCTGCTCTCCCGAGCTCTCCTGGGGAGGCTCGGGCGAATCGGAGATTCGGTGCTAGCAGGGTTCCAGGGCGTCTGTTCAAGGCGGCGGTGTCTCTCCGGTGCGGCGGACGATGACAGGGCGGCGATGGCCATATTTCGGCAAGGCAGGGCTCGGCTTTCTAGCGGCGGTGCCGAGGCAGACTTGGCGAACCTCGGCGGCCTTTCTCCGCAGCGCGAGGCGACCGGGGGTACTCGGAACGGATCTTAGGCGAGGCGGAACCTGTCGGCGGCGATGTCGTCGCGACGGTGAGGTTCCGGCGGGGTTAAGGAGGTCTTCTAGGAGATGTATACGCGTCCAGGGTCCAAGGCGATGGTATACCAACTACCAATTTTGGCTACCGAGCTTTCCAAGGTGCTCGGTTGTGGCGGCGGCGTGTCGCCGACGACGGCGGAAAGCGGCATCGCGGCTACGACCAAGTATTGGTTCAATCGAATGCGGTCTTGTCAAATTGGTGAGGCCAGAGAGGCATACATCACTCTGGTGGCGAACTTAGCCATGGCATGACCTTCTTTTGGCTACGGCTCGCGGCGGCGCTCCGGTAAGGTCGCGGCGCACGCGGCCAAGGCGATTCAGGCTTCCTCTAGCGCTTAGATCCGCGTAGCTAGCTCAAGGGGGTCGTGGCGGTGCTCCACGACGTTCTAACCTGTACGGGTGCTAGTCGGATTGCTCGGAACGGGTGATTCGGCGTCGGAACGCGTCGGTGGTGAGCGCACTCCGCCGAGAACGCGTCGTGCTGCGTTCTCGGTCTAGCAAGCTTGTAATCCGGGGGTTTTGGCTGGTCGAGTGAGTGCATGGTGCAGGTGATCTTCCCGAGCCGGTATAGGCTCGTGCCTGCGCGTCCCGAGGGTGGAACGCCATGGCAAAAGCAGGGCAAGGTTCGGACATGGCGTGCGATGGCTCACCGTGGTGTCGGTGAAGCTAGGATGGCGGTGCAGTGGCGAGTCGGAGCCGTGCAGAGCGATCGCAGTGTCGTGCCGCTCCTCGTCCGCAGCTCGGCTTCTCCTCCGTGTCCGGCTCCGGCGTGCTCCGCGGCGGCGGCGCTCCGGCAGCTTCTCCTCCCCTGCTCCGCCCTTCTCCTACGCTCTCTCTCTCGGCTTGGTGCGGTGTGCCGGTCTGTGCTGCGGTGGCGGCGAGGGGAAATGAGGGTAGGGCTTCGGGGTGCTCCAATTTATAGGCGAGCTTGGCCAGCTCCAATGGCGAACGGTCTCGATTGCGCTCGGCCGATCGAAGGGCCGTGGCTCGAGTGGATCTAGGGCTCCGGATGGCGCGGGTTCGCTTGGCGGCCAAGAAAGGAGGGGACAGGAGGGGAACAGCGGGGTCCAGGGCTCTGCCATGCTGTCGGCTGTGGGACCGGGGTCACGCCATTCGCGCGACACCCCCGGCAGGCGCGTTGCCTTCGTGAGGAAGAAGAACAGTGGGGGCGAGAGTGGCTGACAGGCGGGGCCGGGTTGGCAGCGAGCGCGAGCGCGAGCGCGTGTGTGCCGGTCGCGCGCGTGCGCTGCCGAGCCGCGACGTGGGCCGCGCGCGGTGAGATGAGGAGAGGAAGGTCGGGCGGGCTCGGGCTGGCTTGCTGGCCGAACTCTCTTTCTCTTTTTTTATTTTCAGTTTAGTGTATATATACATATATTGCCCATTTTAAATATTGAGTAAATACAAATATAAATTGCAATAAATCCCAAATGTAATGCATAAGTTATTATTCTATGTGAATGGAATTAAAATGCAAACTACACTCCTTTATTTACCAATTTCATAATGAAACCTATATGCTTGCACAAGAAAAATGGGTCTTCACAATAAATAAATGAAAAATTTTAATTGGTTGGGATTTTTAGGTTGTGTGGATTTTTAGGGTTGTTACAAGATATGAAAATCTAAATTTATCCCAGAGTTCTTGATAGTGATAGGAACAACCCTTAAAACCCCCAGGCTTTCAAGAATGAATCCTGATGGACTTTGAAGAAGTTTTCTTGATGGTGTTAAGAAAGCATCGGGGGAAAGAATATCGGCTAATGCCTTTGAAATGAAGTTTATCCCGACGGATGAATTATAATGGATGTTCCTAGCGGACCTTTGAATTTGGCACAGAAGAATAGTTGAAGGAGAGGTGATTCGAGCTACCTCCGGAGATAACTCGGCTTCTCTTAGCCATTCATAACTCAAGACTGAAGATAGGCTTTTGATGTGTTCTATGTGGGCCAATTCTTCATCTTGGTCAGGTGATGTTGTCAGCGCCAGAGGTCTCGCTTGGACAGAAAAATTCGAGGTATTTCCATAATCTCCAAATATATCTTCCTCGAATTCAAAGGGAAATTCTAAAGGAGATGGTTCATCTTCCTCTCGTTTGTTTAAGGTTTTTCAACAACCAAATCATGAGATGAATCAACTGGAGTTTCTAATTCAGCTGCGTGTCCCTCCTCTTTTGGTTCGGGGCTTGGCTCGACTTCTTCTTCAGGGAATTCATCATAGACGCCATTGTAAGGAGTGTTTTCAAGGATTTTATCAAGGACAGCTTTTCCTTCACTGATGGTCTTATGAGAGAATGTTGTAACATCCCGCCTCCCCGAGGCCGAGCCCGCTTACATTTGGCAGCTTAACTAGGATATAGACTGCCCTCACAGACCAACACCAGTCTTTTCTGCGCACTTTGTCCTCACTCATGCGCACCCGGGAAGAACTTCCCGGTCGGTCACCCATCGCTCCAGGGCCAAGCTCGCTTAACTTCGGAGTTCTTTGCAGATGGGCTTCCGGAAAAGAAGTTGTAACATATTGGTATGAGTATCGTATCAATCCTATTAAGCCCTGTGTCGGGATGTTACATCCTCACCCCCTTAACAGATCGACGTCCTCGTCGATCAATCCCAAGCCAGGAACGTCCCCTCTTGGCCACGTCCGTGTGTCCAGTGCCAGCGCATGTGCCATGCTGTGTGACCACGCCGGATCCACACCAGCCATGCGCACCATGCCTGCGCAACTGCGACACACGCGCCCGTGAAACCGTAAGGGTCGGCTCCGATACCATTCTGTAACGTCCCGCCTCCCCGAGGCCGAGCCCGCTTACATTTGGCAGCTTAACTAGGATATAGACTGCCCTCACAGACCAACACCAGTCTTTTCTGCGCACTTTGTCCTCACTCATGCGCACCCGGGAAGAACTTCCCGGTCGGTCACCCATCGCTCCAGGGCCAAGCTCGCTTAACTTCGAAGTTCTTTGCAGATGGGCTTCCGGAAAAGAAGTTGCAACTTATTGGTATGAGTATCCTATCAATCCTATTAAGCCCTGGGCCGGGATATTACAAATGTAATGCCCCAAATTTTGCGAATTTTGAAATAGAGCTAATTTGATTTGATTTTGTATTTTTGTGTTCATGAAAATATAGGGAAATTAAAAATTATTAAGTTAAAATTCAATTAGGGTTTACCAACATGTTTGTTCACTCATGCCCTTGCATATGATTTATTTTGGTTGAGTGGTCTTTGCCAAAACTAAAAATTATTCAAATTCTTTTGTAAATGATTTTATGATGTGAGTGAATAAAGTTTTAAAATACGTTTAGTACAACGATCTTCTCTGCGGCATGTTTCTGTCTCTTTCTGTAATCAAATTCCGTGTTTCTCAACTTCATCCCTTCTATCGAAGTTTATGAGAACCTTTTCTTCAGCTCTAAATCATTCTTTGGTTCTCATCGTTCATCAACGTATCTCTAAAAATTTTCAGAAATTTTTCTTGACTTTTTCGGCCCTTTTTTCCTATTTTCTTTGAGTAAAATCTAATTTTTAGATGCTCCAAAATACCTTTTCATGAGTTCCAAATGCATTATTTCGGTTCATCATGTTCCAAAATATCTCTGAAAATTTTCCTATATTTTTCGGAGCCTTTGGTATATTTTTGGGGCCCAAATATCAATTCTGCACTTTTCTGGATTTATTTAATTCAAAATATTTAATAATTCCGAAAATAATAAAATGTCTCGTTTTTTCACCGTCCTCAAACCCTACAAGTATATATATGGTCGCAAAGCCCTTAACGCACTGATTCCGAAAGTATGGCCCGTTTTCGCAGCCGCCGCTCGTAGCCTTCTAGATCTAAAGCCGAAGTTTGGAATAGTTAGGTTTCCGGCGAACTCTCCGGTGAGCTTTTCCAACCATCTCAACCGTCTCCGGCAAAAACCACCACCATCACGAGGTAGCCATGTTCGTTCTCTACACCGTGATACATCTCTTTTGTTGAATCCATCTCCTAATCAATTATGTTTATTTGCTCCTTGAATATCTTTTCTTAAGGTGATGATATAATATAGTAAAATAATAATCCTTTGAAGGAAACAATCAACTATTATTTTACTAATATTATTATTTTTCTTCTTTAATTACCTGGACGTTGGCCTTCATTCCATCAGAGTTGTTTTCATTCCTTGGATCATAGCTCTCTCTATCTAATCTGTAAGTCGTGCATGACAAGGACTTTAAAACAATCCATACTTGTCTATAAATAGCAAGGCTGCTCTATCGCATCTTGTTGCAAACCCATGAAAACTCTAATTCAATTGATTAATGGCCACCGCATGCCATTGCCCGCAGACGTCTGAACACTGCATGCCGTCCCATGCCCGCTGGACAGCGTCATCTCCTGGACGAAACAGACTCCGTGAAGAAAAGCAACCGCCCGATCTCCTTTTTCACTGGATCCTCCACGTCTCGGCCGCCTCTATATATAGAAGCCGTGGCCTCTGTGCCCCTGTTTTTCGATCTACGCGCAGGACCTTGCCCTCGCTACGCTGCCGCCCAAGTTTGGATCTCGCCGAACCCGAGATCGCGGCAAGGAGAACCGCTGCTGCTGTGACGCCCTTCGTTGTCCCGCTCCTGACGCCGTTCACGACCCTCAGCCAAGCCCCTCATCCAGGTTACGAAAGCCCTTCCCTTGTTTCCTGTCGCTTTCTGTCAGCCTCGCGGCATCGCCGAATTGCTGGAGGTCGTCGTCCTGCCGCTGCCGTGACCGTCTTCCCGGTATTCTTCTTGCAGCCGTTTCCGCAAGCAGGTGCACAGGCAGGTACACCGGCTGCGATTCCACAGCCAGGAGGGCGGAGAATTCTTTTACCTGAAGCATCGTCTTCTCCAAATCGAGACGCTTCATGTTCGGTGTCGTGGTGTGGCCACCCAGTCCGTCAAAACAGTAGAACCAGACACTAGTTCTTCCATGGCACTAGGTACAAGCGTATATATGCATCATGTTTGATTAAAGGTGACACGCACATCTCCTGGTGCATTATTTTATTGATTAAATATTACGCTGATGTCATGTATATGTCACTCATGAGTAATAATTCATCATTCCCGATTTAATCCTTGATTCAATAAAATTCATCTTCTGCACATCCTGACGCAGACTATCCATCTACGTTCTACATGTACAATCTTTTAGTTTCATTCTGAGTGGCCATTCAAATTGCATTAGATTTGTAAATGACGTAATCTATGCATTAGTAACAATGTTCACCATGTCATCAACTCTAAAATTATGGTTTAAATCCTAATTTGGATAATAATTAAGCAACTGAAATAGTAATTAAAATAAGATTAATTTTACCTTGGTTTCCTAAAACAAATATGATTTGACTTAATTGAATAATAGATCTCTTTGAAATGTCTTACACATGATTATATATATTTATAAAACAGATAAAGCTTATATAGTTTTCTTTCCCTTTTAAAACAAATCCTTCGGTAATTGTTTCCCGTTCACTATAGCTTCGTTTAGCGTGCTTTTCGCGTCTATGTGTTCGTAGCGATACGTACATTAGTTTTACAACCGTTTTAACTTTGTTTTCATTGACTGGTGTATTGCTCTTAGTTGTCTCTATTTATTTGTTTGTATATTTTGTCTATGTTTGGTGTTTGCTACGAGTAGAAGAGAACCGTACGTATGCGCTGCAGACCAGAAGCTATAGAAGGAAAGATGAAGTGAGAAGATTCTCTGAGCAAGTGCTTTGGGAAAAAGCATGTTTAAGGCAAGTATAGCTTGGGTGTTCTTTCTGTTATCATGATCTTGTGACTTGATTAATGTTTAAGCAACAAACGTTAAAAATGACTTTTTAGCAACTTGAGGATTTGTCTGTAAGAGAACCTCTGGGATTGACAGTACAACTGTGAGGGCTATATGGCTCTGGTTTTAACTCAGTATGAGGACCTTTTCTAACTTGTTAGAGGTTACCGAAAGGCGCAAGAGGGGCTTGATGACTCGGGTATAGTGCGGCCTCTGTCCATATGTGTATAACCTGCGTGACCTTGTGCCATATGGAAGGGGGGCTCTACATCTGCTTGCCGAGGAAACCTCGCGGCCCTAACTTGTTAGGCAAACCTTTAAAAGGCTTCATAGTGAACCCTGTCGGCCTTCCTTGGTAGTGGGCTAAGAGGCTGATCACCTCGGGCAAAAGGGTAAATCACGGCTCACAGTGAAAGTGTACACCTCTGCGCATAGTTTATGAAACTGGTATACTAGCCTTGCTCAAGGACACGAGCGGCCTTGGAATCCTTACATTTAAGATGGTGACTTTTGATTGCTAACATGCTTATTTTTACCGTTTTATGCTCTACATTATTTATGTTAGATTGATCATGAGTTTATGCGGTCTATACTACCTTATTGCTATACTTGCGGAGTTCGACATGGACTCACCCTTACTATTCCCCCACACCTCAGGAGAAGTTTAGGCTTGTGATCAACCAGTCAGCTGTGTCCCTGTGGAGTTGGTGTCTACCCCCGAAGATCGAAGTGTCTTTCCACTGTTTGCTACTTCAAGGTTATGTTCTAATTATATATTACGCTATGTATTTGAGCATTATCCTTTGATATTACCTTTTATTTGTCATCTTATGTGTGTGACTGATCCTTGGGCGCAAATAAGATTATGCATTCAATTTATCCTTAAAATTGGGTGTGACAGAGAATGATCCTCCAGAAGAGATATCGAGAAAAGGGCAGCTTCCTTGCTAAGGCCATAATGGGAGTGTTGTAAAAGAACACGATCAGGCATAGACAAATCTGGGCCAGAAGTGATCAAAGTTGAAAATCATGCCCAGGCTGCTCCTATAGTTTCCTTCTCTTTTTTTGAAAATAAAGAATTTCTAAACAAAGAGTGATAATCCTAGAAATAGGAAAAAAGCAAGACAAAATTTATTTCGAAGTTCATCCCAATCTCCATCTACACTTCTAACAGTACGAGCATACCATTGTTTCGCCCTCTCAGAAAGAGAGAATGGAAACAATTTCCATTTTATGGTCTCATGTGCCATGCCTGGAATGTTCAAGCACGAACATAGTTGCTCAAATTCCCGTAGGTGGACGTACGGATTTTCGCCATCTTCTCCAGAGAAAGTTTGCTCCCAAACCATGGCTATGAAAGCAGGGCGAAGCTCATAGCCATCTGTAAGTATAGGATGTGATGATGGTGGAGGCTCCAACAACTCGCCCTTTGGAGCTGAAAATTTATATATAGGAGTTGAATCCATGGTGTTAACATAAAAATGGTGGTAAAAATAAAAAGGACGAACTTGGTTTTTAACTAGCACAGCTACCGTTCCCCGGCAACGGCGCCAGAAAGCTTGTTGACATTTCCTAACGCAAACAGATTAATTCGCAAGCGCACAGATACAGCTGTGGCTTTCACCCAAGAGTATTCCAGGGTATCGATTTCCACGGGGAACATGAAGTGTACTAATTAGGTCCCAAGATCGCCCAAGGATAAATATATATGTTTTTGTGGGGAGAGAGAGAAAGATTTCCTAAGTTCTCTAGATGATCTAAGAATCAAAGATACTATAAGTGTACTTATTTTGGGACATCAAAACACTAGCCTCAGACTGAGATGAGAAGGGGACTAGGAAGTTCCGACTACGGTGCTACAAACTCTAACCTGAACCTGGTGGAATACGTCGGCCGTCAGGGCTGTCACCACCTGGGGCTACCACAACTATACGTAGGGTTAGGTGCAATTCCAGGTAATCGCAAGACTAAACACCACGTCTAATCTATTAATTACTACTCTAGCGTTATAAAGACTAGAGCACTTGATGCAAGAGGGAAACTAATAAATAACTTAAAAGTAAACACTGAAAGTAAATAAAGAACTTAGGAATTAAGAATTGAAGAACCTAGAGATTGCTGAAAGATGAACCAGATACTGAAAAAGTACAATGTTGAGGAAGATCCGACAGACCCGGCTCATCCTCCGCTCTCTCCTCTTCTCTCTCCCTCTTTACAACTAGAAGAACTAGAACTAGATCTAAAACTAGAAGTAGATGAACTAGAACTAGATCAACTAGAGGCACCCTACTAGCCCTAATTTATGTAGAGAATATGAAGCACCGGGACGTAGAATACCTTGTAGAGAGGGCCTAGGGCGTCCTTATATAGGCCGAGGTGGAGTAGGGGCAAGGAACCACCACGTCATCGATCCTCGTCTCATGTTATATGCACCGTCAGATCAAACCGACCTTAGATCGACGTCGGGATACTTTGCTTAGGTGCCAAGGAAGCATGGGAGGAAGTTTCCAGAAGCCAGAGCGAGGCAGCGCAGTGGAGGGCCGGCCGGTGCTGCCCTAGGCCCAAACGGGCTCCGCTTCGCCATCGAACTCAGGAGATTTTGAGTGAAATGGTGTATGTTGGGTCGCAGATTTTGAGTCCGAACTCCGAATATAGCAAATGATAGGTCTGTTTCGATCGTCTCGACGAGCCCTTCGCAATGGTGTGCTCCAATTCACCTTTTGAGATATTTTTATTTGGCGCAATTTTAAATATTCCTGCAAAACATCGGGAGAAGCAAAACTCGTGGAACTCGTTAGTCTTAAACCCTACAACTATTCTTTATAATTTATTTTAGGTCTTTTTATGCAATAGTTGATGGTTATATTTAGAGCTAAAGATCAGCGCCACCCTCGACCCGAAATAGGAAGTGGTGCTCGTCGACTTCCTCCGCAAGCACGCCGACGTGTTTGCTTGGAGTCCCTCGGACATGCCAGGCATCTCGAGGGAGGTCGCCGAGCACTCCTTGGTCATCCGGGCTGGGTCCAAGCCGGTGAAGCAGCGCCTGCGCCTATTCGACGAGGAGAAGCACCGGCCATCGGGGAGGAGGTGCAGAAGCTTTTGGCTGTCGGATTCATCAAGGAGGTCTTCCATCCAGAGTGGTTAACCAACCCTGTCTTAGTTAAGAAAAAGAACGGAAAATAGAGGATGTGTGTCGATTATACTAGTTTAAATGAAGCATGTCCAAAGTATCCATTTTCATTACCACACATTGATCAAATAGTTGACTCCACTGCTGGTTGTGAATGACTTAGTTTCCTTGATGCATATTCTGGTTACCATCAAATTCGTATGAAAGAGTCCGACAAACTAGCGACTTCTTTCATCACCATCT
Organism: Eremochloa ophiuroides; assembly: GCA_038502445.1. Lineage (NCBI taxonomy): Eukaryota > Viridiplantae > Streptophyta > Magnoliopsida > Poales > Poaceae > Eremochloa > Eremochloa ophiuroides. Next base: position 11,076,149 of record JAHLJS010000008.1, on the reverse strand, counting down.
TCGGCACATATTGCTACGTAACCATGCCATTTGGCCTCAAAAACATGGGCGCAACCTATCAGCGTTGCATACTCAAGGTTTTTGGGGACCTCATCGGGCGAACCGTTGAGGCTTACGTAAATGATATTGTAATAAAAGCTAGGAAGGCAGACGACTTGGTAGCCGACCTAGAGGAGGTGTTCGAGTGCCTCAAAAAGAAAGATATAAAGCTCAACCCCGAGAAATGTGTCTTCAGGTTTCCCCGAGGCATGTTGCTCGGGTTTATTGTTTCCAAGTGTGGCATCGAGGCCAACCCGGAGAAGATATCGGCCATCACTCGGATGGGGCTGATCCGCAACCTCAAAGGCGTGCAGAAGCTCATGGGGTGTCTGGCAGCCCTAAGTCAATTCATCTCACGGCTAGACGAAAAAGGCTTGCCTCTGTATCGGCTGCTGAAGAAAACCGAGCACTTCACCTGGACCCCCGAGGCCCAGGAAGCCCTCGAAAGGCTCAAAGCTCTGCTTTTAGAAGCTCCGGTACTCATGCCCCCACCGAAGGGGAGGACCTCCTGCTGTATGTCGCTGCCACTAACCAAGTTGTGAGCGCAGCAATTGTCGTGGAGCAGCGGGAAGGACACGCGCTGCCCGTCCAACGGCCGGTCTACTTCATCAGCGAAGTCTTGTCCGAGACCAGAACATGCTACCCTCAGATCCAGAAGCTGGTATACGCAATCATCCTTACTCGGCGCAAGCTGCGGCACTACTTTGAATCCCATCCCGTGACCGTGGTATCATCCTTCCCCCTCTGGGAGGTGATCCAGAACCGGGAGACGACTGGGAGGATCGCTAAGTGGGCTATCGAGCTCATGGGTGACGGCATCACCTACGCGCCACGCAAGGCCATCAAGTCCCAGGTGCTAGCGGACTTCGTGGCAGAGTGGACCGAGACGCAGCTGCCACCACTCCCGACCTAAGAGGAGTATTGGGTCATGTACTTCGACGGGTCCATGATGAAGACTGGTGCCCGCGCAGGCATCATCTTCGTCTCACCCCTCGGGGTCCGGCTCAAGTACCTACTGCGGCTGTACTTCACGGCTTCCAACAACGTGGCCGAGTACAAAGCTCTCGTCAACGGGCTCCACATCGCCATCGAACTTGGGATCAGGCGCCTCGAGGTTCGAGGGGACTCCCAGCTCGTCATGGACCAGGTCATGAAGGAGTCAACGTGCCAGAACCCCAAGATGGCCGCTTACTGCAAACTGGTGTGGTTGCTCGAGGAGAAATTCGATGGCCTCGAGCTCAACCACATCACGCGCAGGCACAAAGAGGAGGCCGACGAATTGGCAAAGATCGCGTCTGAAAGGGATTCGGTCCCGATGGGTGTATTTGCCAACGATCTCCACAAGCCCTCGGTCAATGTCGATCCCTCAGGAGGCAAGGGGAAGGAGACCCCCGAGCCCCCGAGAGAACTCAGAGCGTCTTCAAGCCGCGGAAGCCCCTGGGGGGCTGCCGACCCCTCCGACAAAGGGGAGTCACACGAGGTCGTGGCTGAAGCCGACGACGAAGCCGAGGCGATGGAGATTGAAGCTGAACAGGACGACGACTGAGCCAGATTGGCGTGAGTCACTGGTTAGTTGGCTCGTCCGAGGGATTTTGCCCTCGGACAAGACCCAGGCCCGGCGGACTGGCACGAAGAGCCAAGTCTTTCACGATGATCGACGGTGAACTCTACCGGACGTAGCCCTTCTGGGGTCCTTCAGCACTGCATCCCTTTTAGCCAGGGCAAGCGCCATGGTTGAAGAGATACACGTCGGGGCCTGTGGTCACCACGCCGCGCCGAGGACGCTCGTCGGCAACGCCTTTCGACAAGGCTTCTATGGGCCAACCACCTGTAGCCGACGCTACCGAGGTAGTACGCTCCTACGAAGGGTGCCAGTACTATGCTTGGCAAACTTCGCCTCCTAGGCCCAAGCTCTCCAGACGATCCCTATCACGTGGCCTTTCGCCGTGTGGGGACTGGACCTTGTCAGGGCCCCTCCAGAAGGCACCCGGGGGCTTCACCCACCTTCTTGTCACTATCGACAAGTTCTCAAAGTGGATCAAGACTCGACCCATCACTCAGATCAGTTCGACCCAAGCAGTGTTGTTCTTCACCGACATCGTTCATCGGTTCAGCATCCCGAACTCCATCATCACCGACAACGGAACGCAGTTCACCAGGAAGAAATTCCTGGTATTCTGCGATGACCACCACATACGAGTGGATTGGGCGACGGTAGCTCACCCGAGGACGAATAGCCAAGTGGAGCATGGCAACAGGCATGATCCTCCAAGGCCTCAAGCCGAGAATCTTCAACAGGTTGAACAAATTCGGCAAGAGGTGGCTGACCGAGCTACCCGCGGTGATATGGAGCCTAAGGACTACGCCAAGCCGAGCCACGGGCTCCACGCCCTTCTTCCTAGGTCGACAGGCACCGAGGCTGTGCTCCCCACCGACTTGGAATACGGCGCCCCGAGGGTACGAGCCTACAACGAGCAAGGCAACCAGGTCTCTCGGGAAGACGCGCTGGACCAAGTCGATGAGGCCCGAGACATGGCCTTGTTGCACTCAGCCAAGTACCAACAGACCCTACGAAGGTACCATGCTCGACGCATCAGAGGCCGAGCCTTCTGCGTAGGCGACCTGGTGCTGCGGCTCAGGCAGGACAACCGAGGACGTCACAAGCTAACGCCACCACGGGACGGGCCATTCATCATCGCTGAGGTGCTGCGCCCCGAAACGTACAAGCTAGCGAACCAAAAGGGCGAAGTCTACAACAACGCTTGGAATATTGAATAGCTACAGTCGCTTCTATCCCTAAAATTCTGAGCATTGTACATTACATCTTGAAATCAATAAAGATCCGATTTCTTTTTCCCGTTTGATTTTAAGATCTCCACCCGAGCCCACCCTCGGGAACAGGGTGGACCGGTGCAATCAAAAGTGAGGCTCGGCCCTATCTCCAATAGGGCCAACCCTCCCTCGGGGGCTAGGACGAGGAACCCCCGGACTCCTCCGAGACTAATCGAATTCAAAAACTCAAACATTTCAAAAACTATTGAAATTTTTTCTCCCGAGCTCGCTTCTCATCCAAACCAAACGCAAAACTTATAAACCTTAGACGAGCAAAAGGGGTCGCAGAGGGCAGAGCCGGCTGAGCCACGAGACCGCCTACGCCTCCAGGATACGGCACCTCCACTCGCCACTCTTCGCCTAAAGGCAATTAGCGCTTGGAAAAGAACTTATAAGGATAGCGTTCATAAGCGGAGAAGGCTCGGGTGATATCGAAACAAACTCTTTTTTTCCTAAAGCCCTCGTCCTACCGAAATCCCTAGGACCACGGCTGAGTCTACGCCCCTAAAGCTACGACGCCCGAAAAGGTTCCCCGAGGCTCGATGGCCCGGGCTCAGGGTCGGCGAGGAAAATGCTTAAGGAAAAACACTAAACAAATATGAGAACTGTAAAACACAAACATGCATTGAATATTTACAAAGATATCAAGGCCTCGAAGGGCCGCATATTTTGTTTCTTACAAAATCTTTCTGGGCACAATGGCCCAGCTTTCCTATCCTAATCTATAGGCTCAGGGGAGGGAGCTTCACGTCTTCTTCAAAGATGGCCGCCAGCACCGTCCCAGGAACCTCTATGGAGCCAATCAACGCTAGGAGCTCGTCGTCAGAAGCCTCAACAAAGCCTTCGCTGACGGCGTCGGTGTCGAATGTTCTCATAGTGAGACTTCGCCACCGCCAGCGTCTTTTGGAAACGAAAGGTAAAAAAGGTAAAACTTACCTTTGACTTCCTCCTGAGCCTTCCTCGCCTCCTCCCGGACGGCGTCGACCTCGCCTACCACCAGGTTCAGGGACGTCCGGGAGGTGGCCAAGTCCGAGGACAGGACCTCCACGGCGGCCTCTTTCTCGACGGCGAGCGTCCGTGCGGCGTCCCGCTCCCGAGTTGCCTCAGGCCAAGGCAGCCTCCAGCTGCTGGACGCGACTCCTCCAGGGGAGCGACTTGGCCCCGAGCCTTCGCGACCCTGACCTTCAAGATGTCGCGGTCGAGGAACACGTTGGCTAGTCGAGCCGTCGCGCCGGTGAGCCCTTCCTGGGAGCGGGCGAGGGCCCGGCTCTTCAGATCCAGCTGTCTGCAGAGGCCAAGGCCCTGCCGGAGGAAGCAGGACTTCTCCTGGGAGGTCGTCATGAGCTCCTGAGGGAAAGAGAAGCAAAAGCAAGCCGATGAGTCAAGCGAAGACGCGAGCCGGAAACTCCAAGGCGGCAAAGGTAAGATGAATGCACTTACCTGGAGTCACTCCTGGAACTCCGTGCCAATGGAGTCCGCGAGGAGCCACAGGCTCTCCGAGCACTGGGACTTGAGGTCCTGGAGGGCCTCCCACCGAGCGGCCTCGACGTCGTCCTGCAGCGAGAAGACCGGCAGGGCTTCACGGTTCGCCCGGCTGGTCCACTCAATGCGGAGCCCGTCAACACCCAGGGAGGAACCCCCCGGATGACCAACGCCGTGGAGCTCACGGGCGGCGGCGCCGCAGCCTCGGACGACGGCGGAGCGTCGACGTCCATAGCGGCAGCACTGGTGTCGGCCGCCTCCAGCGCATGAGCGGTCGTCGCCTCCGCTGAAGCGTCCCCGGTCACGACGACCGCGGGCGCCTCGGAAGTCAGAGCCGTTGCCGCCTCCTCAACGGCGGCCGCGGCCACGACGACTGCAGAAGATGAGGCCGCCTCCGGTGCCACCGAGCCCTCGGCCGGACGAGCCTCCATCGAGGGAGCCTCCTCGGCCAACAGGCGACCCTCCTCCCCGGCGGTGCTCCAGGCCTGCATCTTCAGGATCTTCCAATGCGAGACCTGAAGGGCCGACCCCAGGCGCTTCCTGAAGCAAGACAGGGAGGATATCAGCATTCGCAACGCAGGGACGAAAATCGGTAAGGCAACGATTCAAAAAACTACTTACTTGGTCTTAGGGATCGCCGTCTTCTTCGCCGCCCCGGAGCTTGGCGGAGCGGCAAGTTCGGCGGACGGTGTGGGCAGCGTCGCCAGCGGAGGGGTGGGCAGCACCTCGACGTCGGAGTCATCACCGCTGGCAGATGCCCCTAGCGGCGAGGGATCCGTCTGGCCGCCAAAGGTCACCTCGGCACCGCCATCCTTCGGCGGGGACGCCCTGGTCTGGGTGGACCCCAACTCGAGGTCTGGCGTCCCGGCGTCGCCTAACTCCGTCGCGGGCGGCGTCCTCTCCTCGCTCCCTCTGGCCTTGGCAGTCGCGGCGACCAGCGACGCATCCAGAGCGAGGGACCGCTGGAATAGGAGCCCCTGGGCCCCATCACCAGCCTTGGCCGTCTCGGGCGCCAGGACTGAGCCCGTTCCCGGCCCCTCCGACGAGCCCTCGCAGCCGCCGGTCGGTGGATCCTCGGCCCCGACGGCCTCACCAACCAACGCCGTGCCTCCAGGCGTGGCCTCCGTTAACTCCACTCGAGGGGCTCAGAACAGGGCCCCCAGCGCTTCCGTCGGCAAGCGCCGACATGGGAGCCTTTCCCGGCTCGTCGGCCCTCACCACGGACTTTATGGCCACCATATGCTGGGTGGCCTCAGCGTCCTCATCGTCGTCGTCGTCGTCATTGTCTAGGTCATCCCAAGAGGGGGACTCCACCTCTGGCTCCCCGGCCTTCCGCTGGCGGCGGCGACGCTGGGCGAGCCCAAACCCGAGCTTGCTTCCTCCTCTTCGAGGTCTTCCTCTCCTTCTCCGCCCTCTGTCACTCACCCCAGAAGCGATTATGGGCCCGAAGAATGGCATCCTCTGGGACAGGGGGCAGAGAGGGCCTTCCCTCCCTCTAGAGGCCCTACGCCAAAAGGGGAAGGAGGATCAGAAGGAAAGAAAGATGAACAAATGACAGAAGACGAAAGAGAGGTACTCACCAGCGACATGTACCCCGGGCGTGGGCGCATCGCCACCTTCTTCAGCTCGTCTAGGGTAGGGTGACCACTCACCGTGTACCTTACACGGCGCATGATCTCCTCAGAGCCGAGGTTCTGGGTCAGCATCGAGGTCCCCACCCTCGACACTCCCTCCGCCATCTCGTACAGGGCAAGGCGGCGCTCCATCAGGGGCAGCACTGTCCGTGCTTGAAAGTGATCACCACCCCGGCCACTGTCAAGCCCTTGTCCCACAACGTCTGCAGTGCGGCGAGATAGGGGCTCAGGTGCCTGGCGTCCCGTGTCGGACATCCCCACTTCCACCGAGGGATGGGGGCGGAGATCACCTTCCCCGTATACTCGGGGAAGGCGCCGTCGTCGTTTCGCAGGTAAAACCAGCCGTCGTGCCACCCCTTATTCGACGACTGGGCCTTGCAGGGGATGTACTCGGTGGTGCGAAGCACGAAGTTGCAGCCCCCGGCGCTGACGGCTTTCCGCAGGTTCCCCGCGCCGAACGACTTCATGTATGCGTCGACGCAGAAGAGGAACCGCCTAGAGGTCCCAGTGCGGCATCACCACAAGGTAGCCCTCATAGACGGCGGCGAAGATCGCCGCCTGCGAGACAGAGTTGGGGGGTGAGGTTGTGCAGCTCCAGGCTCGTTGTTGAAGAGGAGCGCACGGTAGAACCGGCTTGGCAGCGACCCGAGCCCCTGCTCGTGGAAGGCAACGAAGCTCACCACGTACCCCTCGAGGGGCCGCGGCTCCAGGTGGTTGCACGGCGGCGCGATCCACTCCGGACGCTGCAGGTCGATGCGACGGCGGAGGAGCCCCAACCGCACGAGCTCCTGAAGCTGTGCCTCCGTCACCAAAGAGGGGAGCCAAGGCTCCACCTCGAGTGCAGCGGCGGCAGCGGCGGCGGCGTCGGTAGGTGCATGGGTCAGCCATTGCGGGATGAAAAGGACGCAAGAGGAAGAAAAGGATGCCGGCGGCGAGGACGAGGAGCTTGCGAATGGCTCTGGAAGACAAAGGCGAAGAGGCTGAGGTAAGCGAAGGCAAATGGCTAGGGTAGAAAGAAAAGGAAACGGTTGTTTCCTTATATACTTAGGCCACAAAGACGAAGTGGATGCGGCAAATCCGCCTGCATTAACTGCGTGGGTTCCACCATGACTCTCCACATTCGCCGCCGCCTTCGCGCACGCAAACGTCCCGTCTGCCCCGAACCGTCGCGTCCGTCTGGCTTCCCTCTCAAAAGGTGCTGTCGAATCATTACACTAACCCTCTCGATTCCGATGATCGCTCTCCTTCCCGACGAAGGAACTATCGGGCTTAGGGCGCCCGTTACGTTCCCAGGGGATCGAAGACTGGCCCTCCGTGGCTCGAAACAGTCGCCCCAGGGATACCGAGCGAGGGACAGCAAGTGGGTGGATCACAAAACGGTCAGTATCCTGACGCCCGAGCATCAAAAATGGACACCCCACGTTGTATCCAAACCCCAGCAGCGAGTTGATGATATAGGATCCCCTCTGGGGGAGGCATCAGGCCCTCGAGACCCGTCGAAGGGACCCGACACCCGTAAATCGACCCTCGGAGAACTTTTGGAGTGTGCTCAGGCCACTAGCCTGACCCCCAACGAATGGGGCACGGATCCTCCACTTGGACTGACCCGCTTGCAGCTCACCGGAAGTGCCGACTCGCGCCCCCACCGTGGGAAATCGATCATGACCAAACCTTCCTTCTCTCGAAAGAAGAGCGTGAAGGTCAAACCAAAAAGAACCTGATCGACCCCCGATACGAAAAGGGGGCTCGGGGACTCTCCCTGTGTCTTGGCAGGATAAAAGACGCACCCGGATAGGCCAGCCACCCATGGCAAAGGCTCGGGGGCTCCGGCGCCGGAAAAACTCCTTCCAAGGGACAAGTCGCCAGCAACCAAGAAGGCACCCGAGACTCTACAAGCTTGATTTCAAGCCCTTGAAGGAATGCATCATCCCTCCAAGGCCTCGGGGACTACACCCGGCGGGTGCGCTCGCACGCACCCACCGGATAAAATAAAACAAACTTTACTAACATGACAGGAGAAACCAACTTGAGCCTCTGGAGGTGTGCCTTCACTCCACCACAGGCTCGGGGGCTACTGTCTGGTACCCAACCATGGGGTACCCAACTTCAACTGCAAAATCATACTTCTCGAATGAAGCCCGGACCAAGAAGGCGCCTAGCCGAGGCCCACGCAGGAACGGCCCATGCAAGAACTTCCCGCACGGCCTAAGACAGAGCCATGCGGAAGCACATCGCCTCCCTCGGGCGCTCAGACCCCTCGGGAGAAATTCTCCGATTCGTCCGAACCTCCACGACAGGGCTCGGAAGGCAAGCCTCGGGCGATAGACTTCCGATTCGCCCGAGCCCCCCGCTACAGGCTAACACCCTCGGGCGCACCCCTCGGGTTCACCCGAGCCCTGCCGACGTCAGCAGGGCAAACTTGACGGCCAAGGGACCTTCCCCTGACCACTTTACAAGCACGGTCCCATCGGGCGGGCCCCGTGACGCAGCTGCGCCCGAACGCGCACGTTCGCCGTATCAACTACCCCATCTACTCTGGCAGGTGATCTGACAGTCCTACTCCTCCCACGCCGCTACAGGGACGGTCAACCGTACGACCCCCCGGGCTGACTGAGGAGATTCGCCAACTACGACGGTGACTGTCCATGCCCCGGTCGCACGTGTGATACCAGGAAAAGGGGAACGACAGTCGCTCGGCCAACCGGGGGGAATGGGCAAGGCCTTACGAGCAGGCTCGCCTACCCCCTGGAATGTACCTCACAAGGAAAAAGAAGCACCGAGGGAGGACACTCCTCCCGCTCCGTCCCATCGTGCCCCCGACGGCACCAAGGTCTCCTGAGCCTCGAGAGCTTATACACAAAGGTCAACCTATCTACTCGTTGCACTTGTGCAGGGTCGGACGTGATGGCATGACAGTATTACCACGCAGCCAACCACGTCTAGCACTGTGAGACGCCTTGGAACTCACCAATGGAACAGTGGTGAATCAGTCGAATGACTAATGCCATGCCGCCGAGGCGCCAAGACGAGGGCGTGGCTGACGATGGCCACCAGTCATCACCGACTCCGCCATGCCAAGCACTGTAACCACAGGGTAACACATGTAACTCTAGCCCCTCCCTTGTAGCTATAAAAGGGAGGGCAAAGGCCGATCACAAGACGTTCTTCACTCACGTTCGCATTCACCACCAGAACCTCCAGTCATACAATCTACATAACTCAAGAACACACACACGAACATTCACACTCACAAGAGACTTGGGAGGCCCTCCCTCTCTCGACTAAGCTTGTAACCCCTAACTACAAGCACCCGGTGCAAGGCAACATGATCTGATCTCACACTAAACGTAGGGCATTCATTGCCTGAACCAGTATAAACCCTGTGTTCCTCCTTGCACACCATCCATGATCTCAACCAGCAATTTCTAAGTTTACTAGCCGGTGTAGCACTCGCTAATCTAAGCACCGACAAAAATGCAACCCCTCTTTTTGATCATGAACAATAATATAGCTCCAATTGAAATTAAAGGTGGCAATGGTTTTAACTAACCTTTTGAATAGTGAATTTACCACAACCTTGATGCCTTCCTCAAGATCCAACCCAAATGTGCTCTCTAAAATGGAGAAAGTAAACAACTACAATAAGATTCAATCTCCAAACACAAAAGCAATGTAAATCTACAAATCTAAAAGAGTGTGCTTGTTGCTAACCATAAGCTAGAAGATCTTCACCATGTTTGAGCTTCCAAGAGTTTCCTTGAGCAATTCGGTGAAGAGCAGCCGCAACAATAGGAGGTCGTGGGGAAGAGCAGCCGCAACAATGGAGGGGAAGAGCAGCCGCACACTGTTCTGTTCCGTTGGGACAGAGGGGGAGGGAGGGAGCTCGAGCTTGAGCTTATATACTGCTAGTAGTATCACTGGCGGTTCCAGCCACAAACCGGCAGTGATACATAGCGTCACTGCCGGTTCGTGGCTGGAACCGGTAGTGATACTGCGGAGTAACATCACTGCCGGTTCCAGCCACAAACCGGCAGTGATACCTAGCTTCACTGCCGGTTGGCCCCTGGCCCAATCATTTGGGGTTTGAACTGGCCCATCACTGCCGGCCCAAAACAAACCGACAGTGATGGGCTGACAGGTGATGTTTGAATCTGTAGTAGTGAGGGGAAGGAGGCCGCCGTGGGACATGATGAGCGACAACAAGGTTACCTATACTAGACAGTTGTGATATTTCTAGGCATTTAGTCTTTGAGAGTTTGAACATTGGAAAACTTCATTTCATTGTCAGAACAAAATAATACCCTCCCCCACTCCCCCTTTTTAAAAAAACTTTGCATACTAAAGAATTGACCAAATCCAACCTTTAGGGCTATAAGGTTAAGGGTAGACGTGACCGTGAAGTAACTTTGTCATTAATCATTAACTAAATTAGTACCCCATGGTTCCCTTATATTTAATGTGCATTTATCTAAAACTAGACTCAAACTACAAAATGAATCAACAAAAAGAAAATAAATATAAACATAATAGATGGTTTCAATAGATAATACAAAACAACGACATTCCTGTTTAAATAAATTGTCATAGACCCACAAAGTTTTCTTTTATTTTAGAAACTTCACGTTGTTAGTAGAAGTGGATCCAGCATCCTAGAATGTCCTTGTAGCGTTTATTAAGTTTGGAGACAAAGTGAGATGTGATAGTTTCATCATTGTTTTCGATGATGGTATCATCCTAGCTAGTGTTCGGATGAGAAGGACAGATTCGTTCATGTTTTTCTTTTTGGTTGGGATTGGTGGAGTACAATTGGATGGATGGACTGTTTAACACCATCTCTAGTCCTATCAGCCTCAAATGTGGCCTTATCAACCATCCTTAATCTTCTTCCCTGCAGCACTACCCTAGCATACGCCTCCATGCACCATCGCTGCTCCGCACCCTACCCATAGCGCCTGCTCCATGCAACACCATCGCCCGCTCCCACCCACCCCAGCACACCGCCGCCGCCGCCGGCCTGCACGACACCAGCCCCCCATACCATAACCGCTCGCATGTATTAAATAACAACGCCGCCCGACAATCACAACGCAGCTCATCGGATCTACGGTAGTAGGCATGGAGGAAATGCGCCGCCATGAGCTTGCATTCTAAGAAAGGCATTGTGTTGTGGAAGGAGGGCGTGCGCACGGCCATGAACTTTCATAGGCGAAGGAGGGCTGTCGACGCCGAATAGGTTCCGGATCCCACGCCAGCAGACCATTGGACGTCCGGATCACCACGGACCGAAGAACGCAACAAAGATCACACTTATGTGGTAAAGAACATCTAGTTTTACAAGTAAACCAGCAAAGGGTAACCAACGCGCTTGCATGACGAACTGGTTCGCTTTCAAGTAAACTAACAAAAAAAAAACAGTTGAAGCTCTCACCCGGAAGGGACACATCAGGGCAATTGAAGAAGAGAGTGCTGCATCTCCTGCACCCGTCAAGTCGTTTATGCACCCGTGAGCACCTGCCGAGCTAACATACTACTCCCTCCATTTCAATTTACAAGTCGTTTGACTTTTTTGACGCTAAGTTTAACCACTCGTCTTATTCAAAAATTTGTGCAAAACATGATATTTTTTGTTATGACCTGCTTTATTAACAAAAGTCCTTCAAGAATATATTAAATTTAACTCTTTTTATGCAAATTTTTTGAATAAGACGAGTGGTCAAACTTATGGTTAAAAAAGTCAAACGACCTATAATTTGGGACGAATTAAGTACATATTAACATTATGGAGCGGGGAGCGCATCTTTGCACTTATCCTTGCTCCAGCCCAAATGTCAAGCACGCATAGCGAAGAGAATGTCTCCATCTTTTTCTCGAGGGTCCATTGTAGATCGTCCACACAATCCCCCAATGCAAAATCCCCGCGGCGCCCGGTGGTGCCCATTCCTCCAGCAGCCTCTGGACGCTCTTAAGTTTCTTGAGGAAACTCTTGAAGGAACTAGTTCATGTAGTCACAACACTTGCAAAAACGAGGGATTTCCAATATATCATACATATTAATTTAGTCTGAAAGTTTCTTGGTCTCATACTGACCATCCTCTACTGAAGTAATTAATTCCCTCGAGCAGTTTTTCACATGATATGAAACTTTGCTTTCTGCTAGATGGTGGTCTTGGTTCTTGAGAACGTACATAATATTTGAAAGATGACGTAGTATTGTCCAAGATATGAGATATCTCTGACTGGTTCACATACATACTCCTTTCCTAGAAAGAGTGTTGCTTTTACTTTCGGACATCATGTTTGACCGTTCGTTTTATTCGAAAAAATTCTATGCAAATTGTAAAATAAATAAATCACTATTAAAGTATCTCTAATGATAAAATAAGTTAGAACAAGATAAATAATGTTTATAAAAATTTTTTGAATAAGACGGATGGTTAAACAAGATGTCTGAAATTCTAAAGCGATACTTTTTTTCGGACGGAGGGAGTAGAATAGAAGGATGAGTTGTTTACCCATATAAAGTAAGTGTTCTTTTTTTTTTGCATGAACTTTGGGAGCAGTGGCGGAACCATCAGGCCCCCCCCCCCCCCTCCTCCTCCTCCTCCTCCTCCTCCTATGCTCTGAAATTTGTTTAAACAGTACAATTAATTCTTTCTGAAGAGGAACAGTACTATTAATTTAGCCATGTAATAGCAACGAGTTTAAAATGAAAAAGTTCTTCAAGGTATTGTCTTCTTCATCTTGTCCCCCACCTATATGTCTGGTTCTGCCTCTAATTTGGGAGCTAAATAAAATGCTTAGGACTCTTCTTTCTGGACATAATAACCCACGTGAATATATAACACTCTGCCAACAAAAAAACTATATCCTCAAGGTAATTTCATCATCACCAAACAAATAAACTGCATACCGTGTACACCGAGCAAATTAAAACTCATGTAAGAAATTGAATAATGAGCTAGTTGCATGTATACATACTGTGATGACACGTACTAGCTACTTACCGAGCGTGCCGTTGTTCATCGTGTCGTATCAGCTGGCAGCAGCGTGGTCGCTGGTCATGATCATGGCGTCCATCCTGTCGCCGACTAGCTCGATGTTCCACATGTCTTTGGTGATGTTTATGTACTCTGTACACACCTTTCTTCACGTGGATGACGTGCCTAAGGGTACTTCTCAACGCCGCAACAGCCATCGCCGCACTTATGCTCTTGTACCAGCCGGTCCGGACACGACGATGACTACAGCATCAGCAGCAATGGTTTTCTGTGTGTCACACCCAATTTTAAGGATAAAATTGAATAAACCAACTTATGTGCGCCCAGAGATCAATCACATACATAAGCGACAAATTACATAGTACCATCACAAGGTTCAATATATAACGAATAATATCACAGAGTCTTTACACATATAGCGGCGGACTAATAAATATAATCTCTCGCGGAAGCTCCAATTCACAGGGAAATAGTTGACTGGTGAACCACAATCCTAGTAATCCTCAGAAGAATCATCATAGTCATCTGTTACCCATCCGGGATTTTTATCCAAATATGAAAATAAAGCAAGCGTAAGTACATGTCATACTCAACAAGAATAACATGGGTTTATGAGGCTCAAATAAGGCAAGACACTGGTTTTAGTTGATCACATTTTAGCAATTTGAGTAGCAGCAATAGAATATTCCAAGGACAAAGATTTGCATGATCATATAAACATGATAATTAATATGGAATAAACATCAATAGAAACTTCAAATAAATCAATATTAAATTAGTTAAGTTCCTGTAAGACGTCCAAGGCCGCTCGTGACCGTGAGCACGGCTGATATACCAGTTTTACACTTTGCAGAGGTTGCACACTTTCACCATAAGTCATGATTCCCATATGTCAAGGGTCATGACTCCCATGTCACCTCATCAAGGAAGTGCGGCAGGGTACACTATGAAGTCTTTTAAAAGCCTTCCTAACATGCCATTAATCAATCCGGGCGCAATGGCAAGGGGTGGTAGAGCCCTCCTTCTAGTGGCACACACACGCAGCAGTACACACAAAGACAGGAGCCGCAAAACAATCAGCTCGGCAAGGAACCTTTCAAGATTAACACATGATAGAAAGTAACTTCATACTTAACTAAAGTCAGAGCCATATGACCCTCATGGTTGCGCTGTAAGTCCCGGTGTCATACTTACAGTTAAGTCCTTAGTCCATGTTGCTAAAAAGTATCTTTTAATCTTTATCTCATAATTAATTATTCAAGTTCATAAGATCATGGCATCATCAAGCACTAGCATCACTACTCAAATGCAATCTCATAGGTAACAAGGATCAATTCATCAAAACTAGGAATAAACACTATGGTTGCCAAGGTAAACACATGCATCATGAATTTAGTGATTAAGGTGAATAGGCAACAAGGATGGTCCATGCTATACTTGCCTTGATCAAAGTGCTCTGGAGAACTTGGATCCTCAGTGTACTCTTGATCACCAACATATTGCTCACCGTCTGAACTCGATCATAAAATCACCACACAATCATCGAGGCAATCATACACGAAGCAAACAAGATCTATATTAGAAATAGTACACCAACAGTGGAAAAACAGATTGAAAAGTGTATAAAAATAATCTACGCGTCGCTACGATTCCAACGATATAAAGATCACGAAAATCGGAGTTCAAACGGGAAAGTTATGAAATAAATAAGTTTTACTTTAATAAAATAATAGATTAAATCTAATCTCGAATTTTAAAAGTTGAAAACATGAGTAACAGTAGCATCATTAGGTAGATTACGAAATTACGAATCTAACGAGACTTGAACGGATCAAATCGGAGCTAAAATGAATAAAATATGGCTGAAATAAACTGAGTGGCAAATCTGTAAATATTGAAAACGCCTTTTGAATTAAAACCGAGGAAATACGTTTTCTAAATAGGAAAGCGTAATCAGAGAAATACGCCAAAGGACCGCGGGTTAGAACATTAAAAAGCTCAGGGGGTTCTCTGCAAAATTGCCGGCGAAGGGGTATCTCTCACTGTGAGCCGTTGGATCGGCCGTGGACGGCGTAGGTTAGCTCGGGGGAAAGAGGGGCGGCCCTGGTCGCCGGAGTCGGGCGGCGCCCGGCCGATTCCTCGCCGGAAGATGGCCGGAGACGGCGTTTTCAGGGCTAGGAAGCTCGGCACACCTCGGGATCTGGTCGGGAAGCAAGAGGAGCTCAAGCCAAACCTATCTATGGTTTCGGTTGCCACAGAGGTAGCTCGGAGAGGATGCGGCGAGCTAGGTGGCGGAACTATGGTGGCGGCGAAGCTCGGCATCATGGCTATAGTGCACAAAACCGAGGGAGAAGGGGTCGGGAAGGTCCCTGACCTTGCTGCGAAGCTTGGAGAACAACCAATTTCGACGGAGAAGTCCTCCCGAGGAGAAATCGACGGCGGCGGCGGAGCTCGGGGCGGCGGCGGCTCTGCGGCTGCGGCTAGGGCAAGATTGGAGGGCATGGCTTGCTCGGGAACTTGTGGGGAGGGACGGCAGGGCTCGGCCGACCTATATAGGGGCGCGAGGGAGGCGTAGGAGATCCGGACTCGGGAGATTCGGTGGTTAGGATACGGTCGGAGGCGGCAACCGTGCTCGGTTCGGGCTCTGTCCGGAGGAAGGGGACGGCGCTGTGCCGTGGGCCCGACGTGTCAGTGCCAGTAGGAGGGGGAAGAGGGTCGCAGCTTCCTTTTATGGGCCGGTGGAGGCGTGCTCAGGACGGACTCGTCCGAAAATTCCAGCGGCGGTCGGTTGGACATCGAGTCCTGCTCGGACTCCAGAGGGAGGAAGGGGACGACTCTAAGCAACGGGCCCCGCATGGCAGCCAAAGGAGAAGGGCGCCTGCGCGAGGAAGATGGGCCGGCCTGCCGACGCTCGGGTGGCCTTCGGCCCAAGCGGGGGGAAAAGGGAAGAGGGGAGGGGGTGAGGTTTCTGTTTTCCCTTTTTTTTTCAACTCATTTTCAAATAGGTTTCCAATTACATTTGACTATTTTCAAATCTCAATAAAGTGCAAATCAAACAAAATATCTTTGAGCAGCATGGATGCAACAAATCATGTTTCTACTTCATATGATTTATTTTAATTGTTAAAAATTATTATTTGCCTGGTTAATATGCCAAACAATTGCATAAATAAATCAATTTATCCCTATTTTAATGAAAGCAAATTTTAGAGTGTTACACTGTGCCGCCTCCACAGCTGCAGTATAGGTGGTGGAGTCGACGATAACACGTAGGAGAGGACAGCGGTGGAACCAGGGGGCTAGCTAGCAGGGGCCAAGGGCCCCCTATGCTCTGAAATTTGTTTAAACATGATTAATTTAGCCATGTAATAGCAACTAGTTTAAAGTGAAAAAGTTTGTCAAGGTATTGTCTTCATCTTGCTCCTCTTACCTATTTGTCTTATTTCGCCTCTGGTCTGGGAGCTAAATAGAATGCTTAGGACTTTTCTTTCTGGACATAATAACCCACATGAATATATACCACTCTGCCAACCAAAAAGCAATAATTATATCCTCAAGGTAATTCTATCATCACCAAACAAATAAACTGCATACTGTGTACACCACTGAAGCAAATTGAAACTCATGCAATAAATTGAATAATGAATGAACTAGTTGCACGTATACATATTATGGTGGCATGTACTAGCTACTTACCGATCATGCTGCTGTTCATCGTGTCGTATCAGCTGGCAGTGGTCGCCGGTGATGATTGTGGCGTCCATCTCGTGGCAGACTAGCTCGATGTTTCACATGTCTCTGGTGATCTTTATGTACTCCTTGTACACGTCTTTCTTCACCTGGATGACGTGTCTGACAGTGCTTCACAATGGCGCAACGGCGATCGCCGCGCTGATGCTCTTGTACGTGCCGGTCCCGTCAAGGGACACAACGACGATAGCAGCATCGGCGACGACGGTTGCCTGTGCCGCCTCCACAGCTGCAGGATAGGTGGTGGAACAACGTAGAAGAGAACAGTGGCGAAAGTAGGGGTTAGCAGGGGCCAAGCCCCCCCCCCCCCCCCCCCCCCCCCCCTCATGCTCTGAAATTTGTTGAAACACTATTAATTTAGCCATGTAATAGCAGCTAGTTTAAAGTGAAAAAGTTCTTCAAGGTATTGTTTTCTTGATCTCGGGCCCCCTTATTACCTATTTGTCTGGTTCCGCCTCTATAGGAGAGGAGGCAAGAAAGGCCGCGTAGCAGCAGCATGGCCTCCATGCTAGCTAGCTAACTTGTGAGCTCTGTGCGCTTCAATGCAAGTGTAAGAGTGTACTTGAACGACAATCGCTTTGCATTGCATACATGGGCCAAGCCGGGTATATTACTGTACATACGTACTTTGCATTGTTATTAAGCAAGCGTGTATGATATGGGTAGATGGCGAATAATGCATGCGAAAACATGCATGCAGGCCGGCCGGTACCTGCTGACTTCAAGCATGTAAGATACCACAATAGATTGCAGCCTAGCAGTTTTGTATAGGCAAGACAGGACATGTCTGCTAATTGTCCGGTCTTTCCAGCAGTCATAGTGTATATATATAAGGGGGTTATTTGTCTCGTATCTTGACTTTCGAACTCCATCCAAACAAGTTTTGGGCTTCCTTGAATTTGCAAGCGATGACTAGATATGTAACAAAGATGTCTAAACACCTCCATGAAATTAATCACCAAACTATGTTTGCTACCTGTCTGGTCTTTCCAGCAGCTCATAGTATACATAGGGGGTTATTTGTCTCGTACCTTGACTTCTGAACTCCATCCAATGAAGTTTTGGGCTTCCGTGCATTTGCAAGCAATGACCAAATGTAACAAAGACGTCTAAACACTTCCATGAAACTAATCATGGAAGCCCTGTGCCCCATCTCTGCGCTCAAGCGCTCTTGTAAACATTTTCTTCTTAGATACGCAAGCCTTTTGCGTATTCGAGAAAAAAAAAAGAAACTAATCACCAAACTACTAGCAATTAAGCTAATAGATTTCAAGTGATCATCAAACAAATTGGTTCTATCAAAATCAATATGGCTTTATTAAATCCAAAACCATTCAAGATTGTCTTGCCTGGCCTTTTGAGTACATGCACCTTAATTTGTCACCAGTCACTCGGAGTGTTGCTAAAAAGAAACCCGAGTCACTCATGGTTTAATGCGCTTCAACATTACTGTTTTTATAGACTTCACTAACCGTTTTGGATTGGCCATGAAGTCTTTTGTTTAGTTACTCGTCGCTTCCACACACGCTAGCAAGGAGAACCGTGTAAAACAGGGCCTAAGACCATCTGCACCGCGTCCCTTATAAGTGCCTGCAGGAGATGGATAGGGGATGGATGGACTGCAGCGCTGTACTCTAAACTCAAGAAGAGGGCCATGCGTCTGCTATTTATGGCTGCCTACCGGACCTGCGCTACTGGCAGAAAGCGCTCGCGCGCGCATGAGCTGGAGCATCCAGCGGTGGGGCCCATTGTTTTTACAAATTAAAAAAAATCTTATAACTCACAAATCAAAAAGCCAAATTAAATTCCGATTGTACCATTAAATTTGTTTCAATAAATTCTTCAAAACAACATCTCAGATGAATATATTTAGATAAAATTTATAGAGAATGACAAGTGGGATCGTTGTTGAGAGTAATATAGAGTATGTGATATAGAGGATAGATGAGTGCGGAAGAAAGTGATATAGAGGAGAGAATCTTGATGACCAGGATAAAATATTCCTTTTAGAGGATGAATTTAGAGGATAAAGAGTGCGGGTAGTCAATGGGCTTATTTGGATCAAGATTCGAGGACACGTATGGGTCAGGCATCATCCTCCAGGCAAGGCTCCAATCCAAAGAGGCCTAAATTGTGCCAAGTTGAGCCCATACCAACTTTATCTGTCTGGAAAAAGTCCATTTTGCCTCCCTCAACTTTTGCGAAAGTCAAATTTTCCTCTCTGAACCACAAAACCGGATAAATCGCCTCCCTTAACTTTTGAAACTGTGCATTTTACCTCCCTGATCCAATTATAAGCGGTTTTGAAGGTGGTTTTGTCTTTTTCTTTCTTATTTATTTCAACTAAACCTTTGAAAAATCATAAAATAGAAAATCAAATTTTGTTGGACTCCACATGAGTAAACCTACAAGTGAACATATAATATGGTATGTTTTAGTACAACATTTTTCTACAGATTTAGATCTATATTTTTTCTATAATTAATTAGAATAATTTGGAACTGCATCTTCTATAGTCCATTTGTGGTGAAATTTCTATGGGTTTCTAATTATTGTATGTTTGAGTTGTAGTAAAAAATTTATACTTAGATCATGTATAACTTATTTATTTCTTTAGGGTTTATGCATGTTAAATCTAAATAAATCTATAACTAATTTTAGATTTAGTTATAGATTTATTTATATTTAGTTATAACTAATTTAGATTTAACAAGCATAAACCCTAAAGAAACCTATAACTAAATCTAAAATTATTTATAACTAAATCTAAACAAGTGTATAACTAAATCTAAAATCACTTATAGATTTATTTATATTTTTACAAGCATAAACCCTAAAGAAATATATAAATAAGTTATACATAATACAATGAGTATAAAATTTTTACTATAGTTTAAGCATTCAACAATTAGATCGCCATAAAAGCCGCAATTCTAAATTATTCTAATTAATTATAGAAAATTATAGATCTAATTCTACAGGAAAACTTTATACTAAAGCATACCATATTATATGTCCACTTATAGATTTACTCATGTAGGGTCAAAAAAAATTGATTTTTCCATTTTATGATTTTTTGTGATTTATTATGATTTGGTAAAGATTCAGCTGAAATAAATAGAAAAGAAAAAAAAAGACAAAACCATCTTTAAAATCACTTATAATCAGATTAGGGAGGCAAAATGCTTGGTTTCAAAAGTTGAGGGAGGTAATTTAACCGGTTTTACGGTTCAGGGAGGAAAAACGAACTTTCGCAAAAGTTGAGGGAAGCAAAATGGACTTTTTCCTATCTGTCTAGGCAGCCTGTAGCCGGGAGTTATTATCTTTGGGAGAGCGTCGGCGTGAAGATCATCGCCGCACAAACGTCATGTCTCTGGGGCCTTCTTGCTCCACTATAAACATGAGAAAATTGGCTTGGAACGGGCCGAGTCTGTTGGGTTTTGGCCCGCCCTATTTAGGAAAAAAATTCTCAGTCTGAGTCTAGTATAAAATATTTATTTTAGTTGTTTTATATATAAAACTCCGCGCCCAGGCATGACCCATAAATAAGCCCGACTTGGGCACGATTATTTCGCCAAAATTAACTGACTTTTTTTGGGGGGCTGGCCTGCAAAATGCTCATGTCTACTCTCCCACCGACATTGCTGCTGCTATCATCTTTCACCTCTAGAAACACAACAGCCACGACTGTCCATAGTGCTCATATTCACCAAGCTCTCTTTACTGCTCATATTGACCGCGCTCTAGCTCTGTCGATTTGCATGTATCCAGGATTTAGGCATGATGCAAGAGGCATTATACAAATTACTATACATCAGTTCCAAATTATAAGATGTTTATTTTAAAAAAATTATACTAATTTTAATACGTATCTAGACACACTAGACATTATGTCTATCTACCTACGTAATAACAAGAGCTACATGTTTTAAGAAAAGTAAAGAAATCTAAAAACATCTTATAATTTGAAAGTGGAAGTACTGTGCGAAGAGAGTGCCGGGTTGCACTGGCTGTTGCTAGTTTGCTCCAGCTGCTGCAGCCGTAGGCATTTTCTTCAGTTATTTACTGTAGCAAATTGCCACGATAGTAGCCGCAACGGTAGCCAAGCGGAGCCTTATATTTATATGTATCTACGGTCTTGCTAGTGACAAGGGCAGGACCTGTACTATGGCTGTACAATATTAAATTTTCAAACGAAAAAAAAATACTGCTGGTCTATGGATCGCAAGCTGTGGCCAAATAATGTACAGAGCGCGCAGGTGCAGCCCTGGAACTACATCCTTTTCAACAAAAAAAATTCAGATTTACCGTCACATCAAATCTTTGGACGCATACATATAACATTAAATGTACTAGCAGCTGTTGCATGTTTGTACAGTCTCCGTGTTTTTCTCAAGATGAATCTTTTAAATCTACTTGGCATGATTAAACAATTGTTGGAGAAGATTCTCTACGGTAACTTTTCACCGCACTTTTCGCGAACTAAACGCACCCTAAGTGCAACAGGTTGAAATGCATAAAGACGCCTACTCAAACTGTGAAGCCTCAACCAGAGTTTAATCCACCAGACATTCAAATTCAATCGATCAACAAAAAGAAGGTGACAACTTCTCGATGTTGATCGCATGAAGAAGAACTCTGCATTCTCTATATTACAATTCTCGTTCATTTATCTTCATAAGGAACTGGACAGCTGGTATATGTAAAATGAAAATCTAAGTGTGTGGGGACCGCGAGCACTAGCCCGCACTCGCACAACTCTTTCAAGGGCTCAACCTACCTATAACTAAATAAAAACCGCAAGTGAAGAAATGAAGAAGTAAATAAGCGAACAAAACTGAGATGCTGCAAGTCTCAGCCCTACTAAGGGCGTCTTTGGTTCCCTTCTGGGTACCGCCTCGCTCGGTCCTTGGGAGGTAGGCTCTCACGGGCCAGCAGTGCGCGAGCCAGGCTCTGAAGAAACGGAATCCAGTTTCGGCTGAGCGCCGATTTCTGCATGCGAAGCCACAAGTCAGACGGACATGCAAGCAACCAATCACCCCGCCCGTTGCATGTTGCATGAGCTGAGCCTGGCTAGCGGTGCTGCAACCAACCAATCACTCGTCAGGTGCATGCGCCCAGCCTGGTCAGGCAATACACAAGCAACCAAACATGCCATAAAAAGCTAAGCAGAACCAAACCACAGCTCAAATGTGGAGTTTATTGAATTCAGAACTCGCTGTTGCTGCGCTGTTCAAATCTCTTTCTCCATTGTGCTCAGCCCTAGCTGGTGCAGAACGGTTCTGGGCAGAAGGTCTTGCTGGAGCTGTTCCAGTGGTAGAATTCACCACATTTGGCCTGGCTGAGCAGACAGGAACAGCAGTTCGAACTGTAACAGGTGCAGCCAACCAAGGAGGTCGCTGCTGGAACACTGAACTTGGTGAGTTTACAGGTGGTGCAGATCCAAATCTGGATAGAGCTTGAGAGCAGGAAGACCACAAATCAGGCAATGCAGGCGGATTAGTATGAGGAGGATTCCTTCGAGGTATAGGCTCATCATGCTGGATGGAGCTAGCATAGTGCTTTCGCTGGACAGGGCTCTGTGCTGCAACTGAAGGACTAACACAAGACGAGGATGACATTAGATGTTGTTCATGGGGCTGTTTCAAACCTGCCTGCAGTGTTTTCTTATCTTCACTTGGTTCCAAGTTTTGCGACGACAGTCGTGCGGTAGAGCTTGAGACAGTGAGAGTATTATGTTCTTTCTCAGGGGAAGTACTGCTCCCAATACAGTCTTCTTTCCCATTTTTGGTTGGTTCTTCAACCCTGAGTGGTGCACCACCACATTCTAGTGCCCTAAAGGAATCTATGGTAGTGCATTGGGAGAATACCACATTGTCGGGAAGATCAACTGTTTCAGTATGGTCCTGCCTTTTCTCATGAATTTTGTGAGCAGCGACCGGCAAAGGACTTCTTGGCACATAGGAGACAGGGTAAGGTGAGAAGTACCGTGGCAGGGCAGGAGCAGCTTCGGGAAAATATGGAAGAAGACCTAGAGCATCCTGGTTAGCCAGATTGGAGAATTGCCCTCGAGGTGGAGGGTACATGGGGAGCATAGCTGCTGGTGGGGGAAACCTTGTATTACCCATAGCTGGTACCACTGGAAAGCGAGGTGTTGACTGTGTCGCTTGCATCCGATGCCACAGATGGTACATAACTTGATCTGGTGGAACACTAGGATAAGACTGATTTTGCATATATGGTCGGTAGAATGATGTATTTGGTTTAGGATAGGATCTCCGTGATGATGGGCGGTTATTGCTTTGCTGTTTTTCCTTTTGATGTGGCACCTTGCCACTATTTGCCTGGTTCAAGCTTGCAAGAGTACGAGTAACTATGACCTGTTCCTGCTCTTCATCATCCTGATCAGGTGGACACGATGAGGACGACGGCTCACCTACCCTGGGCACTGTTAGAAACAGCAAATTAAATAGTCAGCGAGCAAATTAATTTACAATAAATTAAAAATGTGCCACGCACAATTTACTGATTAAATATTAGATAGGCACATATAAACTTTTGCGAAGATATAATAGTTTCTTGCATCCAAGAATCACTTAACTATTCCTAACAAATGTGTTGCAATAAAAAACAAAGGAAGGCACAACTGAAGCAACAAAATCAATAATCATGCATCAAGAAACTCAAGTTGGTACGAATGAAAAGGTACTCACATTGCTTCAATTCGGACCAGGCAGCCATTGCAGCATTTTTTTGAGCTTGCTTCTTGGTCTTGCCAGGATTGCCAGTAAATGTCTTTCCTGCCAACTCCACTGTGCATGTGAAAACAGGTGTATGACCTGGCCCAGATCTAATAGTAGTATAGACGGGGAGTTTTAAACCAGCTCGATGAGCAGTTTCTTGAAGAAGATTCTTGTATATACCGGTTTCATCCTGTGGAATAAACAGAGTTAGCCTTCTGCTTCAACAATATTCCTCAAGATGTTACATTGTCACTCGTTGAAATTGAAATGTAAAGAAACATATTCAGTAGATACAAATTATCTCTGATCACCAATATAAATACTGAATAGATGACATAAATGACATAGTAGTGACTACTGATGTAAATGGGACAAAAAGGTTCACAAACATGCCACCTTGAAATTTCAACCACTTGCATTGTACTTACTGCAAAAACAGGCAATGAGGATGGGACAATAAGCAAGTCAACATCAGACATCATTAAAAGAGCACCTTCCCAACCAATCCATCATAAATAACACCTCTTTGGTTTGACTTATCGCAGTAGGAATTGTCAAGAACAGTGAAATATCAATATACTCTGCCATTGAGATTTGGCAGTGTCTGACACAGATCCACAAACCAGATGATATTTATTGTTCTTTGACTAGGAAAAGGATGGCTTACAACTAGCATCCGTGACACTTCATCATAATGTCAATTGGCAATGCAAGTAATCGTGTATATGGAAAATATAAAGGCTGAAATAGTAATTTTCAGCAAGTTGATGATATTTACCAACCAGTCTACCATGCTATGTAGTCAGATATTCAGAGTATGCCAAGAATACTAATCAGTTCGATATGATTTATACCATGGACAACTATTCTACATTACCGCAATGCTGACCAGAAATCAATTGCAGGAAGAAGGATACGCATAGCAAACCACTACAGATTTGAAAAACGCCTAAGTGCCTAAACTTCTCAGAACATATAACACTGGATTATAACTAACCTTCAGAAACATGACTTCCTGAAATAAAAAAGTGGAAATGTTTTCGTTTTGACATCCAGTGCCTTAAAGAGGGAAAGGAAGCTTGTGATAGTTATCCCAGATGGCCAGCAAAGATGCAAGATAATATCGTCTGCATGGTGCTATACTTATAGTAGAAACCAAGGAAGGATATTATTTAGCATATCCTACAATAAAAATTACTGAGTTATCTAAGATGAGTACTCTACCCTGGTTGTCAACTAATCTCTCTAGGTAGGACATTCCAAAGGAGATCCTCCATTGAAGCAACATTAAATGATTTCAATATTGTACTGCAGACTGCAGTGGATCATAAGTTTCACAACTTATCGACAAAAAACTAACCAGAACTTTGGAAGCCAGCATCGATGAAGGCCCCCTCTTTGATAACTCGTTGAGCGCTACCTCAGCCGCCGCATGCTCTGCCTGCCGCAGAGTAGAACAAAATACTGGGCTCTCGAACATCTCCCCATTGAAATTAACTGTGGCCTTAAACCGGGGTGCGTGATCCGGTCCCTCGCGGATGCAGGAATAGGACGGCAGATTGAAGCAGCTCCTCTGAGCAAGCTCCTGGAGCTGGTTCTTATACATCCCTGCACGTTACCAAAACATGCTCACAAGGTGAAACGATATGAAGAAAACATCTCATGAGACAAAGACATCTGTTTCATAAAAGGATGAAGAGTAAGGATGAACAACATGAACGGAAAGTCAGAAACTCTCATGACAGAAAGAAACACATACCTCCAGCGCCGGTGTGCCAAGCTAAGCTTCAGATTTGATAGCAGCTTCTGCCCATGCTTCCCCAGCTCCTTGTAAGAGCCGAGCCTCGGCCTCCTCCAGTTGCTGCAGCAGATAAGATGAAGCAATAACTAGCGCTGTACCCACTGTCCTGCAGGCTGCAGAAGAACAAAGTCCGGGGTTAAAGTAGAGCAATAAACCAAATGTTGGTCCTGCAACAACAAGAATACGAAACGAGATCAATGCAGCCTCGCAGGAAGATTCTCTGCTGACGCCTCAGCTGTACCGGCGCGGCCGGGGACGGAGACGGGGACGGACCAACCAAGTGAAAGGACATGGGGGGTGTACATACACACAATTTTTTTATTTGAATAAACATACACCCAACAATTTTTGCAAAGAAAAAAAAATCGAAGCTTTTAGGCATGTATACACTTGTGCTCAGATTGAGATCCGATCCATAGCCAAATAGCTAGAGCTAGGGTTCGGGCGGTCGGTTTCGCACAACAGCAGTGACGAGGGAAGAGAAGGGGGTGCGCGTACCAGGCGAGAGCTCGTCGCCGGCGAAAGACCCACAAAGACCTGGCGAAGAACTGGGCACTTGGCGGCGCAGGGCGGCGCCGGCGGTTACCCAGTTGCCTTGCCGGCGGGCAGGGCCAGCGACGCAGCCTCCGGCTCCGTGTGCCCTCTTCTTGTCTGTGGTGGTGTTCTTCTTGTCTTTCCTTTCTTCCCCTAACTCGTGCTAAGCTTACTTGTAATAATAATCATCTCTCGTCCGGCGGGACGGCCATGTGCGCATCATAATTTTCGCTCGGGGAGTCAGGATTAAGCTTTGATTATCACGAGGCAGCTGCCTGATGATCTTTATAAACAAAAAAAGTCGAGTCAAATCCACTTCGGTGGAGCGTACACAGCTTGTTGAGTGCTTTTACAAGCGAGAGAGAGAAAAAGAAAGATATAGCACGCCACAAGTGTCATTGGTGATTCTAACACTATTTTTCAGCCGTCCAATTTTAAGATGTATGGCTTGGGCAGTTGGGCTAGCCACAACGCGCCATATTATTACAACAGTCTATTTGGAAGCAGAAGAAAAGCTAGATAAACGTGCTGAAGTAGACAAGGGACGCTAGATCAATTGATAACATTTTGCATTTTTAAAAACTTATTTTTTTTTTTCACTTAAGAATGGTTTATGGACTTGGCAAGATGGTAGACCGGTGCTACAGGTTTACGGCACTAGTCCTTGCCCCCACTCCTGCTCGACTTAGAGCAACATGCATAGTATGTAAACTCGCATCCTGAACATTGCAAAAATCACATCTTTTGATTTGGAGAAACAACATAGTCGCAACGGCTTCGGATCGCATACAAAGGAAAACTAACAAGTTGGATCGGAAAGGAAAATTGAAGAGTTGTTGACATTTGAACTGGACCAGACCGATTTTAGAATCTGCCCATACTAATTTTACTCCAATTTTTGAAAAAAAAAAACCCTCAGATTATACCACATTGGTTTTTTAACACGATGAGACCAGCGCTACTTCATATAAATTTTGGAATGGAGTACATGGCCGACTGAGATTTCCAACTGCACAATCGAACTTCACCTTTTTTTTTTTTGGAGATGTTTAAATGAAATTTCTTTTTCCTTGTTCTGATTCTGAATTGGGCGTAAGCCTGCAAGCATATGCTAAACCGGGCTCACAAGTCCCACGCATGGACAGCTTGTGCTCACGAACGACAGACGCTGCCGCCATCTGTGCACGCCGATGTCGCCGTATGTGTAGGGATCTGCAGATGCAGGGCTTTTCTGGTGAGGAGGATCCAACTATCCAAGTGCTTGCTTCTGCAGTCTTTTGTTCGTCACCAGAAATACAATCTTTGTTCATCACCAGACTCAAAAGTGATTGAATACCAATACATAACTTATGCCTTCCCTTTGATCAGAGAGCAGAGCATAGAATGGATGGGTTCAAAAGTGATTGAATACCAACACACAACTTATGCCTTCCCTTTGATAAATCCAACTCTGGCTAGAAGGGAAAAACACCTTTTAGAACTCAATTGAATTGAACTCAAAGCAGAACGCCAGAACCTGAAGCAAACTAGACCTTCAAATTAGCCAGCTGTCACAGAGTTACACTTCCAGTTCAGATGCTTAAGCCTTAACAAGGGTAGACATAGACTACAACCAGTGGGGTTACCATTCTCCAGATCTCGCGAGGCGCCACACAAGGCAAGAGCCACATTCCACCACATACAAGCCTGAATTATTTCACATTCACAAATCACAAGCTGGAGCAACAGCAATTCATAATTAGAGAGGGGATAGAGGAGGTCAAAAAAGTTGAGGTTCCAGGTACAATTGTTCCAATAGTACAGTACATTGTGGCATTGGAATGATCCCATATTTTTTATACATGAAAAAGAACTAAGCACGCTAAGAAAACAAACCCAAGTTTTCTCAAGACGCTATCTAGTAGTTCCTGTAACTCGTAGAGTCTCCTCCCTACAGTTATTAACACCTGAAAAGGGGGCGGCCTGAGTCTCACCCTAAACTCGCAGAAACAGTTGTACAGCTCAGTATGATATTAGGATTATCGAGATGACCAGCCTTTCTACTTCAAGGAGACATCCAAATTATGCTAGTAAGGTGTCGAAGGTACAGAATGAGATTGAAAATGGATACTTGCATAGTACCTTTGTAAACCACAGGTGCCCCCCTTAGACAATCTGGACACAGGCTGGCATGTCGGACCTCGGACCTGCAATTGTCCGGTAGACATACAATGTCTCGACAGGGCTCTCATCTGTGAGCGAGTCCAAGGGGCATCCCCGTCGAGGGTCATTCATGACCTCCACACTAAGACAGGGCATCTTGCGTGCAAGCTGTCGGCATGCGCCCAGGGTCAGTGAGCACGTCGACATCCAAAGGGATCGCATTGTCTCCAGCTTGGCAGCATTTGCCAGCAAGGGCTTATCACCAAATGGGCAGTCCCTGATCTCTAGCTTCTTCAAACTCTTGCAGCCTGATAGAATGTAATGAAGACCCAAATCACTGTTCCCGGCAAAGGCAATCGAGAGCATCTCAAGACGATCAGCATGAGCCCCGATGCATTTAAATACACTATCCGTGAGAAGGCCTGAAACAGAAAGCCGCCTAAGGCCCTTGCATGATTCCACAATGGCACTAAAACCTGCATCAAGAGGCTGATGTGTAATGTAGTCTGGTGTGTGAGGCTCAATGATGCATAGGCGGAAGCAAGTGAAGTTGGGCCGGTTCTTTGCGATGGTAATAAGGGCCTCATTGGTCATCCGTCTGCAGAAGTAGAGGACTGACTCCAACATTGGGCAACTGGCTGAGACATCAACAAGACCTCTTTCAGTTAAAGAAACCTGCTCAGCTGCATCGTAAGGAGCAGAAGGGAAGACCCGCAACTCTTGCAGTTTATTACACGATGATGCCACAACAGCTAGACCATGATCTTCAATCAAGTCCATTACCTGAAAATTGGAACATCAATGAGAACCTTTAGGATATGTATGCTAATCCAAAACAAGCAGAAACAAGGTTCATGTTTCCCAAAAACAACAGTAACATGTGATGCTCTAAAATACAATGTCAAGCCATGCAACCTAACCAAATGGAAGTGCTAACTGCACTAAAAGGCATATGCACAGGATCTAATATTTACCAAAATAATAAAAACAGCACTTATGCAGGTAATTTCACTTCCTTGGAAATTAAGTGTTCAAACACCAAGGATCCAATATGCACATGACAGTAGAACTTCTGAAGGCAATTTTCAAAACATTATCAGCCAAGAAAAAGATGTGCTGCATACCCATAAGAGTTGCAAATTTTTGCATCTGCTAATGAATTTAATCAGTTCAGGGCCTCGAACAGTAGCATAGCTCAGATTTAGTGATGTGAGGCCCTCGCATACACAATAAAATGCTGGCAGGTATTCTGGAACGGCATCCCAAGCCCCAGAGAGCCTTCTTAAGCTTTTACAACCAGCAAATGCTGCTTCAAGCTTTGAAAAGAGATCCGGATGATAATCTGCAGAGAATCTTCCTGTTCCTAGCTCAACAATCTGCGGAGCCTTGCGAAGGAGGTTAGCAAGCTTGTCAAGAGGTATAGCATTGTTGAGCTTGAGAGTCTTGAGGTTGCGGCATCTGGTTACTAGTCGCTCAAGTACAGTGATATTGACGTCCCCCTCTAGGCATGAAAAATTTAGAGTTACCAAAGAAGTGAAGGATTCTGGAAAGAGACTGAGCCATTGAATAGAGAAATCCTCAATCTCATTCTCCTGAAGGTCAAGTTCTCTTAGATTTCTGCAGAGAGAGAGCATACCAAAATTAGGGTTGGAAATAACAGAATAATATTTTGAAAGAACAATGCAAACTGGAACAAAGCAGCCTATAGTCAATGCTGCCATCACTTTCAAATATGCATGAAGATTTGTGAGAGAAAATCACCTAAGGTACTAGAGGTATATACTTAATTACTGCAGGCAAATCCTGAAAATACAACTGGTTACCGAAGCTTGCAAGTTCCACACACAATTAAGTTCGTGAAGACTCCCATATTGGTCTAAATAAAGGAAGCAACAGAAGCAACACAGATACACATAGCTTCCACTGAGACTTGCTAGTATTCAACCACCCCAGAGTCATGAAGGGCAACATGTGAAACAAACTTTTTCTGTTAACGTGGACAATCTTTTCTGCTCAAAAGCCAAAAAAGGAGAAAGTAACAGCTAATAATTGCAGATATCGAAATACACGTCATATTGCTTTCCTGGTGCATCATGCAGATGCTTGGGAATAGATAGAAACATCAAACTTGCTACGACCTTTTTTAGTTAAAACTAATGCATAAAATATTAAGAATCTTGTCAACAAAGAATCATCCACAAGTAAGTGCTTTATGGAATAACCAGTATAAAGCAATATTCCACAACTTATGGTTTTTCAAGTAAAAAATGCTCGCAGGCAGAGCAGCACCCACTTCCATTGTTACAGGATTGATCCAGAAATCTCAGAACAATCCGCACATATAAACCAGACGTGGCAAATAGCAAGGGTATGGGTTTCACATGACAAGGAAAGCAAATGTGATAAACAGTGTACTATCTACACAAGACACCAAAGTTTTACTCACCGCATAGCATTAACATTAGTAAAATAAGCACCTAACCTAATGACTGCATGAATTTTAGGAGGCATTCCAAGGTTTCAGATTTTTTTTAAAAAAAATGGAAGTAACCATAACCTGCTTAGGTCTCCATGGTTTGTACATAACCTTGGACAGCAGTTCCACACCCATTATACAAGTAAAAGACTAAACTAGCAAACTACAATAGTTACATCCAATCATAGTTACCATATCATTTTAATCCAAACGTCAAAGATATGCATGCCCCAATTTCCTGGACCAACTTTTTGGGGGTTGCAACAACCCTTGCAGCACATGAGAGAAAGTCAAGGCTAAAGACAGCACTAAACTAAGGTTTATACATCACCAGGTAATAAAAAAAAAGTCAGGACAAGTATATATGCAAGTTTGTTTCAAGTACAAATCTGTGTTAATATGTGATTGTACAAAAATATATTTGGTCAAAATTCTCTTTTGTGAAAGCATAAGGCACCTGTGTATCAGAATCCAACCGAAGTCATTAGCAGGTCATCAATATTAAGTGTTTCTTATCACCCAAAAACAATACAAAGGATATCACTTTGGCATGGTAAGGATCAAACTAATAAAAAAAACCAGTATCTTAGGTGTCAGATTCTCTAAGTTCAGTTTTCGTTTCCAAAAGGCAGGACTTTAGCGAGATCCTAATTCTTTTTGGAGATACAACAAGCTCCAAAATATGTTTTTTAATTTACAAAAGCAAGGTAATTTTTATTGTGTGCAATTCAAGTTCAACAAATGACACTAATAAAGAACAGTGGAAGTGTTTTCCTCCATGCTAACACTGTCGTTATGACCAAATACACCTAAATCAAGATAGTAGCTGGTAGAACTTAATGACAAAAAAGGAAGCAAGTTCAGACGCGCAGATGGGAATCTAGATGTCAAAAACATGCTATAAAAGGCATTCTTCGAATCAGATATAAACCTATATCAAAACGGGAACTCACTTGAATCTCAAGCATAAATGAAAAGCAAAGCAGTTCAAGTCAGATCTAGTATCTCATGAAGTCATGAGTAAAGGTGCGTCCAATTGGTTGGTTCTAATCTTGAAAGAACCCCTATCATTTTGGTGGAAAGATAAAAGGGATGCATCCATCATTGCCCGAGCAAATAGAAATGTTTATTCTGCCAAACCCACAGATCTGTGCAAGAAAGAACATCCACAGGCCAATCACTTAACAGTAGAATCCCGAAGTCAAAGTTTGCCAGGAACAAAATAAAAGCTTACTGAGGAATCCAAGCTAAGAAAGGTCAAACTTTTGATGGTGACATGAGCAACACAATTGTATTGAAATCCCCTGAGAATCCTTTCAGATGGAGTACAAATCACTCTTTTGAGTTTTGACACGGACAAGTAAGAATCTAAAACAGCACACTAGTCCTCACCTCACTACCTCAGGGCAAACACACCAGATCACACTAAAACAAACTGAAGGTTTTCCATTTGTACAGTTAACATAAAGTCTTGATCAAATCTAAGCTGGATCTGACTACAATTCACAAATACTACTCAACAAGCACACAAAAAACTAAGCTAAAAATCGCCCTCAAGAAGTTCAAATCAATTTCTCCTAACCAAGGCATCCTTGAGATCACAAAAACCCAAAATGACACCAAAAATCGTGGGGGCTTTTAGCTAAATGGGAGGGGGGCAGAGAAGAAACAAGAGCGTTTTGTCAAGACATCTCTAAGTTCCAAAGAGAAACTCCGAGAAAGCTCAAATCTTTGCGCAAAGGAAACCAAGAACCACGCAGAGCTTTAGCTTCTAGCTCAAATCTCGGCCTGGATGCGCGGCCTCACCTGCAGCCAGCGGCAATGGCAGCGAGCCCGGCGGTACTGAAGCCCTCGCAGGAGACGAGGCGCAGCACTTGGAAGTTTCTGAAGGAGGCCGCGATCATCTCGAGGCAGTCGTCGGTGACGACCATGCGCTTGAAGCTAATCTCCTCGAGCAGCGGCCAGCCGTCGGCGGCGGCGGCGACCCATGGCGCGGCGGCGGCGCCCCAGGCGGGCGGCACCAGCCCGAAGTCCGCGAAGTGGGGCTTGCCCTTGACCTCGACGGCGCGGACGGCCGGGAAGCGGTCGACGGCGTCCTGCGGGGACGCGGCGTAGCAGTTGGCGACGGCGAGGCGGCGGCGCGAGCGGCGCTCGGCGCGGAGCCAGGAGCGGCAGGCGGCCGCGGCGGCGCCCCGGTCCGAGTCCGCGGGGAGGAAGGAGAAGGCGTGCTCCCAGACCTCGTCCGGGAGCACGTGCCACGGCGGCACCGCGGCGGCCGGCGCCGCGCGCGAGCCGCCGCGGCCCATGGGGGCGGCGGGGGCCGTCGGATCTGCCTACCCGGCGGCGGGGACGGGCGCTGCGGGTGGCGGCGCTAGGGCTCTCGCGTGCGAGAGCATCTGGCTGCTCGAGCTTGGAATGGGAGCCGCGGCTGGGGGAGCCTCCTGTGGTCTTCTCTCCTCTCCCTCTCTCTACCCTGCTTCTTCTCTTTCTACTAGTACTGCTCTCTCTCTCTCTCTCTCTCTTACTTTTTTAAATTTTCAATTTTTTAAAGGGTTTTATTTTTCCTGCATGAATTTTTTTCGAGGGCTATGGCCTGTAGGGAGAGGGAATGAACAGTGATGGGAGAGGTGGTGCTCGTTCAGTTTAGGCTTGGGGGGCGCCCATTGGATTGTTTGTGGTGAACAATCATTATTTAGAGTAACTTTGAGGCCATCATAGGTTTTTAGGTTTGATTGAAGTGCATGATTCTTTGTGTTCCTTTTTTTCATTTCAAAACCATTTTTCAGTGGTACTTCAGATTTCGCTTGGCATAACTCTAGACAGATTCCACAGCTTCGCTATAGTATGCGATGGCGTAGAAACTAGCAAAGTTAAAATAATAGATTCTATTGGCTTCTACTTCATTTTGAGATGAGAAAGAAAAGCAGCTCATCGCTATCTTGAATGAAGAAGTCAGAAATGGAGTTGTTTGGAGTTTTACCAAACGAGACTCTAAGATCCACTTAGTTCTTACAAATAATGGTTTAACATTACAATAGCATCATATGGTCCTTTAGAATTAAATCTTTGCCTAATTAGGGTCATTGGTGTATCAACAGTCTTGAAGTATGTTGAAAACAAAGTGATTTATTAGCATAGTCTTATTGTGTCTGCTTAGTTTTTATTGTTAACAACTCAAACACTAGCCGCTAGTATCACCAAACTAACAGCTGAGCTTTCGACGGACGGACAGTCTTTCTTCAGGTCCTGCTAACCTAGTGATGTACAAGATTAGTATCGGCTGGCACAAGATGCTTTATCAATGACTACACAGGAGAGATCAAATATTATATATAATTTCAAGGGCAAGCATAAAACACATATGTTGCAAGTGTGTGCTAGATAGGCTATTGCATTATTTGATGTAGACTTTATTGGTTTGTCTTCTATCTTCGCCTTTTTCTTCCTATCTTTGGGCTAGTATAGTCCATCATCAAGTATACATATAATACATGCTTTTGTCCCATGCTTTTAGGTTGAAACCAGCTCAAGCGAACATGGCGATTGTTACTAGTTTCTTCACAACGCATGTGTTTGTCTCAATTTACCTTAATAGCTTTATTTTAATATGAAAGGACCTAAATGATGCCTAGAGTGGGGTGAATAGGATTTTACAAAAATAGACCTGCAAAAACACGAGTCAAATCTATCTAGAGATAGCAAAATCGGCTTAGTCGGTTCCTTCAACCTCAGCTGGTGCGGGCTCTCCAAGTGTTGATTCTAAATTTCTTAATTCCCCGCTTAATCCAAGGTGTTGTATAGTATGTTTGGAGCAATTCAAACTTTGTCAAGATTTCTGTATATTCACGAACACATATGCCTGATTTGAAGCTCACAAATATAAAGGTTATGCGATGAAATGTAAATGCAAGGCAAACCAAAACAGAGGAGATGCGGGGAGTTGTTTGAGCGAAATTCAGGCCTCACCAAAGTGAACCTTAGTCTTCGTTGTAGAAGCCAACGAGGACCCAACAAAGGTCAAGTCATGGCCGGGCCCAAAACGACCTCTTTTCCACCAATCCACTAAGGAGTCTTGTTTTCTTTTCAGCGGGAAGACCAGCCCTTCAACCTTCGGCCATGCACCACACCTTGGGTATTGTTTACCATATTACATCCTTACTATTTGTCTATTTACATGTGCATTATTAGCACTTGAAGGGAAACAATTCAGTGCAACCTTATTTGTCTCAAACTCAGAAATTCATGGACACAAAGCAGTTTGTGAGGTTATGTTGCATTTGTTGAGGTCTCTCTCTAATACTCATATACACAGTTGTTCTGGCTGTTTTTGATATTTAGCTTTTCTTTATGTATGTGAATTTATTGCTACTGATGTTGTTTATGCTTAATTGCCATTTTGATTGCTTTGTTGTGCTACTTAATCATTCTCATTTTGAATGCAACCAGCAGCTCTCTGTCTTGTTTATAAATAATGAAAAAGAAGAACAATCCAAAGTTCATACCATCATGTTTGCATACATTTCCCGTGTACACGAGGCCTTTGGTGTGGGTGGGCACAGAGGATCCTGAAGGGTTGGGGAGATGTGGTCCCAGGCAAGAGTGGGCCGCCATGGCAGCATGTGCTAGGGGCATGGGCCTCTGCACCCTTTTACTGCCCCAGCCCAGCGCCGGTGACAGCAAAATTAACCAAAAGACATCACGAGCAAATTTTTACTTTCAACTTTTTTGACCTGCTTGCCCTCCACGTCGGCCCGTCCTATCTCAAATCCCCAATCTCGAGAAACCTATCCTCACATCACCTTTTCACTGTTGAAACCAATCCGATTGCAAACATCTTTTGGCAGCGTGAAAACACACACTTAATCCTACTCCGATTGTACTAGTAACAGTGTAGCCCACGCACAATACTAATGTAGTGCATGTAAGTATGGCTCATAAAAGGTATGTAGTTTACATGGACGTAATTAAGTATGTTCACCAACAAGTAAACTGTTTACCACTACATGTATGGGAATCTGATATTTTACTGCTATAAACCAGCTAGTATTTGTAAGATACTCCCTTCATAACCATAATAAATCCCTCCTAGAATCATCCTAAGTCAAACTATTCAGAGTAAACTAGTACTTCCTTCATTAGCTTCAATAACCCTACTGCTACTTTAGTCGTCTGTTTCTTACGTATAGTGCTAGTTAAACTATTTTGTTGGTTTCAATATGATGTTTTTTCTATAACTTTTAATTGAATTTAAAATAGTTTGAGTTAAGATAACTTCAGAAATTGATTGAATATATTTGAGATGACGAGAGTGTAGTAACCGGCCACTAACTCTTAACATATATAAAATTGTATTAGTGCCCATTGTCATATCTGATGAGGCCTAATCGCGTATTTAGAAGGGCCAAGTCTGGTGAAGGTAAGTGATTTGCACGAGCTTTCATAATTGTTGGCACAAAGACGATCTTTCTGAAATCTGAAATGGATCATCGGTGGATCATAATAAATAAACTCATATACCATTGTACCACTCCTATCTTCACTAGTAATGAGTAATCCGTCTATGTACTATTTTTTTGCACCTTTTTTATATTTGGCAATATATATTTTCTGCCATTCGGAGAAGGGGGAAAAAAGGCATCTCAAAAGCAAACAGTAATATGCAGCTTTGCATCATGCAGACGCAGACGCAGTTCTCTCCTCAAGAAAACCCTCTCGTCGTAATAATTAATATAAGAGACTTATATATACACACACACGAGAAAATACAACGAAAAAAAGGGTTGAAATTAGGAACATTTTGTAGTTTTGCTAGACAGTAAGTAGACAGTCCTGCTACATCTGCCATGCATCGATGAGACGACGATGTAACCCAGTGATGAGTGTCATCTTCAGATATCCTGCCTCAATGACAGCAGAGATTCTGTATGTTTACTTGTGTGTGATGGCCTGCACTGCACCTTAATCTGTGACAAACAACTCTTGGGCGCCTTCGATCATGCAGGTCTTGATGAAGCCTACCAATAAAATTCTCCAGCAAATAGCTTGCATTGATTCTTTTTTTCTTCTTTTCCTTTCTCATCAGTTTCGGTGAAACAAAAGAAAGTACTCCATAAGCACACCTGCACACGGCTGGCCACGCGTGTTCACACTACACCTGTCACCCGATCCATGCCTGTATACAATGTAGCTGATCCAGTACTGTCAGCATCGTATTAGACCAAGGCTGCGTTTAGATTGAAAAAAAATTTATCTCTCCTCATCATATCGATTGTACTTTCCTGCCTGCATAGAGCACTAGATGAAATAGCAGCTGTTGCATATTTGTACTTTTTGTCTGACTATCTTCAGATGAATCTTTTGAGTCTAGTTGGATCATGATTGGACAAAAGTTATCAAATAAAAAAAAAGTGCTACAGTGCAATTTTTTTCAACTTTTCCTACTTTCCGCCTGCATAGAGCACTAAATGAAATAGCAGCTGTTGCATATTTATACTTTTTGTCTGACTATCTTGAGATGAATCTTTTGAGTCTACTTGGATCATGATTGGACAAAAGTTATCAAATAAAAAAAAGTGCTACAGTGCAATTTTTTCCTAACTTTTCCCAATCTAAACGCTGCCCAAGAACAATAATAGAATTAAACTGTTTAGCTATATAAGCCAAGTTATAAGAACCAAACTCTACAATAGATGTCTCTAATTTATCTTTAAAAAATGTCAATCTCTAATTCCTCCTCACAACAGCTTATCATTCAGGCTCACTTATATCTTTGCTTCTGTGTAAAACACTTATCATTCAGGCTCACTTGTATCAGCCAAGCTCTCTTCTTTTTTTCTCTTCTTTAGACTATCTTCAACAGCCATCACTCAAATACAAGGCGCATTTTCTGATTTGGGTCGCCCAATGGCAGAAGATTGGGGACCTAAAAACTAGCTACTCCAACAGCACACGCAAACGAAGATGCAGCAGAGCCTGGATGCCTCTTCTTCCCGGTGTCCGGCGACCGAGCACGGGGAGCCACCGGATCCGGCGACCGAGCTCCCAAACCCCATCTCCGACGGCTTCTCTCTGTTGCCTACGATGTCACGCTACAGCATGCTGAGGCAGAGCGCGACATCCTCTGGCTCCTTATCAAAGGCAGGCGGCGGCGGCGGCGCGGGCGCCGACGCGCGCATGGAGCACCACCTCCGCCTCGGATGCAGCATCAGGCCAGAAGCCGGCTCCAGTCGGGATCAGCACAACGTCCTCCCGCTCCAATTCCATCTCTAGGCCACCGCCTTGTAACAGAACCTCCTAAATCATGTGGCCCACAGGCACCTGTCAACGTCACTGAGAACATCTGACAGCCGGGCCCGTGTTCCATATGACCTAGGCGGGCTCTGCCGAGCTACATAAGCACCCGTTATCTCCGACAGGATCCCATTGCGAAGCCATTACAGAGTTACAACATTTCATAACAAAATACATCAGAGTAGAATTTGCGGAAGAATAAATAGTACTTAATATTACAGACCAGTGTTCGAATAAAATTAAGTGCAGTTATTACAGACCATAAATTTAAAAGAGTAGCAGTAGTGTTTGGATCAACAGTACGACATATAGTTTAATATTACACGAACCCTGCCCAAGGGTTTAACCTTAATCTTCTTCACTCTCCTGACGATGGTGACGCAGCACGGAGTGAGACAAACTTCAGTCTCCTGCTGCCCTCCTGCAACGGGGTTAACAAACCCTGAATACATGGGGTACTCCGCAAGACTTACCCGACTAAAAGTGTAAAATTAGACTCAGGAATGCAGGCTGAGGGTGAATCAAGGTAAGGCTTTAGCAAGAGTTCAAGAGTTTTGCGGAAAAGCATTACTAGTCCTATCTCAATATTTTATTTCAATAATACTATTCATCATTATCCATTTCTCCAAGTTCTTTCTCATATATCAACATTCTTTCATTTGCTTAATCCATTAAAAAAACAATCCTAGTTCCGAACCACTTTCCGATGTAGGGGTGAGGATCAAGTCTCCATAACCTAGGAGCAACGACGATTCGAATCGATTAATACCCAGCTGGGGATCCCTATCCACACTGCATATGTTGCACTTAAGCTTGCATATACCAACCCCGCCTACCACGGCTTTTCATACCCCGGAACCGGTCCTGCGCCACCCGAGAGCACAGTACCCCTCTAGTCTCCAGGCACGACGGCCACGAGGGTACACGCTACTCTCGCCATCTCTCCTACTCCCAGTGCGTGGTTGTCGGTTCCAGCAGTAGAGCCACCGGAGTCAGAGGCTTTCCGTAATATGTGGCTAGTTGCAAGGTCTTGATCACAGCAGGCCTGACAACGAACGGTCCCTAATATTTTTCCGTTAGAAACCACGCATTGGGACTCTAACCCAAGTACACTGGTAACTACCCGGTTTTCACATCCCCTTCCGATGGCGAGGATCGTTGGGACTCTAACCCAACAGATGATCGACCAA
This sequence comes from Eremochloa ophiuroides, assembly GCA_038502445.1. Lineage (NCBI taxonomy): Eukaryota > Viridiplantae > Streptophyta > Magnoliopsida > Poales > Poaceae > Eremochloa > Eremochloa ophiuroides. Next base: position 11,037,238 of record JAHLJS010000008.1, on the reverse strand, counting down.
ACGGAACAACTCATCCCGGTGGTTGACAATGAACTAGCTAGGAACACTGCCAACCAATCAAGGACATAACCAATCCCATAAAGTGATTCATTTGATTTGTATCATCACAGTTCAAAATAGCATTTTTTGCAAATCTAATCATTAAGCATGACTAAGCATTTTTCAATACTTTAATTAAATCAGGTTCTCAGGTATTGATAATTGGTCAAGGATGGTAATGCATCAAGTGGTTATCACTCAACTCCTATTAACCTAATACAATAGATTAACCCAAGTGATAAACATTTTTTAAAAATAGCAAGGAGAGGGCAAATGCACCGGGGCTTGCCTTGAATGGTGTAAAGTGTCGGATCCGAGTCAGTGCCACAAATATCAAAGCCTTGCACAACTTCCGAAGCAACCTCCTCAGCTGGACTCTCGGACTTTATCTCCGGATTCTCGGTCACTACACGTGTGCAATAATAAATGCATGAATGCATGAAATGACAGATGCAATTTAATAACAAATAAACCACATATGTGTCTAAGACCCTACCTTAGCTAGACATGAATAATCTAATTCATAATGCCCTAGGTCATAAAGGTGATTGACCTAGAATCTCAATCAATCCAAAAATCACACCATCCAATAATCATTCCATTCCTTATTCCTATTATTAATCATTTAAACTAACATATAATTTAATAAATATTTAACTATTTCCATTTGATACCAAATTTCACCAACAGATAGATTTCAGTACCAAACAGTGGCACAATAAATTTCATGATTTTTGGAATAACACAGAAATTATTAAAAATCATCAAAGTTCCTTTTATCATTTAATGTGCTGATTTTTAATTAATACAGAAAACACTCAAATCATGCATTCAATATTTTTATTAAATTCTACACATCACAGAGAGTATCTAGAAATATTTTCATAATTTATGGTGCAGTATATTAATCCACACAAAAAGATTAAAACCTAACACTATTCATTTTGATTAAAAATGAAAAAAGCTCTTGCAATTCAACCGGAAAAATAGAAACGGCCATTCGGCCCAACTCGGCCCAGCAGCGCAGGCCGGCCCAATTGCGGCCACAGCCCAACCGCGCGCGTGCTCGCGCACTCGCCCCGGACCGGCCGCTGACAGAGGGCCCCAACCGTCAGCCCCAAGCGCGCACGCACGCTCTTCCTTAGCCGGACGCTGACAGGCGGGCCACCCCTGTCAGGGTCATCCCCTACCTCCGGCCGAGCGCTCCCGCGCGCGCGTGCACGGCACGGCGCGGACTTCGCCGCCGGCGACCCCAACGGTGAACCCTAACGACACTACGACTCCCCTAGACCCTAGCCGGCCACTCTACTAGCACATCCTACACCCTACCGCCTCCGGCAAGCTCGTTCTCGCCCCTGGCGGACCACGGTGGCACGGCGGCACGGCGTTGCCGTTCCACTCACCAAGATACGATTGGGTTAGCAAAAAAATGGCTAGGGAGGTTCGGGGTCTCACCAGAAGGCCAAACCGGTGGTGGGTTGGGACTGGAGTGGCGTGAATCGACGAGCGTGACGGCGGCGGCTGGTCGCCGGCGTTCACCAGAAACAATCTTCCCGTTCCGACGACCCTACGGCACCGGAGCGGAAATCACCGTACGCAAAAGGTTCAATAGGGGTTAAGGAATCCACAACACGGAACCTAAGGAGAAGAAACTCACCACGGAGAGCTAGACACGGCCGCAGACGCGCGGCGGTGCTCCGGTCGGACGCGGGGACGACGACCGCGTTCCCGGTCGTTCGAGACACTACAGCCCACACCAAAGGCACCAGACGATGCGCAAGGGAACTAACAAGCTTGCTGCGAGATGGAGAAGGTGGTGGTGGCTTGGTCACGGCGAATTTCACCGTAATCCGACAGAGATCAACGGCGACCGCGGGGAGGAAAAACGGGGAGAAGCGGTGCTCGTCGGCTTTATAGGACAGGGCAAGGGAAGGATAAACTCGGGCTGTGTCCGGGGCCCCCTCACGGCTGCTCGACAACGGACCTGCCCCCTCACGCCGGCCGGACGGCACGGCGCCCGGCGCCGCGCGCGGCACGCGCGTACGGCGGAGAAGAAAAACAGGGGGACCCCCCTTGTAGCTATAGTAGTAGGCCAAGTAGGTCAAGAGCTATTTGATGCAAATTCGAGCTGATCTCAATCGAATCCGAGGAAGTGGTGAATGGCAAAGTTGTAGGGTATTTCCAGTAGATCACTTTTCCTTTTGACACCAAATTCAAATTCGGTCAAAATTTCAAATTACAGAAAAGGGGGTAAAAGTAGGGTTTGAATTTCAAACTGAAATTTTAAAATTACTTTTGATTCTTCTCAACAACTTGAAAATTGGTAAACATGAAAGTTGTTCTACTCAGTGAGCTTGACAACTTCTATTTAGGAAGTTTTTGAAGATTCTTAATATTTTTGAAACTGAAGTTTCAAATGTAAATTTCAATATAGTAATTTGAGTTTAATTTGAATTTTTATAACATAACTTCAAAATATCCAAAAATAAAAGTTGTTCCATTTTAAAAAATCTACAACTTTCATTAAGACATTTTTCCCAGATTCCTTATAGATTTTGAATTGAGGTTTTAGGTCAACTTTAGGGTTTAATTTGATTTCTATTTAATTTTTATTTTTGATTTTTGATTAAGGACTTAATTACACAATCAATATTTAGCTGAAATCAAATCACTCTAGGCCCTAAGCACAATCATATGCAGATGCTTAGATTTAAATATGATGACATGACAGATTAATTAAATTGTAATACCAGAGGTATTACACGCCTCGTGCACGGCGGCGCTCGTGGTCCACCGGATCCGATGCAGTACGGTGAGAGTAGCAGCTCACCGCTGCCACCGCCATGGCTGTTGTAATACCCCTGGTATTACTGTTAACTAAAATGACATGTCATCATATCATCATGTGCATTTGCTTGTCATTAGGGCTAATAGTGTGATTTAGCTTGTTTAACTCTGGTGTATGCTTGAAGGAACCCTAATTGAGTTGTTATTTCTTGTTGATTTTTAATTTTCCTAAAACCCTAATTAAAGGCTTCAAAGTGCACTTTCTAAATTTGATCAAATCTGAGGTAGGTCCCTTAATAAAAGTTGTAGAGTTTTTAATGTAGAACAACTTCTATTTTGGGTGATTTTGAAGTTATGTTGAAAATTTTTGAATTAAGCTCAAAACAGTGTTTCAAAATTTGAATTTAAAACTGCTTTTCAAAAACTAATGAGAATTAGATAAAACTTCCTTAATAGAAGTTGTAGATCTCTCTGAGATGCACAACTTATATTTTGGCCAAATTTCAAGTTCTTTAGAAAAATAAAAAGTAATTTTAAATATTCAGTTTGAAATTCAAAACCCTAGTTTACCCCCTTTTGAATATTTTCAAATCTAGGCCGAATTTCAAATTGGTGCAAAAACAAAAGTTGTCCAGCACAAAAATATCTACAACTTTGCTTTTGGGCGCGTCCTCTGGCGCCGGAGCTCCGTCCGTGGTACGCGCAGCATGGAGTCGAGCTCTCCCACGTCCTCTTTGGCCTGTTCCCCGGCTATTTAAGCCCCCGAACGCGCCTCCCCACCCATCTTCTTCCCCGCCACCATCGCCGGCGAACTCTCGGTCTCCGACCAAATTCGTCGGTCACCGTCCACTTCCACCCTCTCCATCTCACCGGTAGGTCGAGCACTTCCTGGCGAATCGGTTGGTGCCTTTGGAACTTGCTCTGACCCTCTGTGTGTCGCAGGGTCACCGTCGCCGCGCGTGCGCATCCGGCGGAGCGCCGCCGCGAGCTCACACCCGTCCACAGCTCTCTCCAGTGAGCCAATGCCTCGTCCGAGTATTCCTCCGTGCTCACTGACCTTCCTTGTTGCTCATGCGCCTGTTGGTTCTTCGTCTCTGACCGTAGGTTCACCGGAACGGAGTCCTCGCCGCCGGCGGAGGTCGTTGCAGCCGCGGCCACCGTCACCACCGTGCCTCTACACCATCTCGGGTCGTTCTCTCCGTACTAGTCAAGTCTCGGTGAGCTCACGAATCTTCCCATGCCCTAACCCGGCTTGATTAAGCCTTGGCCTCGCCGGAGTAGGTCCGGTCGCCGCCGCCGAGCCGCGGCGGAGGTGCCCGAGGGTGCTCCGAGTGTCTATCCTTGCCATTTAGTAGCTTGTTAGGTGCGGCTAGGAGTCCCGAGGGTCGTGGGAAGGTTGGTTTGGCCGTTGGGGTCACCGGCGGTGAGCCACGGGCGGCGAACCGCCGGCGCCTCACCTTCGTTCGAAAACAGAGGAGGCCCAGGGGCGTCGTATTAGAAGGTGAAAAGTTCCAGGGGGTTTTTGCAATGTCAGTGACTCTGGTGAATAGTGTGAGTTGGTCCGCAGGTTGATAACCGTGTTTTCCAGGGGGTTTTGCGCAAAAGCGCAGGCGCCGAGCGCGGGCAGGCCGAGTGTTCCGGTCTGCTTCGCTTGGGCCGAGTTGGGCCGGCTTCGGGCCGTTTTCGGTTTTCTCTTTTTCCAGGTTTTTTCCAAAGCCTTTTCCATTTTATTTTCAAATGAATAGTGCTGCAGTTTCATAATTTTGTTAGAATATTTTGGCTGATCCAAAATTCATGAGAATTTTTGTATGTTCTCTCTGAGTAGTGTAGAATTTTATAAAAATATTGTTTGTCATGTTTAAGTACTTTCTGCAGTAGGTAAAAATCCCTAAAATAAATGGAAAATAGATTTTTGCACATTTTTAATTAATTCTAGGTAACTCCAAAAATCACCAAAATTTATTTGTCTCTGTTTGGCATGAAAGACTATCTGTTGGTGAAGTTTGGTCTCAATTGGAATTAGTTTGCTCTTGTATTAAATAGATATGGGTTTATTAAATAGTAAAAAAGAAGTGTAGAAAATGAATTTAGGGTTTGTGTGACTTTGGAATTGATTGTGGTTCTAGGTCAAACCCATTTAAGACCTAGAACACCCTAGTGATGTCGTTTTATGCTTGTCATATGTTTAGTTCTTGATTTCTTGCATATGCTCTTTTCCGCATCGCATTCATACATGCATTGTTGCACACGTATAGTGCCGGTAAACGAGGAAGTCAAAGTCGAGGTGCCTGGAGGAGAAGGTTCCGAGGTGGTTCTTGAACCTGAAAGCTGTGGTGCTCCTGCCCCGACTGTTTTTGCGTTGCAAGGCAAGCCCCGGTGCATTCAACCCTCTATTTATAAATGCTTTTATCACTGGAGTTAATCAACTGCATTAAGTTGTTAGGAGTTGCGTGATGAAACAATTGATGCATTTACCATCCTTGACTACTTGTTATCCAAGGAACCTAATGATTTGAAATGAGTTGAAAAATGCTTAGTCATGCTTAAATATTAGAATTGCAAAAATGCGAATTTAAACTTGATATTTGGAATGAAGAATTATCAAGGGATGGGTATGAGTCCATGTATGATGGCAGGGTCCTTTGGCCAGGACACTATTATTGTAATGGATGGGTTTCCCGAGTGATCGGCCATCTGTTTGGGTTAGAGTCCCAACTGATCGTCATCATCGGGAAAGGGATTTGAAAACCGGGCAGAATCCAGGGTATTTGGGTTAGAGTCCCAATGCATGGTCTCTGACGGAAAGCAGTAGGGACCGTTCGTTGTAAGGCCTGTTGTGATCATGATGAACAGCCTAGCCACATACCAATTCGGAAAGCCTAGGGTCAGGTCGCTCTATTGCTGGAACCGACAACCGCGCACTGGGAGTGGAGAGATGGCGAGAGTAGCGTGTACCCACGTGGCCGGCGTGCCTGGAGACTAGTGGAGTACTGTGCTCTCGGGTGGCGTAGGGCCGGGTCCGGAATAGAAAAGCCGTGACAATGGGTTGGTATATGCAAGCTTAAGTGCTACATATGCAGTGTGGATAGAATCCCCAGCTGGGTATACTTACTTGATTCGAATCAACGTGCTCCTCGGTTATGGAGACTTGATCCTCACGTCTACCTCGAAAAGTGGTTCGAAGAATAGGATGTTTGAGAATGATGAAAAGAATAAGATAGATGGAAGAGATGAATGATGACTTATGATATTAATAAGGTTATTCAATGAGCAAAAATACTGAGACAGGATAGTAATGATTTTCCGCTAAACTCTTACCTCCTGCTAAGCTTTACCCCTAACCTTGCATTCCAAGAGTCAGATATTTTTCTTAGTCGGGTAAGTCTTGCGGAGTACCCAGTACTCAGGGTTTGTTAACCCCGTTGCAGGAGGGCCACAGCCAGAGATTTGTCTCGACCCCTGTTGTGCTACAGTGATCAAAGAGGATAGTGGTGAGGAGTGAAGGACCCGTGGGCTGGGTTCGATTATCTACTATCTATTTATGTTGTATCGTTGTTCCAGTGCCACTGCTACTGTTTTAAGTTGGTTTGTAATAACTACACTTATTTACTATTTGAACTCGGTTTGTAATTTAAGTACTAGTTAATCTTCCGCATTTACTCTGATGTACTTTGATTATGAAATGTTGTAACTCTGTAATGGCTTCGCAATGGAGATCCTGTCGGCATACGGGCACTGATGTAGCCCGGCAGGGCTGCCTCGATCATTTGGAACACGGGTACGACTGTCAGAGGTCATTAGTGACGATGACAGGTGCCTGTGGGCCATGTGATTAAGGCGGTTCTGTTACAGCTGTGCGCTCGTCTGCACCACCGCCGCAGTTGCAGTCGTTGAGGGTCGCGGCTTGCTGGCTCCGGTCATCGTGGCGACCTCCCCGCGCGAAGCTTCTAGGTGCGTGGGCCCGCTTGGCCGTGCCGGCCACGTCTCGCCGTGATCCCGCCTGGGCGTGCCGGCGACGCGGGAGGTGCTGGAGGCCGCGGACGGCCAACGTGAGGGCGAGGTCTCGCCGGAGAAGATGCGAGCATGAGCATGAGCTGTGGTCATCCCCTCCCCTCTGGTGGGCCCTGCGTGGAGATGCAAAAGACGGAGGAGAGATGCAAATTTGGGTTTCGCGTCGGACGGCAGGCAAAATGCGTCGGGTGTTTGCATGTGCTGTTGGAGGCTGGTTTCCTCCCCTAAAATCACTGTATGTAACTTATTTTGTGTTTGGGTTCCCGGATAGGTAAGCAATCACTGTATGTAACTTATTTTGTGTTTGGGTTTCGGATGGGTAAGCTGTTGGAGTCAGTCTTATATCAACATTTGCTTGGCTGGCAGTATTTTCACTTTAGCCCGGGGTGGTAAATTGGTAATTAGTATTAGTTTAGCCTTGATGGTAATCTCGACGTGCGTGGTGTTTTGGGGAGAAAAGCCCTTCGAGAGGCGCGAAGAAAAACAGTTTCCGTCTGCGGCTGCACGCAGCGGCCAGCAGGTGCAGGCCCAGCGAGCCGCGAGCGGTGGAGCCGGCCCGCTGCCGCTGCTAATTACAATTACTATAGTACTGCTAGTGTACTAACTGCCACCTCTTACTACTGATGTAGGAGTACTGTACTACTAATTAATTGAATCCCCTCGAATCCCGTGATCAATCGCTAACCACTGATCCAGATCAAATCCTGCCATTGTTTGCTCGGCCTGCCGCTACTGTAGCAGAGGCCCAGGCTTCAGTCTTGGATTGGCTTCCTCTTCTCTTCTCTCTCTCTCTGCTCACAGCCACAGTTTAACTATCAGTGACTGTGACCATAAGTTACCTGGCAATTCTGATTGATGCTAAGAATAAAAGGCCGGCGTATAGTACTGTAGAGCAGTGCAGTAGTATATATACATATAGGACAGCAGTTTAGGACGGCGTATAGAATGAGAACGCCGCATTTTTTCCGAACAAAAGATGATAGCGCACTGGTACAGAAATGGACTTTGTTCCTGATTGGGAAACCCCTTTAACTCCGGTTTCCCAACCGAGAACAAGCTTCCGGAAGTAAATGTCATTCCTTTTAATTCCGGGTCCAGAACCAATATCAAAAGTGGACCTTTAGTTCCGGTTTGAAACACAAACCGGGACTAAAAGGTCTGCAGCTCAAACCACGTGTCCTCGGGTCTGTGGAACCTTTTAGTCCCGGTTTGTATAAACAACCGGGACTAAAGCTTTTCTTTTTTTTGTTTTTTTGTGTTTTTTCAGTTCATTATTCGTTTTGTTTTTAAATTATGGTTTCGATTTAAAATTATCTATACACACATATACACACACATATTACACATATATATATATACACATACATATATATATTTTACATATATATATGTGAAATATATATGTATATATATATTATATGTGTGTGTGTCGGTTTTGACAAAGGGCACAATACGACATAAGACATATATATATTACAAACTATATATATATATATATATATATATATATATATATATATATATATATATATATATATATACACACACACACACATATACATATACATATATACTAGAGAGTTTAACACTTTTTTCACTCCAAATGTTTTTCTCTCCAAAAGCTTTCACTCCAACATATATATATATATATATGCCCTTCAGTCATCTTCATCACCACCGTTGCCCGGCTTCCAAGATTCATTGGGGTCATTGTAAAATTCTCCGGGGAAATTCAAAACTTGATCATTAAGAAACCCTGCTATGGTCTCTTGAATTGCCTTGAGCTCGTCTTTTATCAGGACCTTTTTCTTTAAATAATCAGTCTTCAGACAGAGTCAAAGGGAAATGTATTAATATATATGATATATATATATATATATATATATATATATACATATATACATTGTGAGAGTTAATATGAGATCGATTTAACGTACTTTTAGCTTCTCCCAGTCAGTTCTGACTGAGTACACCCTCATGAACTCGCAGACATAGTATTCCACAAGTGTTGTTCCCGGGTTGTTGCCGCAGAACCCACTTTACAAGACAAAAAAGATTGTCATCCGATCCGGACAATACATATATATAGATACATATATAACATGAATGGCCTCTAAGTATATATACTTATCATGTGTGGGATTATAGTCAGTGGTGCTTTGCAATGTTTGAGGTCGTATTTCTCGATGAATCTTTTCCAAACACTGCCAATCAAAATAAAAATATCCAATGATCGATGTGAATATTTTCCAAATACTGCAATTGAAGAAGTTAAGGAGAAATAAATTACCTCTAAAAAATATCTATCATATCTTGGATTTGGTCCAGGCTCTTTCTCATAGAATCTAAGATCTCCATGTGGCTTTGTTGAATATCGATGACGATCAATATCCAATAATCGTTAAAGTTGTAGGGGAAAGAGTATCTGTTTCTTACCGCGTTGCTTTGCTAAGAACTTCATGAGATTCTTCTCTGTGTCTTCTTTCCATGTTGGGTTGGGATTTAGGATGTTTGAATACAATATGTGGATCAATGAAACCAACTTCATTAGACCCTCTCTGTTTGCACATTTGCATCTCATAACTGCATATATATAGAGAGAGAGTAAGGATATATATAGAGAGAGAGATTTGAATTGCAGAAAGAAAGTACACTTACAGACAATAGCAGCTCATTATTGTTTTGTCGAGGGAGTCCATGTGGCATAGTTGGTGTAATTCAGCAAAATCAACAAACATAATATCATCGCCACGGAACCAATGTTGGTTTCTAATTCGGACAGAAATCCGAGACTCGCCTCGTGTACATGCCCCAAGGATACCACTTGTTTAGCAAGTACATTGGCGTACCTATAACTAACTAAAGTAAACTAAACTAAACTAACTAACTAGGCAAGTACATTTGCGTACCTATGACTAACTAACCTATAACTAACTAAACTAAACTAAACTAACTAAGCTAACTAACTAGAAATAGAACTAAAACTAAATAGAACTAATTAATAATATCTAACTAACTAATTAACTAATTAAAATATCTAAACAAAACTAAACTAATTAACTAACTAAAAATAAAACTAAACTAACTAAATGAAAAAAACCTTTTGCTTACCTCGGCGGCCGGCGCTGAGAAAGCAGAGGAGCTGGCCGGGGCGCGCGCGCAGAGGAGAGAGGCCGGGCCGGCGGCGGATCTCGCGGCGGCCGGTGTCGAGGCTCGCAGAGGGGCAGTCTGGCGGCGGCCGGCAACACGGAGAGGCCGCGGCGGCGGCGGCGTCGAGGAGAGGCGAGTAGGGCGGCGGTAAGCAGAGGGAGAGGCCTGGGCCGGCGGCGGAACTCGCGGCGGTCGGTGTCGAGGCTCGCAGGCAGCCCGCGGCGGCGGCGGCCGGCAACACGGAGGCCGGCGGCGTGTCGATGTAGGGCGCGGCGGGGCGCGTCGAGATACCGCGCGCTGGGGCACGGCGGCGCACGCGGCGGGGGCGAGCTCGAGCAGGTCAGGGTGCCGCGCGGGCGGCGGGGCGTCACGCCGGCGGGGCACTGGCAGCCGGCAGTCGTTGCAGCGGTCGGAGAGGCGGCGGCGGCGTCAAGGGTGAACGGCGGACAGGGTATGAATCGGGGTGATCGAGGTTGAAGGCCACTGTAGAATATTTAGTCCCGGGTCTCCTCTAAAACTGGGACTAAAAGCTTTTATTCCAGGTTCCAATCAGGAAACCGGGACTAAAGCTTAGACTTTTAGTCCCGGTTCTTAGTCGGAACCGGGACTAAAAGTGTGTTTTTGGCGGGCCTGAAAATTTCGGCCCACCTTTAGTCTCGGTTGCAGCCTACAACCGGGACTAAAAGCGAAATTTCTGTTCATCTCCCGCCAACTTTTTCATTTCTTTTTGTCTTACTTTATAATACTTATAAACCTTAATAATTCAATAGTAAATGGAAATATTGACAAAAAAAATTTAAAAAAAGGTTTCTGCTTTATTTTATTGCATACTACACAGAAGAAAAATCTTTTACCTATATTTCTTGATTTCTTTACAAATATTAAAAGTAATATACGGTAATAATCATTAATTCATTAATGCAAAAATATAGTGCTCAACAAATATAAATAAAATGGTTGGTATTTGACAGAAAAGTTGTTTTTAATTTATTTCAACGTAAATTCATGGATCTAATGTCTCACAATTATTACATAATAACTCAATTCGCTCTAAATAATCACAGTAGTGAACTTTTTTTAAATATATATCCCTTGATCATAATCGACGCAGCCATGGGGTGTCTTCATTGTTCAATAGGATGCTTGGGTCTTTGTTGACCATGAAGGGTGGGATTCGATCATCCTTCTCATAATCTTCTGATGTGTCTGTCTTATCTTCAATTCCCACAATGTTTATTTTTCTTGAAAGAACTATATGGCACTTTGGCTCATTACTAAATGGGTTTTTATCGGTTTTCCCTCTTTTCAGTTTCGAAGACATGTCATTGACATAGAATACCTGATTGACATCCTTGGCAAGCACAAATGGTTCGTCTTTGAACCCACTGTTATTGAGGTCCACTATTGTCATTCCATACTGGTTGTCCACTGTTACCCCGCCTCCGGACACCTTTACCCTACTGGCACTTGAACAAAGGAACTTTAAAAGTATGTCCATAGTATAGTTCCCATATCTCCTCTATGTGGCCATAGTATGTTTGCTTAGTCCCATTCGGGTCTGTGGCATGCATGCGGATACCACTGTTTTGGTTGGTGCTCCTTTTATCTTGGGCTACTGTGTAGAATGTATTTTCATTTATCTCGTACCCTTTATATGTGAGGATATGCCATGATGGTTGCCTAGCCAACAAACATAGTTGCACCGAAATACTCTCATCACCCTGACATTCTTTTCGTAAGCAACCGCTAAAAGATTCCATGTGATGGCACGAAATCCAAGCTTCAGACTTGCCTGGAAACTGTGATAGTAGGAATTCCTTGTGTCTGTCCATATATGGCTCCACCAAGGTGGAGTTTTGCAGAACTGTGTAGTGTGCTTTATTGAAATAATCGTCACCCTGACCGATATATGTTTTCTTCCCTAGTGTCCCCTTTCCACTTAGCCTCCCCTCATGTCGTGATTCTGGAACACCAATTGGGTCTAGATCAGGAATAAAGTCAACACAGAACTCAATGACCTCCTCGGTTCCATAGCCCTTCGCGATGGTTCCTTCTGGCCGAGCACTGGTTGTGAACGTACTTCTTTAGGACTCCTATAAACCTCTCAAAGGGGAACATGTTGTGTAGGAACACAGGACCCAGAATAATAATCTCCTTGACCAGGTGAACTAGGAGGTGCGTCATGATATTGAAGAAGGATGGAGGGAAAACCAACTCGAAGCTGACAAGACACTGAACCACAGTCATTCTGTAGCTTAGCAAGATCTAGAGGATTGATTGCCTTCTGAGAAATTGAGTTGAGGAATGCACATAGCTTCACGGTGGCTAGACGTACATTTGGAGGTAGAATTCCTCTTAATGCAACTGGAAGCAATTGTGTCATGAGCACGTGGCAGTCATAGGACTTTAAGTTTTAGAATTTCTTCTCTGGCACGTTTATTATACCTTTTATATTTGAGGAGTATTCAGATGGTACCTTGATGCTGTTTAGGCATTCAAACAGGCTCTCCTTCTCTTCTTTGCTAAAACTGTAACTAGCAGGTCCTAAGTATTGGCGTCCATCAGCTGTCTTCTCATTCAAATGCTGGAGGTTCCTCTCGTGCTTCAGGTGTGTCCTTGCTCTTCCCAGTACACACCCATGAAGCCAAGCAGGTTCACACATAGATTCTTTGTTAGGTGCATCACGTCAATCGCATTGCGGACCTGTAGGACTTTCCAATATGGTAGCTCCCAAAATATGGACTTCTTCTTCCACATAGGTGCATGACCGCTAGCGTCGTTCGGAACGGGTTCACTGTCAGGTCCCTTTCCGAAGACTACTTTCACGTCCTTGACCATATCGAGTACATCCTCACCGGTGCGGTTGATAGGCTTGGACTTGTGGTCCGTCTTACCTTTAAAATGGTTGCCTTTCTTTCTTACAGGGTGATTCGCAGGCAGGAATCGACGATGCCCAAGGTAGACAACCTTTCTATATTTTTTCAAAAATATACCTTTAATGTCCGTGAAACAGTGCACACATGCATTATATCCCTTGTTCGACTGTCCTGAAAGATTACTTAGAGCAGGCCAATCATTGATTGTTACGAACAACAATGCACGGAGGTCAAAGTGCTCCTGTTTGTGCTCATCCCAAACACGTATACCTGGTTTGTTCCACAAAAGCAGTAGTTCTTCAATTAGTGGCCTCAGGTACACATCGATATCATTACCAGGCTGCCTTGGTCCTTGGATTAGCACGGGCATCATAATGAACTTTCTCTTCATGCATAACCATGGAGGTAGGTTGTAGATACATAGTGTAACAGGCCAAGTGGTATGACTACTATTCTGCTCCCCGAAAGGATTCATACCATCCGTGCTTAAAGCGAACCTTATATTTCTTGCGTCGCCTGCAAAATCTAGGAACTCTCGATCGATTGCTCTCCATTGACACCCATCAGCCGGGTGTCTCAGCATATTATCTATCTTACAGTCTTCTTTGTGCCACCGCATTAACTTTGCATGCTCTTTATTTCTGAACAAACGTTTCAAGCGTGGTATTATAGGAGCATACCACATAACCTTGGCAGGGATTTTCTTTCTGCTTCTTTCATCCTCAACATCACCAGAGTCATCTCACCTGATCTTATACCGTGATGCATGGCATACCGGGCAAGAATCCAACTTCTCAGTACTCCTCGCCACGGTAGAGGATGCAATCATTAGGACATGCATGTATCTTTGTGATTTTCAATCCCAGAGGGCAGACAACCTGTTTGGCTTCATAGGTAGTGGCTGGTAATTCGTTATTCTTTGAAAGCATCTTCTTTATTTTTGTAAGCAACTCCCCAAATCCCTTATCGGATACACCATTCTTTGCCTTCCATTGCAACAACTCTAATGTGCTACCCAATTTTTTCTGTCCTGCATCACAAGTTGGGTATAGCAACTTCTTGTGATCCTCTAGCATACGCTCGAACTTAATCTTCTCCTTTTCACTTTCGCATTCTCTCTTTGCATAATAGCCTGAGCAAGATCATCAACGGGATCATCTTGTGCTGGTATCTCTTCTTCAGCTTCCTCCATTGGAATATCATTGTTTAATACACCATAGTCAGCAATAGTGTCACCATCGTCCCATTGTTCTTCTTCGTCTTCTTCCATTATACCACCTCTTTCTCCGTGTTTGGTCCAGCAGATGTAGTTTGGCATGAAACACGACTTGAACAAGTGAAAATGAAGAATCCTTGAGCAAGAATATTCCTTCAAATTCTTACATACAGCACATGGGCAGCACATGAATCCATCCCGCTTGTTTGACTTGGCCACATTTAAGAAAATATGCACGCCCTCAATGAAATCTTTAGAGCGACGATCAGTGTTGTACATCCAATGCTGACTCATCTACATTACAAGACAAACGAACATATATCACAATACTGGACATTAATTTATGGAAGCCTCGCTGCAATATAGATAGTCACAACTAGCACTAAACTAATTAAACCTAAAATACACTTCAACAGCCTAAGAATATCACGACCGATCTCAACTAAAACAGATAAATCATTCGTCTGTTCAACATCAATGGGTTTCGTTCGTGGGCTCAGTGCCTCATCAGCTAGCTCATCACCCACCGTAGCCCGCCTCTACAAGAGTTCCAAACACGTGTTTGGCATACTCTTCTTCCCAGTACCACCCTGGACATCCACTGCCATCCCACTGAAATTAAGACAAAAAATACATAAGTTTAGTAAAAAAATACATAATTTATTATATATAATCATCAAATGCGATTGAGTAACTCACATTACGATCCGGACACTTGTAGAAGATGCGCCCCTTGTTGGGACCCTCCTTCTTCACTCGAAATTCAAGCACATTCTTTTTCTTGCACTCGCTGTACTCAATGAGAGGGAGGTATGGTCTCAGTCTCTTTTGAACCCGATGATAAGCCGGGGACCCGGAAGCATTCGTCATCTACTCTTTACTCTCTAGACTCAAATTTGTAAAGCACTTAAATTCCTAATAATGTATTTTAACAAGTGAAACTAAAAAATTCCTAAAATTTAAAACATATGCAACCAATATTTTAGCAACCAATGTGTGATATGTATATTAGCAATGAAATATGTATACCGGCTCATTTAATCTTCCTTCAACCAAAAATGCAAACTATCAAGTGATTTTGAGCTTGACACATAAAAATAGAGGGGAGAATCATGCATATATATATATATATATATATATATATCGATCCAATTTTTTCTAAGGCCAAGAATTGAGATATGATAGTAACTAAACAAGAGAGAATAAAGATAGTAACCTTTACAACCGTAGAACTGAACTTGGAGTAATGTAGACCGAGCTCCAAACCCTGCTTGACTCCTTGAGCAAGAACACCGAGAGCAAGAAACTGAGCTTGAGAGAGCAAGAACAATGAGCTTGAATGACTCGGGTTCGGGGAAGAAGAAGGTTCAAATACAGGGAGGAACATTAGTCCCGGTTTTGGATACTAACCCAGGGCTAAAACTCAACCTTTAGTCACGGTTTTGGCCACAAACCGTAACTAAAGTTTTAGTCCCGGATTTGTAGCTTCAACCGGAACTAAAGCTTGACTTTTAGTCCCGATTCTTGACCCCAACCAGGGACTAAAAGCTCTCCAAGAGCATCTAGCCGTTGGGAAGCCGTTGTGAAAAAACATTTAATACCGGCTGTTCTTTAAAACCAGGATTAAAGATATCTTTCTTTCTGAACGCAAAAAATCCAGGTACTAAAGCTGAAATCAGCTGCGGATCAAAAGTCTGCTCTCTACTAGTGGCGCCTTTCATAACGTGGGCCCATTTCGTGCTACTCCCTGCGCCTCCTCCGTACGAGCACTGTGTTGCACGGTTGATTACTGTAGCAGGGTAAAAATGACTAGTAGATGACTAATGAAAAAAACTGTTCGCTTTGCTAATTGTTGCTATACCTACAGTTGTGGAACTTGAGTCAAAATGAGCTCCACTCTCGACGGGCTCCGAATCTTCTAAGATTGTCTCTGATAGTCGCAACGTAAAATAGATACATTTATCTTTTAGGTAACATCGTAGTTAAAGAATTATTACCTATTTTTTGATAATAAGACATAAAAAACAACTCTTTCCATAAAGGAATCTTCTTTAGAAAGAACAATCATTTTGGGTTATACCTCTTCTATTATTCTAAATAGGTCTTCTATATACTCTGTGGCGGCTATAAGTATCGTGTTAAGACACATTTTGGGTTTGCCGTTGAAGACAACTTAAGAATCTTTACATATTGATATAGGTGCTCTGCGAACCCTTCTAGTGACGTATTTACAACCAAAGTATTTTACCTTTTCAACCCAAAGGCACAAAATATGTAGAGAAAATTGCCTTGGCCCTAAAGAATATGGCTTAGTTTCTTGGTCGTTTTTTAACGAACTTGTTTATTTGGCCTGAAATGAAATTAGTTCGGGACGGTGTTAAAAGCAACATAAAATGACTATTTTACCCTGTTGGATAATGCTTCTCACAACAATGTATATAGTAGACTTTCTGAAAAAACATTGTACCTCATTCTAGAAAATTATTGATAATAGACCTCCAGAAAGTCTAATGTCCGTGCATATTGTTTTTAACGTTGTTACCATATCAAACTAACGGAAGTGCAGAAAATCCAAACAAATTCCATTTCAGGACCAGATAAGCAAGTTTGATAAAAAAAAAAGCTAAAAAAACTAAGCCGCATTGTTTTAGGCCAAGGAACCCATGATCGCACACTGCTGCTCATGGCTAGCGTAGGCCGTACTCTTCATGTGTTGTGACAAAACTATTCCTCTTTTACAGGGAAAAAAACGGATGTTATTATATGATACGAGGTGATAGTAACATAAACATAGCTGCATGCAGTACTATAAGCAAACACTGTAAATAAGTTAGGCCATGTCAGTCTCCTCTGCTGTATAGTAACTACTACAGTTTACACAAACTTGACCTTTACATGCAGCGATGGATAATTGCAACTACTACAGTTTACACACAGTTTTAGCAGAGGCTGCTGCTGGCTGCTGTTTGTGAGCCTGCCTCTGCCTCACCGTTAGGCTTTGCCGACCACAACACAAATGGTCCTCCTAGTTCCAGAGAGCTCAGTACAGTGTCTCCTCCTTCTCTGGATTGGAGACGACGACTGGTCGCCCGGTCCCGGCCGTGTATATGCAACGGTGAGCTGCATGCATGCATGCAGCAGTTGCCACTTCTGCAAAGAGATCAGATGTTTTCAGATCAGACTAACCCACTTTTAATTTGTCTAACAACCCGGAGAGTTACCCGTGTGTAGAGTAGAACAGAATAGAGAACCGGTTGAAAATCAAAATCATAGGGTTCATTCTTCTTTTAGAAATCCAAAATCCAAATCAGGCGGCTATATGTGTATGGGAATCTTTGCAGTTAATAGTTAGCTGGTAAAAATAGGACGTGAACCTATATAGGTTCTCAGCTTTTAAGTTATATCTAATGTCATATCTACCTTAATGGTAACAATAGCTAATATAGCTAGCTGTGTGGATCAAATGATGGGGCCTATGTGTTTGCTTTTTGCTCTTACTGATTCTGATGTCATGTGTAGCGCAATATTGCTTTTTGCTCTTACTGATTCTGATGTCATGTGTAGCGCAATGGGTTGTACTTTTCGTTAATACTCTCTCACATATCAGAAAAAGGCGATCAAAGAAGAGTGAGAGGAGAAATAACAATGATATAAACAAAACAAAAAAATATATATGGTAAGCAAAGGGGGGTATGTGCAATTTGAGTGGTTCATCCTTTGGACCTTTTGTCGAAACGTAGTATGCACTGTTATCGCATTTCGCTAATTTTCCATTCTTGGAACCAACCGTAGGGCAATAAAATTTCGGTAGTAGTTGTTGTGGATTTGAAACTGATGTGAACTATCTCTTGTCAAATTTCATGTGAACCAATTATGTGTGTGTGTGTTTAGCAAACATTGATTACTTGATGTAAAAAATAAAACTCAACCATGGGTGGAGACTCCCCTTATGGCTTTGAAACAAGAAGGTGACAGGCTTCAGATCTGGGTCCGATGAGAGAATTCTAGAGCTTAAACTTCTAACCGGTCACACCACGAGAAGCTTGGCAACTTGATTACTTGATGTAGGTTCAGTTGTCAATACATTTCCCTTATTTTTCATTGTGAGTCGAGTCTTAAATGAGGATTACCGTTCTCCATTGACCTTACAAAATTCTAGATGAAGATCCATTTTCCAATCATATAACACAAAAAGGGTTTTGTTCGATCTTTTCATTCCAAATCTCGCCTTGGATAAGGACTTGCACAAAAGAGCCATGGCTTTGCTTCCCATACAAATGTCAAACAGTACATCACCAGAAAAGCAAAAAATCTAGGCTAGACAATTTGGTGTGTTTTATTTGCTCCAATTGAATGTGATGTCATGGGTAGCGTGTTGGATTGTACTTCTCGTTAATGTTCTTTCATGTAACAGAAAATACGATCAAAGAAGAGTGGGAAGAGAAGTAACATGGATACAGACAAATAAAAGAATTATATATGTTAAGCAAGGGTGAATGTGCAATTTTTGAGTGCTTCATTCTTTGTTTTTTTTTGGTCGAAACTTCAGTGCACTGCTGTCGCATTTGGCTAATTTCCCATTCTTGGAACTAACCAGAGGGCAATAAAACTTCACTAGTAGTTGTTGTGGATTTGTACCAGTTGTGAAATATCTCCTGTCAAATTTCTTTTTAATCCTTTTTGTATAGTATGTGAATTGACTAATTGATGCCGTAGCTTCAGATGTCAATACATTTCCCTTATCTTTTACAGCGAGTCGTGTCTTTAATGAGGACTACCTTATCCATTGACCATAAAAAAAATCAAGTTGAAAATTGTTCGATTCTCGCCTTCAAATTCTCCCCGTGGATGAGAAACTTACCGTGCACGGCCGACATGGTTTTCTTATACAATACAATGCCGAAAACCAAAAGCCCTAGGGCAGACGATTGCTAGCTAGAGATGGTCCTCAACCCCTGAGCTCATCACTGAGAAGATGATGATAGCAGTACAGCCCTCTGCATGCTGCAAACTCCTCTTTTCATAGCTCCTTCCCTCTCACACGCTCTTGGTGATTCTTTGCCGGCCGGCAAAAAGGCTACAAGGAGGCAGCACTGCGTCTGGATACCATATCCATGCTGCATTACCTCATGATGATGCCCATCAGGCCACCATTCATATTACTACTACTATTATATTACTACTGATCTCATCTAAAAAGAGGTAAAATTCAAGATGCAATCAAGGTCAAAATATTTTACTCTTGATTAAATTCATACAAAATATCATTATCAATATGAGTAAATAAGTATGAAAGGGATAATGTATGATAAACAATCAACATTTATTTACTATGTTAACCTTTCCTGAATTTATTTTAAAATTTAACGGTCTTGTGCTTTCAGTGGTAGGCGACGTTCCCGTCAACAGCGAGGCGCCTGTGGTGATTTCATCAATCTCAAGATTTACCGGCGCAGTCTTTCGGAGGTGCTCATAGGCTGGCTCTGTTTGCTTGAACTTACCAGCCAGCATCAGCCAGTCATTCAGCAGTGTTTTTCTCTCACAACAATGACAGCCAGCCGAACAGAGCCAGGGGTAGGGTTTGCGTGCGTGTGTTCACAAGGGTGAGTGTGCGTGCGTTGTGAGCGTCTGTGTCTGTACTACGTAATTCACAAAAAATATCACTGTATTTTTTTATATAAATTTGATTAAACTTCAAACTAATAACACTATTTTTAAAATTATGTCTGCCTCTATTTGGCTCCAATAAACTAAGATTTTGATCTATTTTTAGCCATAGAACAATGTTTTTCTCTCACAATAAATCATCGTAACTCGAACTCAGCATTTCTTTTCGGACAAGCTAACACTCCCCATAATTTTTGAACAAAGATACTATGTATTTTTATATTTTATTATATTATATACTACGCACATAAATGTATTTTCAAACGATGGAAAACACTCTACAAAATATATAGCTTGTTTTTTTATCAATCAACGCTTATTTTCAGCCACGAAACAGTATTTTTCTCTCACAACAAATCAGCACGAGCCGAAATCAATGTTTATTTTCAGTTAAAAGAACATGTTGATAAATAACTTCATGAAACAGGAAAAGGAAAGGGGCACAGCCCGCGCGCATGCATGATAGGAGCGAGACGAGAGGAGAGGCGTGGGCCCCGGTGTCCAGATCCGATTGACCAAATCATTTGGGCTGGGGCGGCGAGATTTTACGGGAACGCCCCCTGGGGTGACGTCACTGCCCGGGCGCCGATGGTCCATCTCCTCTTTCTGCTTTTTCCGCTTTTGCCTGACACGGTGGGCCTGCCGCGCCTTTTTCAGGCCTGCTGCGCCTGCGCTCGGCAAAACATCATCGTTTCGGCCTTGGCCCCTGCTTTTCTTTTCTTTTTTGTCTTTAATAATGGCAATAATACTAATTATTATATTCCTTTTGTATTTGACATATTTACAGGATATAGGAGTACATACAAATGATGGTGTGGATAGGATCGTGGACGCGTGGCGGCTGGGGGAAGTAAACGGGTAAACTGTGCACGCCGTGGAATGTGCTCTGGTCCAATCGGCGACCGACACTGATGTGCTCAAACAAGAGGTGATGATTTCATTCCCACGCCATTTCTCACCACAAAACATTGAAAACCAGACACCCAGAGAAGACCTTGTTTAGAAGCAAGGTTGAGGTGGATACTGGATACTAAGGGCGCGTTCGTTTTTGGCAAAATAACACCACGAACTATTCCGGGTACGAAAACCTGTATAAAATTGAGTAACGATCTTCCTAATCCTAGGAGTGATTCCTGGTGAAACAACGGGGGCCTAAGGCTTCATTCGGTTTGCGCTGTTTCCGGTCGGAAACACTTTCGATGCTATTCAAGTTATCGAAGGAAATGTCGTTGGGAATGGTTCCGGACGCAAACCGAACAGCCCCAAAGGCGAATGCAGCAAGAGCATTATTAGAGATGTTTGATAGAGAAACAGTCCCTCTAATTGTGCCCCTTCCGGACAAAAGGAAAAAAAAGGATAGACGAATTAAACAGCCGAAAACTAACAAAAGAAAAAAAAAAGAGAGGCGAAATTAGAAGCGCCGTGCTCAGAAACCCAAATCATCAGATTCCGTCACGACGAAGCCAGCCCGCCCCACACAACGTTTGTTTTTTGTTGGGTCTAATCCTAGCTAGCTGCATCTAATCTAGAGATGTTGGAACTGCAAATGTTTTTGGCTGCGTTCGGTTGAGGGTATAAGCGCTTATAAGCGCTTATTTTTCAGCACTTCAGCAGTATTTTTCTCTCATAAGATTTCAGCACTTCTACAGCACTTCAGCGCTTATCTACAGCACTTCAGCTTCACCGAACACAGCCTTTGTTTTGGGCGCTGTTTACTTGGTAAAAGAGGTGAAAAAATATAATGTATCACTTTCGTTTTGTATTTGACAACTTTTGTTCAATCATGACCTAAATAGACTTAAAAGATTTATTTCGAGATGGTCAGGCTAAAAATACAAATATGCAACAGCTGCTTCATTTAATATTCTATACAGACGGAAAGTGATGGGAAAGAGAAAATTATTTGGAAAGTAAGGGGGTGTTTAGATGTGTAAAGTTTTGAGATTTTGACACTGTAACAGCGAGAAATCTTTTCTAATAAATATCCAATCATGACCAAGTAGACTCAAAAGATTCGTCACGCGATTTATAGGCAAACTGTGTAAACATGCAAAAATTTTGTCTATATTTAGTACTCCATGCATGTGCCGCAAAATTGATATGACGGAAGTTTTGGGAGTTTGGAGGGGATCTAAACACCCCAGCGCCTTGGACTCTCACCCACCAGTCACCACAGTCCACTAGGAGTAGTCCACAGCACAGGCCCATGCTACGCTACAGCCGCCGCCCCCGATTAGACGGGTCGTCTAGCTAGGCCCGCGTCCCCACACGCACAGCACAGGCCCAACAGGCCCCCCTCGGCCCCTCCGCGACGTCCGCTCCCTGTCCCTCTCGACGCCGCCGCCGCCGTCACCGTCACCGTCAGGCTTGAATTGATTGAAACCGGAGACTGATCCACGCTCACAGTTGCCAGGGCGTGACACACTTGGGAGCCACAGGCGCCATCCGTTTGGTTTGCCTCGGCAGGCAGCAGCGGCATGTGGCAAGCATGAATGAATGAGTGAATGAATGAAATGAAACGGATGGGCGTGAATGAAATCCAGCAGCAGGTCTAGTCTAACCATCTGCGATCTGATGGGGCCGACGAGACTTGCTTCACTGTTGACACGGCACGGATCACCCGGAGCCTGTAGCACGCACGCATACAGTAGTAGAATCAGGCAGATAATAATTTCGGTTCACGTTAGACGCTTAGAGAGAATCAAAGATTACTCTAAGCCAGATAGCCGAAACAATGCTCATCAATCATGGGGTCTTCTCTTCTCTTTTTTTTTTCTCCATCCATGGTACGGTGAAAGCACAATGACAAAACAGATTTTCCAAAAAAAAAACCTTCGCTTCTATCAGATCAAGATTCTTCAAGAGAATAATAAATCTATCCGACCATATAAACTTTCGACGATAACAGCAGACGATACACAATCCTACTACCAACCTTGCACACACAACACACCATCACCTTTTTCGCTTCTTTGCCAGTATCGCAGCCAGTCTCTCTTTCGCGGTGGTGAAGCCAGCCTGTCGCTGCTGCCTTGACCGGGAGCGCCACTTCCGCTTCTTTCTCCCGGTTTTCTTGCCCGCCAGGCGCCGCCGGCGGATCTCGGGATCTGCCCAGCCCCTGCCCCACTCGGAGAAATCAGAGAAAGGCCTTGGTTCCTTCATCGCCAAGAGCATTGCCGCGTCTGGGTATGCATACAGAGCTTCTTCTGATTGTGAGCTACGGAGAAACCTTAACCCCTCCTCCGTCAGCTCAGGGTACTGCATGCAGACACGAGGCTGCAACCACATCCGCTGTCAGTTCATAGATTACGTGGTGTAAACAAAGCACAGCGGCAATACCTGAATAAACAATTATGTATTTAAGGGGTTTGCGCCTGCATATAGATATAGGTCTTTGGTATCCTCATAAATGGCCTTCATGCAACGAAAAGTTTTTCAACAAATTGTCTAGAGGAGTTTCTACACTGAGCACCAGGAGAGCTTTACTAATCCATAGTCCACTTAGGCAATTACTAGTATGTATGTACTCATCCCATACACTGATACGACATTGAGTAATGAACCAGTTATAGGTGGAAGTTTTAGAAGCAGTCAGGGGTGTTGTTTGTCACTAAAATGTTTCCTTATTCTCCATGACCAGAAGGCAATGCACAGCTGAAAACTGGCATGTTTCCAGTAGTAGTTAACTTATTCTGGGCAGAACTGGCGTGGAGCCAGAAAAAGGTTGCCAACATTATTAGCAACTGGACGCTCCAGATCTGAAGGCTGAACATGACTTCTGACTTCGGAATAGTGAATAAGGACAGAAAAGGAAAAAGAAAAGAAGGGGAATACCACTAGTGCTTCTAAAATGGCCACATACTGTAGGTGAACAGTAACAATATTTCCATACCGAGCATCAAAACAACATTGAATTAACGCATTGTAAGAAC
Organism: Eremochloa ophiuroides; assembly: GCA_038502445.1. NCBI lineage: Eukaryota > Viridiplantae > Streptophyta > Magnoliopsida > Poales > Poaceae > Eremochloa > Eremochloa ophiuroides. Next base: position 11,013,560 of record JAHLJS010000008.1, on the reverse strand, counting down.
AACACGCTACTAGAGTAAATTGCTTACAGTTTCAGCTGCTTCCTGTATGTATCTCAGGCCTTCCAATATACGGGAAAGACCTTGCCACCATATCTTGTCGGTCGCGGCAAACCTAGGAAGCTACAAACAATCTTTAATCACAAAAAAAGTTTTGGCAATTGCAACTAAGAACCTAAGTCAGCAAAATAAAAAGGTATGACAATAAAAAGATTATCTAAGAACTTATGCAACACACAACCTCTATCAATCTACGGTCAATGCTTAACAAAACAAGAATTCTCTGTTTACTGCTACCAGTTACAAAGTTCAAAAGATGAAAAATCGTTAGAACAAACCTTTTCCCTTATATGACTGACAACCATTCTAAAATTAGGTGCCTCCCCAAACCCTCTCCTGCCAGAGCTGTAATGGGGTACACTGCTGTAGATCATATCTTCAGTTTCATCACCCTGGATAACAAGGATTTGCATGAAATTACAATGATATAGAATGTCTAAAAAGATACTGTGCAACTAAAATATATGCTGGAGTGAAAGTAGCTCAGTTTCCTTGCCATATAAAGATGCAAAGGATATCAAACCATGTAAAAGGGAAAATGTGAAAAATCTTGCATCTTTAAGGTGCCCGTATATCCACAGTAAGTTCATAACTAAACAATGTTACAAGGGAGACCTCATGCTACTCCTGTGTTCCTTTCATCAGTTATGTGAACAGGCATTTTCAGAAATCAGCAATACAAAGTTTTTGTACAAAAATTAAAGTTTGTATAACACCATGTTTATGCATAAATCACTATTAAGTATTAACAGTAATAATGGTACTAAAGGAGGACTGCTCCATGGCAAAATTTAAGTTTATATACAAGTAAAAGGGCCCTTTGCTCCCCTAAAGCCTAAGATATTCTTAAAATATATATATCAGGGCACCTGCATCTAGATAGATTCCCTCAAAGAACCAAAAAAGACCTTTACACTGTGAAGACGAATGGAATTATCCAAACTGTATCCAAATTGTCATTTCCATCTTCAGGCAGATGAAACAACAAAGCTCAAAACGGTATGACTAAAGGAAACGTACTGGCTTCCTCAAGGACCGAGTTGAGACTTTGTAATCTCATTACAATTTGTAATTGACGTTAGAGTTCCGAACCAGAATAGAATAACCAGATTTATACTGGAAACTCACACTTCGACCCTGGAACGCATTCATGAACACAATTGCTTCTTCCTTGAAATCATGCATTTGAGGAGGGCCATTCGTACATATGTCACACCTGAGGTCAAAAGTGAAAATCAGATACACTTGTAAAAAATGTCTGCAATTAAGAACACAGTTTCACATGAGATTGCAAGCGCATCCTTGATTTGTATAACAAGAAGAGTCATGGAGGAAGTAGAAAAGTACATGCGGCATCCATCAGGACCAAAATCTTCGCCAAAGTATTTCACTAATATTTTGGCTCTACATGTTGAAGTGTTCAGAGAATAGCTGCGACAAAAAAAATATACAACCAACTTTAATCCCTTGACATTTAGAAAATATACATGTGATTCCATTCCATCGGCACAGTTTGATATCTAGAGACATACTGAAAACAATCATATAGCATTCTGTATGCGGTCTTTGTCTGCTCCTCACTTCTTTTATTAGGAAGGAGTGTCGGTGCTCTTAAAAAATTACAATATAGAGCTGCAGACAATTTAAGGGCAAAAGTGACACAGTGCAGGAGGAAATAAAGAAAGGCTTGATAATAATTGATAAAAGTAGTGCATGATGAAGGTGTACAGTGTACTTCGAATAAGGACAAAAAGGTGCAGCAAGGAATTTTCAGCATACAGGTCCATTAAAATTTAAGGGCACCAACAACTTCCACAACCTAAACAACATAAAAAAAAATTCTAGACTGTGCCCTACAGCTTTGCTCGTAAACTCAAAACCTCAACACAATAAACCAAATAAGAAAACACAGAAGTTGTCACGAAAAGCTTTCAAATTAATAGGTCCATCTACAGATGCATGTTTAATGGGAATTAATGAACAGGGAACATTTTGGTTCAAAGATGCCAATAAAGTTCCAAACCAAATGCCCTAACCCTGATAACTTCAAAATTTATGATCTTGAATATTTGACCAGTTTTAGCTTAGGTTATGGTAAAAACCAGAATCAAAGTATTGGTATGTGTTCTTAGGGGTGAGCGTACGTGCATGTATGAGTCATGAGTGTCTATGTTTGTACTATAATTCCACGAAAAAATATGATCCTGCATACGTATGAGCAATGCGGGAAGCGCAAGGAGGCGACCCAGGATCCGGATGCAGCACAGACCACATGCAAAGCAGTTGAGTTCTCTGGGAGTCAAGAGTCCTAGGTGCTTTTATTTAGTAGATATTTTAGCAGTTTTAGTTGGAGATATTAGCAGATTGAATTAGAATATAATTAAAGTTGTATAGAGGAAGGACTTGTAACTTGGCCTCGTATCCGCACCATCACTGGCACCCAAATGTCGACCCTGTGGTCCAAGTCCTCGCCCTTCCACCTCCTACGACTATGCATTGTGCCATCCACAGTATCAGGCTCTTCAGATCCCAGTCCCCTGGCTCAACCACTCTAAATAATACTGAGGAGGCCCATTGTCAACAAAAGTGGTGCCTGGAGGTGGAGGCTTCATGTAGCAGTTGCAGCCTTGCAGTTGCAGGTAAACATAAATAATGCATGTACCTAGCGTATGACTCATCAATCACCATATTCTTCAGAGTGTACAAATTGGTGAAAAACATCATGTCAATGAAAACTGTAACAAATCTGAAGCATCACAACTCACTGCAATCTGACAACTTTCCATCTCTACCAGCACGACCAGCTTCTTGATAATATGCTTCTAAACTCTGAACGAATCAATTAAACACTGGTGAGAACTCATACAGAAGTCAAAAAGATGAAACAAAAGAAAGGCTAAGCCAATAGGGGATGCATCTGAAAACCTGAATACTAAGAGAGCATGTATTCTACTAATAAAACCATACTGTTTCTGCCATGATGCTTCATCAAGAATCTAAATTGGCTGCCTGGCGTAAGCATTTTTAGCACATGCAGCCATATGATCCTTCAACAACCAAAAAAGAAAGCCAAAACAGAACTACAGAAGTAATAAACAGTCAACACCCAAAAATTTCATATTGTGTGATGACAACTGCCACTACTGTAAACTCCTAGGTTGAAGGCACACATTTGCAAGTTCAGGTGTGTAACTGTGTAAGATATTGGATAAACTTAATACATATGTTTGTAAACAAATTGGTAAGGTATCTGATTCTCTGGTTTACGAACAGAACAATTTATCATGCATTTTCACCAAACGGGAGTTTGAAATGATGTGAAGGAAAATTGAGTCTGGAAGTTAATTAGGAAGTACTAAAGGCTATACTAACCTGTGGGAAACCATAGTGAATAATTCGCCTGACATTTGATTTGTCAATTCCCATGCCAAATGCTATGGTAGCCACCACAACCTACATAGAGAGAACGGTCACTAGAGTAGACGGAAATAACAGTAAGGTTCAACATAAGTGTGGCAGATGTACAGCAAATATGGAAAACTTTCTACAGGCATGACTTCAGATGGAATATATTATATGTCAAACAAATCGAGATGTCAAAAGTGATTTTGCTCATGGCTCTGAACTTACATAAAAAAGGAACTACATAGGACCATAAGATTTCAAAGATCTCTTTCGTTCCAAAAAGATTTCAATCTCTACAATAGAACAGTATATTACTCAACCACTTCGGCAGTGCAATACTGTATAGTGTATACAGGTGAAATAACTTACATATCACCGAGTTTATCTTAGTGCTGTAAATTAGTAAAAAAAAGAAAGGCCACCAGACAGTATAAGAGCCATATTGTTATGGTGGCTGCTAGGGTTCTAGGGCTGAGGGATCTGGGGCAGCGTGGTTGAGAGGGAGCGGCGGCGACGGCGTGAACAGTACCCGCACTACAGTACTCGCGGGTACTGTTCACAGGCTGACGGCTGCGTGAGAGAGAGAGGAGGCTAGGGTTTTGGGCGTTAGGAACACCAGCCGCGGGGTTTTGCCCACGGCCGGCAAGAGAGAAAGGGATTTCCTTCTAATCTTTTGCTTGATTAGATTGATACTTCTCCTCTCCTTATATAGAGAGGTTTACTTGACTTACAAGCAAACGACTAATTAACCCTAATGGGCTAAGGCCCAATAGGCCCTTGACTCTCCTAACACATATAGCAAGAACTGACTACATATAGTGAAGATTAAGTACTGAAGCATGGACCACACCATATCAGGATTCAGGATTTCAGTTCATTTCTCATTTTAATTCAAGTCATTTTCTCATGGATTGGCACAGCCTAGTAAAGAAAAGTGAACAAGCAATAGGCACCAAGAGATAGTATTATTGAAATATCAAAAGAGTCTGTTCATTTGAAACATATAGGATGATGGGCAGCGGATTTAATTGGACAAGTCCACTTAGACCTAACCACGCCAACTGCATCCCAAGATAAGTACCCCTTATACATTCAGTACTGAAAAAGTCACACGCTACGAACAATAAGTTACCAAGCTCTGAAGAAAGGAGTAAATAAGAAATATACACAACAACATCTATTACTTCAGGATCTCTAACTGAAATACAAAGCTCTATTTCATGCACACTGATGTTTCAAAGACAAAAGGCAGAAAATGAGCACATAGAAATTTGATCTACTCCCTCCATTCCAAATTATAAGTCATTCTAACTTTCTTGGAGAGTCCAAATATCTCAAGTCTAACCAAAATTATAGAGAAAAATACAAAGATTTATGACATCAAAATATCAAATAGGTATACTATGAAAATACAATTAATGAAGAATTCAATGATACTTATTTGATATCATAAATGTTACACTATATAAATTTGGTCAACCTTGAGATACTTTGGCTCTTCAAGAAAATTGGAACGGCGTATAATTTGGGATGGAGGGAGTAATAATGAAGAGGTGAAACCTTCCATAGCATATGACCTTTCCATGGGATAAAACAGAAATAAATTAAAGACTGCATTTACTACCTGTAAGTCGTTGCAATGAAACTGCTGATGCACCTGCCTCAAATGGGATTTAGGCATCTGAAAAAGAAGTGTCAGATAACTCCAAACAAATTATAGGGTGTGAATATTAAGAGAATAGATAATCTCATCAACAATACTGCAGCTTGCAGACAATTTCTAGAACAATAGAATGAATGTACAAATGGTTCAAGCTTATTGATTCTCTTTTCTCTAAGAATTAGTTCACTTACACATACAGAAAAACAATGCTGAATACCTTTGCATTATATGCTGCAGCTCTGAGACCAGATTTGCAAAGGAAGTAGCTAGTTCAACGGTTTCTTTCCTTGTGGGTACATAAACAATTGTAGGACCTTGATCGCCACATTCTGAGGAACTAGTTTGATTGGATTGAGCAGGAAAGTTGGAGCTCTCAGGCCGCGAGCATTCAAAGAACTCTCCACATGAAACTGCAAAATAAAGTTCAGTTTCAGTCCAAGGATCTAACATACTCAAAAGAACAACAATATCCAAAATAAGATCCAAAGTACTTTTTCTTAAATCACTGAAATTGTACACTAAAAAGCAAGTTGCCATACAAAGTTAATCAACAGTTAGTCCATTACCATCAAAATCATCAACTCCTTGATACAGATCCAACTCATTTTCAATGTTTTCTTTTACCAAATTCATGCTAGTTTTTGTTTTCCCAACATTTTTATCCCCAAGGCTTGCAGAATTAACATTTACATCTTCATCATCAGATGCACTATCATTCAGAGATTCATATGAACTGCTTTCAGAGTCAGTGTCAGTTTCATGAAGAATCTGCTGCCCTTTCCTTGAAGCATTATATGCCCCTATCAGTTCTTGGAAGTCTTTTCCATATGATGAGGAAGAAGTTTTGCTGTGCTTTACCTGACAAATTGGGAAGGGAGGTAAGAATGTACCCAGCACAGATTAGCAAATAATGGCATAAGATAACTGTTTATCAGTAGGCAGTCCTAAAAAACTCTCAGGCTTCAACTGCATATGAATAAGAACAAGGCGACAAAAAAAAATAAATAAACAGGGATCACATTTTGTGAGAGGACCATGGACCTCTTGTCTGTAATACTACCTCTATCCCCAAAAGAATACAATTATGAGATCCACGCCGATCAATCTAGCTCAAGTTTGACCAAGTTTACAGTTAATAGTATTAGCATTTATGTGTCAAAATAAATTTATTATAAAAATATATTGTATAACTAATCTAATGATACTTATTTTATATCACAAATGTTAGTACTTTTTATATAAAATATAAAATTAGACAAAGTTCAAACAGCTTGACTTCACGAAAAGCGAGAATTGCATTCTTTTTAGGGACAGAGGGAGTAAAACATACAAAATGATGCACCTGCGACTTCAAACAAATGCTTAGGTTACGAAATAAAAGGTCGTATAGCTCAACAATCAGAACCATACTGTAATCACAATCTTACTTTCTTGCATGGATCTTATATAGGTCAAGGAATCTGAAGCTGAAGTCTTCAGTATGGTAATGTATAACTGTATGTCAAGCATGTAGTTTTATACAGCATATTACAATACAGCGTTTGCATTCATATCAACTAGGAAGAAAGGAAAACAAGAACACTTGTATAGGAGTAGTCACAGTAACTCACACTGAACCGGAGATTTGGCCGGAAAAAAGAAGTTAACACAATCGTTGTATCTTTTGACATTTTCAAGGACTTGATAATGTCTTCTCGTACGGGAATAGTTGCAGTAGCTGTCAATGCCATCAACGGAATATCATGCTTCAAGAACTTCAATTTGCTGGAACTGAAATTTTCTCTCAACACAGATAATCTCCTGTTGTAGGAATATAAAGCATAGAACATAATCGTTAATTAATACAATAGAGTTGTAAGATGGTGTGAGAAAATAGCAAGCATATGATGGTTCTTGAGGGCAAAATGAAATAAATCTCACTTCATTATATGCAAAATTAAAATAACGTTGACAAAAAAAACCAATGGTAAACAATAACTTGCACCTTTAACAGAGGATATCAAACACAAGAGCAGACCTATAGTCAGGTCGAAAATCATGGCCCCACTTAGAAACGCAATGGACCTCATCAATGGCAAAAAGTGCAATCCCTGGCTTTTCTGCAAGTTTCTTCAATGGTTCCATTAATCTGCAAGAAGAGACATCACCACCAAGATAGGCATGGCAACACGTTAATAAACTTTAGAATACCAGAAGCAGAATAATTACCTTAATATTGTCTCTGGGCAAACATAAACAATCTTATACATGCCAGCCATCGCTTTACCCTCAACACGGCTATCAGGTTGCCCTGATCCAAGAAAGCATGCAGATATCCCATGATTTGCAAGTTTCAGGCACTGATCATGCATTAGACTTATCAAGGGTGATATGACCACCACAATCTTTGTTGTTAATAGAGCTGGGATCTGAAAACAGAGGGACTTTCCTGCCAGCAGAGTTATCCATGTGAGGAAAGGAGGACAAAACTGCCACCCATAAGGGGGAAAATAATAAATTACAGAAGATAAAGAAGAGCATTACAGAAAACACACCTGATCCTGTGGCTGCTAGGACAAGACAATCCCTATGAGCAAACCAAGCATCTAATACTTCCTTTTGGAATGCTTTGAGGCAGGAAAACCCAAAATGCTTTCGCAGAGCAGCACTAACTTTGTCCATTTGGTCGGACTCCCCTGTCGAGTTCTCAACCAGAGACTGAGACTGGGGTCCCGGTTTGGAACAAGATTCAACACCCACTGGCACCCCGGGATCACAAGGATCCGATGAACAAGGAAACGAAGTGCTCGCTTCCCGACCAGATTCCTTTCTACCGCCAGTGGCTGAGGCGACGTGATCAGTAATGCTGGGCTGCCTAAGCCTCGCCCTAGGGTTACTCAATTTCGTCCCCTTTCCAGCCGGCCTTGGCCGCGCCGTAGATGGCGCGGGACGGCCTGCCACTCCCGCTCCTCGCCTCGCTTGCCCCGAGCCGGTGCCGGACCCGCCCAGCAGGAGCTCAAGCACCTCCGCGCGGCGCGGACCGACGGTGCCGACCGCCGCGCTGATGGCGTCGAAGTCGAAGCCCATGTCAAGCAGCTCGGCGATGAGGCCGTCCGCGGACACGTCGCACCCAGCGGCGTCGGGCTCCATGGCGATGATAGGCGCCGGCTGCCACGGCGAGGCTACGAGAAAATCAGCGGAACCGCATTAAGTATCCCCCGAAATTCTGACAACATCCAGCGATTCGAATTGAGATGTTTTGGCGACGGCGGCGCGAGAAATTACCGGTGCAGATACCCCCGACCTTGCTCTGCTCGCCCTCCGCCGCCCACGGCTCGGAGATGATGGGTCGCAAGGGAGGCGGCAGGAGAAGTTTCTAGATGCTTTTAGAGAGGTGCCGGACGGGTGGATGCGGAATGCGAGGGCTTTCTGATTCGAATCGCGGGAGGAGGCGCGGCGGCGGGGGGAACGGAACTGAACCAGGCAACCACTGGCATGTGGGCCCACCGCGACAGCAGTGCGGGCTAGGCCCAGACTAATCGATTTTCCAGTGAGGGGACCGGCCCAATTGTTGTAAAAGGTGGCGCTCCTACTATGGACCAACAGGAACAGCAGCTTCTTTCCCTTTTCTTTGTCCATCTATTTTTTTTTTAATAATGAGACCAGCAGTATTTTCCTTGAAGTTGGATATGCTGCCCTATTATATGATTCTATTATTTATTTGAGAAAGTTTTAACAAAGTTACTATTCATGCATAGAGCGTCATCTCCTCGTGGTATGTCTGGTCAATAGGTGGAGATTTTGAAACCCTGCCAGTGGTGAAGGCGGTCAGACCAAATTTAGGACGAAGAGGCTCACCAAAGCCAGGGAAGATGGCGGTGGAGGTGCTGGCCAGAGCCAGATAAGATGGTGACGGGTGGGGAGAGAGGGAAGAGGGTGGCCGCTGCGGGCGCTAAGGTTTATCGGAGCTCCGACATGCTAGGGGCGAGAAGATGCTGACAGTGAGGAAGGGGGAGGGGGAAGAGGGTGACCGCTGCGGACACTAGGGTTCACCGGAGCTCCGGTGAGCTAGGACGAGGACGGGGGTGAGGACGAGCAAGGAACGATAGCAGACAGTTGGAGGAAGAAGAAGAAGAAGAAAGTGAAAAAAAAATCTACTGTGGGTAAGGGGTAAAGTACACGGATGCCAGTAGACAGACTCTTTATTTGAGCAAGTTTTAACACAGTTACTATTGGTGCATAGAGCGCCATCTCCTCGTGGTACGTCTGGTCAATAGGCCAAAGTGAGATTTTGAAAACAATACAAATTTTGTCAGTGTTGGAGTGTAAGGCCAGTCTTAGTGGAGAGTTTCATTTAGTCGTTTTTAAGACTGCCATGTCACATCGAATAAAATAAAACCCGAGTGAAACTTTGCATTGAGAGTGAGAGTTTCATTCTAGAGTTTCATCGGTATTAAATTTCATGACTCATGGTAAGTTGATAATTATGTAAGAGAGTTTCATGTATGAAACTCATTTCTTCTCTCTCTTCTTAAATACGCTGTCATGTTATGGAATATGCCTATGTGACAATCTATTTAACGTAAATGAAAATCAATTAAAACTTCCATTGAGACTGACCTAAGCAAGTGAATTACAATTGGGTATTCAAACCCCGCCTAACTTGCAGGTTTTATTTTTGCAATACTACTCCATGATAGTGAACACGAACGTTTGATCTTCTGAAGGGGCTAAACAAGAAAGAAAACATCACCCTCTCGCCGTGAACACAAACATGGGTGGCATCTTGCACAAACCCAGCAGCAGAGATGTGGGGGAACAATTACCTCATCAAATTCTACTCCACACGACCACACCACCAAAAGATCAAACAAAAAGCTCATAAATATGGCATTGTTCAGCCCTGCTCCCAGATGCTACTTAGTTCAGACTACAGACGCCTCTCCTCAGGGCCAGACACTGCACTACACGACCATTCTTTCTTTAGCAGCCTCCCGTCTCTCAGTCCCCGCTCTCCTCCTCTGCTTCTTTTCACCTTCTTCTTCCATCTTGGTCCAGCCTCCCCTCTTCCTCCTGCTCAGCCATGGCGGCGGCTGCCGAAGAAGGGCCAGAGACACTCAGGTATCAGGTGAGAGAAGCTCGGAGTCCAGCCTATCCAAGACCTTGCTGCTGCTCATCTTTTGATTGATGCTTCCTTTGGTTAAATGGTTGTGATGTTCTTTTCTTGTATTCTCCGTTGCCAGACTCTGGCCTTGAGGGTGAGCATCCACTGCGAAGGCTGCAAGAAGAAGGTCAAGAAGGTGCTCCACAGCATAGAAGGTATGGCATGCTTCACAAGAAACTGGAAGAACACATTACTCTTCAAGTTCCATTTTTCAAAACCTTCCAGCAATCTGTTGTTGTTGGTGGTGGTGGTGGTGGTGGTTTTTTTTTTCTCTATCTCACTAAATCAGGTCTGTTGTAAGGACTTGACAAAAGTCTGGACAAGTCTTTGCCAGTGTCTCCTAAATCCCGCGCTTTTTCGCCTTCTATTGTGTCTCATCTTTTTTTTTCTCTTTTGTGTATGTATGTAAAAGTACTTTATTCATCTGGTTCTAAGTGAGTTTTACTGCACCTATTATGTTTTCGTCATCTTGTGTTCCTGAAAGTTTCTCTGTTTTCTTCAATGTAAATGGACAGTCCTGAACTAGTGACAAATGTATTGAAATTCGAAAATACCATCTTCATCGCAAAAAAAAAAATGAAGCTGTTTATCATCAGCACTCGCCGATGCTCCAAACTTTCTTCAAACCCAAACATTGCCGTTAAGCTGTTTCCGTAGCTAAACACAAACAAAATTGTCATAAATTTGCTTCAAATTTTGCCTTTCACTGTTTCACATCACATAAAGAAAAAAATATATCGTTATTAGCTGCACTGATGCACGAGCTGCTCTGCTCCAGGGGTGTACAAGACGGACATAGACACGCAGCAGCAGAAGGTGGTGGTCATCGGCAACGTCTCCGCCGACGCGCTCGTCAAGAAGCTGCTCAAGTCCGGGAAGCACGCGGAGCCGTGGCCGGCGCCTGCTGCTCCACCTCCGCCGGCCGCCGGCAGCCCGCCCGGCGGGCCCGGCGGCGGCGGGTCTCCCGGCAGCGGAGGCAAGAAGAAGAAAAAGAAGAAGGGCGGCAACAAGAGCCCCGCGGCGGCCGCGGCGAACAACAACAGGCCCGCCGAGCCGGCGCCCGCGCCGGCGGAGGGTAACGGCGGCGGACCCAGCCCCCCGGAGCAGCAGGACGGCGGCGTCTCGTGCGATGACGCATCGGACGGCGAGCAGGATAAGCCTGAGGCAGCCGCCGGCGGTGGAGGCGGCGGCGGCAACGGCTTCCCTGACGCCGGAGAAGCCCACGAGAGCGGTGGTGCGAGCGGCAAGGTGCCCCCTTCCGCCATGACGCCGCACGGCCCGCAGCCCATCGCGCCCGCCGCCAACGGCAATGGCGGTGGCGGCAAGAAGAAAAGCAAGAAAGGCGGCGGCCACGGCAACGCCAACGGCAATGCCAACGGAGACGGCGGCACCGGCGGCGGCGCCGGTGCAGTCGTGGAGGTCCATCCCCTGCCGGACGCACCCACGAAGGCGGGCGCCGGCAACTCCGGCCCTCTCGCCGTCGTCGACGCTGGACCGTACCCACCGCCGCCGCCGCCGGGCGCGGCGATGAGCTACCCGGGGTACTACGCCGCCGGGGTCCACCCGCCGGCGTACGTCATGAGCTACAGCACGGCGTACCCGAGCTCGGCGCTCCGGAGCAGCGCGTACTACCACCCGATGGCCGGCGCGGCGTACGCACCGGGCGGCGGGTACTTCTACTCGACGGCGCCGGTGTCGGCGGCGCCCGGATCGTACTACATGTTCAGCGAGGAGAACGCCAACGCGTGCAGCGTCATGTGATGTGAGAGAGAGGATTAATTAGACGGTTAATCAATTGATTTGGATTATTATTTATTAACCGTGAGAAGATGAAGATGTTGCAAAGCCTGGCTGTGCTAGTTATTAAGCTCTTGTTCTGGCTAAGAACTGGTTGTGAGTTTCTTCTATCTGGAAAATACATGGATTTTGGATGTGTTAGTTATATATTAGAGTAGTTTACTATATGAGTTGCAGCACCATTTGGTTGGTTGTTTAATGATGATTATTATTACTACACTAGTCCATTAACCCGTGCTCTACTGCTCTCGCACGGGTTAAAATCTTAGGAGGAAATATTACTCTTAAGCATGAAGACGAAAGCAACCATTTTAAGCCTACATTGTGTCACTTAAGATTAATTGTAGAACTTGATGAGAGATCTAAGGGGTATCAGTGCTTGGTGATATTGATGTTTAAGCTTTATAATATTTGTTTACTTGAAATAATCTCAAAGAGCGTTGAAGGCACCTATGATATGCAATAACCTCCTCCTTATCTCAAGATGTTTGATTTTTTTCATCAACAATTTATTTATTAGTAATGATTATCAATATGGATATGTCAAATATATTTATCTCTCTCTATGAGTGTTTTTATGTGTGATTCGCACGATGATGGCACAACACCATGTTTGGCACAGCTCTTCACCATTGAAGTTGTTTTTTTTTTAAAACAGCTTGACCAACAACTTTATACATGGTTGAAAGAAAAATAATAAAGAGATCTGCGAAAAAGCTACCTCTTTCCGCTTCACCTCTCTCAATTCCTCTATGAGAGCATAAAAAAGAAGCTTCACCTATGAAGCTGTTTTAAAAGGATATTTGACAAAAAAAACATCTCACAACGGCTTATGAAGTTGTTGATAAAGCCGTGCTAAATAGGGTCTAAAAAAGATCAATGAAGAAACATATTTCTGCTTATGGTTATTCAAACATTTTTTGATAAGCTATTAAAATAATAGTATAAGATATCAATAATTTAGATATATGTTAGTTTATCTTATCTTTCATAATGGCATATTATTTTTGTATGATTTTATAGAACATATAGTGCTTAAAATTAAATTATAAATATTTATATATTATAATATTTCACTCAAAAATATGTACATGTTGGTATAAGATAACTCAAATAAATAAACATTAGGATTATCTGGAAGCGGACAGATACCGATGTAGCACTTCACCCGGAAGTATTCCAAAGTATCATTATTTATATTTTACCACAGGGAAAACGGGATAACTAGAATCTAGACTTAACCCCTGAGCTGCTATCAAGTACGGAGAAAATAGAGTGATAAAGAAGATTGCTAAGGCTTCTAATTCTAATCCTCATAAGATATGATATGATTGTTTTTAATGGCGAATTACTATAGGAAAGTACCTGAAAAGGATAAATTCCTTAGTAAAGGAGACCTACAGTCCTACTGACGGGAGGTGGACTATAGAAGATTCAACAAGGCTAGGTCACTCTCGTGAGCTACCACTGATCCGGACAGTATGAGGCATTTACGAGCAAATATAATCTAAACATCACGCTTAAACTATAAATTACTACTTCAATCAGGGAGCTACCAAAACTAAAGTACTTAGAAGAATCGTAAACCTTAAAAACAATAATAACAATGTTACTCACTTGGATTAGAAGTTTAACTACGAAAAAATCTTCAGAATCAAGCCCCAAAGAAATATTTGAATCCGCAGGTACAAGTGGCACTACTACATTTTTTTTACAATGGCGGTTGTTTTTTATTAACCGAGGCGGTAATCGTGACCTTTACCGAGGCGGTTGTGTGACCGCCACGGTTAATCATGAAAAAAAAACAAAAAAAAAGAAAATAGCCCAGCGAGCCCACTGGCCCAGTGAGCCCGGCCGCCGGATCCGTCGTCGCAGGGAGCGCCACCGCCGGATCTGCCGCCACAGGGAGCCCAGCCGCTGGATCCGGCCGCACCAGAGGAGGGAGCTGGCCGGGGGCCGCGCAGCCGCCCAGATCCTCCGCGCCATTGAGCCATCGGGCCGCCGCCGTAGCTGGAGCCGCACGACGCCGCTGTAGCCCCGCCGCGCCGCCGCACGAAGGGGAGGGCCGCCGCCGCCACGCAAGCCACGCGAGCCGCCGTGGCCGGTCGCGCCGCCGCCGTGGCCCTCTCGCGCCCGTGCGGTCGCGCCGTCGCCGTGGCCGGTCGCGCCGCCGCCGTGGCCCGCTCGCGCCGATGCGGGGCCGGGCCATAGCGCGGCCGGCCGGGTCGCCGCGCCGCCCAGGCCGGCCGCACGTGCCGCCGCGGGGCCGGGCCGACTGCGCCGCCCTGTGAGGGAGAGAGGGGGAGGGAGAGAGAAGATTGTTTGGGCTGAGGAAGGGAGAGAGAGAGAGAGGTGCTGGTTAGGGTTTTCAAGTGTTGCTTATATATGCAACGCGATGGTGGGTCGAGATGGGCTACCGGGCTGTGCCGCATTTACCGAGGTGGTCGTTTTAGAATGTCCGCCTCGGTTAATGATTTACCGAGGCGGTTGGCTTAAAAAAGACCGCCATGGTTAATAGACTGCCTCGGTTAATATATTTTGCGAGGTGGTTTTTTCTAACCGCCTCGGTTAATACAAAAGTAACCGCCTCGGTTAATCGAGGTATTAACCGAGGCGGTTTTCAGTACTGCCCGTCTCCAAAAAAATTTTAAACGCCTCCTAAAAGATTTTTTGTAGTAGTGTGGTAGAGCAGTCACCGATAGGCTGGCAACTCCTCCAACTATTTCCAGCTCTTCTACCACACCGCTTCTAAAATAAAACTAGCCCTAATCTGGAGAGACTATAATGCTAATCTTCTACTTGATGCTTGGCTCTAGATCCTATCTTGGGTTTTTACTTCTCTCTAAATATGTCGGTGGATTTTTGAAACCCTGTATTGATTTCTCTCTAGATCATATGAAACCCTAGGGGTCTGGGGCTGTATATATAGGCCGAAGCGATGAACCGTAACCCTTGGATCAAATCGACTTCGACGGGCGGTGGAGATTAACTCTCAAAGGCGGTGGAGAGTCCATGTCGAAGCGGACGCAGAACGGGCCCCTGACTAGGTTGGCTGACCTGTTAGGGAGGTCGGCCGACCTCCCCTGGCTTCCATCTGGGCCCCGCCTTTGCAGACGTGTCTCTGAAGTCCTCTAGGATTTTCTTGGTCCCCTATCGCGGTGGATTTCGATATTTTTCTCTGATATGTGGGTCCTTTTTGGTTCTTTTCCTGTATAGTCCCTAAAAAACACAGATTCACCAAAACTCGTGGAATTTTGTCAGTTTAATCCCTATTCTAAGTGTTGGCTCTTATTTATATCCTTTTTCATGATTGATTGACGGGTAAAATCATACAATAACTACCGTCAACGGTACTCTTATCTTGAATAACAATTTCACGCTTGATAAAATAAGGTATATGGTGGAACAAAGTATTATGCTTGTTTTCAACTTAACAGTTATTGAAGTATATAATTTGGAACTATATATGTCTGCTTCAAGAACGGTCCAAACTGACTGAATGGTATATATGGTTGTAGCAAATTTATATACCAGTGGTTCGTCACATCTATATCTTGTTGGTTTTGATCATTTCGTGTTTTATTAAAAGAGCAAGGGATCATGAACGTGATGGATACTGCATAAATTGTTTGTTAGTGTTGATATATTGCCTGTAATATTTTATTAATACATCCATAAATGTGATGAGTCTCGCAGATATGATATTTTATATTAATATTAAAACATTAACATTGTGAACGTGATTGTTAGGTATATATTATATGAACGAACATTTGTAAGGCGGATCAAGTTTCTTCAGGAACAAATGTTTTATTTTCTTTGTAACAAAAATTAAGTTTATTAAGTCCATAAAAATTGTAGGTCCTCATATTTTATATTTTAATATATATTAACCAAACGTGAACGTGATAGATAGGTCAATCTACTATTTTGTATTAACCAATTATGAAACAAACACATAGTTAATATAACTCTTTTTGCTTTAAAGAGATTTTATTTAGTATAAAGGCAGTTGTGCATAATTTTCTACAAAATAGGTGTAAGGGTTATGAATGCTTGAGTACTTTGATTTGATGGTCACATGCTTTTGACGTGAGATTTTATAGTATTTTTTAGTGTATCTGGTGAGGATTAATGTGGAGGCTTCATTAGAGCCTCTAATTAGTAATAGTAAGATTTTTGCTGCATAAACTGTACATACAGTTGGCTATTCTTTGATAATATGGGCAAGGAAATATGGTGTGAGGAAGGTATCTTAGGAAGACAAATAACCACAAGGAACAAATATAATAAAAATGCTTCTCCTACCGGCTGCAACAAATTTCCCAAATTATCGCTAACCAAACCATGGGTTCTGCATGTAATTAGACCATTTTCTATCTATTAATGAAATAATACGCAGCTCTTTTATGTGTTCGAGAATTTTTTTTCCCCAAAAGTACCTAGGTTTTTGTAGGGGTTGGATCCTGGTTAAGCTAGTGTGAGTTTTTCCTACTTATGTTCACCAAGGTTAGAAACATATGTTATACTATGGGCATGCTTAGTGTGGCGCTAGTGTGGCTCTAGCTCCAGTGACAACTTCCGCAGAGGAGCCAGACCGAATGCCCAAAGAGAAGGAGCCTCACGAAGAGGAGCTGGAGCCATTTTTATCAAGGAGGAGCTAAGACTTGAGGTTCAATCTCTGTAAACAAACCCGAGTCACACGGCAACCTCTGTACTTTCATGGTATTGTATTTGAGAGTATCATATATATCATAGTATACCAATATATATCATAGCTCTCTTGTATACAAAACTGAGCGAAACACAAGTACAAATGAGGCGATTTTTTTTTTTTTTTTTTTGCACACTTATCAAGCCAAAACTTCAGGGGTAGGTTGCGCTGGACTGCGTGCTAAGTTTTATGTAACGAATTAAAAACACTTTTGTAGGTGAATTACAACACGAATTTTCAAGTTTTGGGTTTCAATGTTTCTTAATTGTCAAGGATAGCAACTTAGCATATACTGTATGCCGTCAAATTTGCATGCACCTTACTCACTGACAAGTTGGGGAAAGAACAGATGCTCTGGTTTCAAGAGGAAGGTCTATTTGCAAGAATATACCATGATAATTTCTCTGTGGGTCAACGAAGAATGTCAAAGTTAAGGGTCAACGAACAATTCTTGGGAACAAGTGATTGAGAACTTGATAGCGAGGGAAGCATATAAATTACAAAATAGTTCATTTGCCACTTATTTTTTCAGTTTTTCTTATCAGCCCGTGAAATTTGTATCAAGTAAAAATGGAGAATCTTTGAGCATCCACACGTTTTGAATTCAAGTTTGTATCAAGTAAAAATGGAGAATCTTTGTAGCTATTTCAGTTGTGTTTCCTTAGTTAAGCTTTGACGAAAGTGTAGGGGTTTGAACAAGTCGAACTATACTATTGTTCTTGTACCTTTCAAATTGTTGATACCTGAATAAAAATATATAACATTTTTGTGATCTGCATTTGCATTAGAATGGAAGCAGTGGACCAGTGGTCGGGTTACAAAGGTACTTTCCAAGCAACTAATGAGGCTTAGAGCAGATCACCATGTTTAATTATTCAGGTTCGCCAATCTTTAAGCCTTTCAAAGATGCATGGAGCGCTTTTGATTTGAAAAAGTGCTTTAGTACGTGCTTAATCACTTGAGCTATAGTATATATTTTTTAATCAAAACGGTCTCTAGGGACCTTAAAAAAATGGATTCAGATGGAAGGGGGAGTGGAGAGAAAACGAAGGACGAAACAGATGATGGGACCTAAATCCAATTTAATGGCCTTTTGTGGTCAAATCAAGGCCCTAATCTTCGTGGGTTCAACATTTACGAAGCAAACTGATCCCAATTGTTTTTTTTAAAGCAAATCAGCCAGAGTTCAAGAAAGCCACTATGGGACTTGGGGCTAGCTATTTTAACTAGACCTAATAAATGGTATTAACATAATGATTTTGTTGATCTTGTTTAAAAATTCAATGGATAAAATAAAAGGCTTGTCTGATCTTCGTTGGGCAAAGCTCTGTATGTATCATGTATGATATCAAGGGGTAACAACTGTCTTTTATAAACGAAAACAAAACACTATAATGTCTTCGGAGGGGTTTGATACTGCGCCTTAAATATGTTCTATGATGAAGAGGTTCTGTTGTTTCTATGATGTTTTTTCAATTACCACATTGTACTATGTGTCTGTTTCTTCTCTTTTTTTTTCACAATTTTAAAATGAGTGGATCCTAGCTTGAGTCCAGCTGCATGATTTTGCGGAGCCCAATGTTAATAAAGTTGGCAAGATTCCTGAAGAGAGAAAGCAACAATGGGAAGGTTTGCCCACATCAGTTTTCCAGTATTCCTCCACCAAGGCAACACCAGTAACAAACAACACAGAAATATCACAGTGACATGGTACTAGAGACCTCAGGATTTTCTATCAAAAGATGGAACACCTCCCCATAAGAGGTACAATCTTCTTGTCCTTAGTTTCTTCCCCTCTCTTGAGCGGATTCTTGGCCTTGCTTTGTTCCCTAACCACCTACTAATATTATAGACTTAAGCTAAAGCAGTGAAGGACAGGGCCGTATCCTATATCAATTGGCAAAGCTCAGTGCCCTAGAGAAAAATACAAATGAAAAGTCTGATGCATTTGTATTTTCCAAGGGTTAGTCTAGTCCTATGGACAGGTATTGGTTTTTTCATTCAACCCACCTGGCGGGGTTCACACAATCTTGACTAGTTTGACTTCAATCATTTATCCAATTTTATATCCATGATTATTTTTTACTGAATAATATATTGTCTACTCACTTATAATTTCTGACATAAGCTTTTAGGTATCATTTTCTAAATCAACCACCCCATGCAGTTAAATTATATAGATCATTTCACTTAATAAGATACACAATCATACAGACAAATCATGCAGGGCGCTGCTTCAGCCCTGCCTCTTGAAAATGCATGCATGCATGTGTGTGATAATAATGTGAATGACACCATGATCGGCACGTTCAACTGTGCGAGTGCTGCAGGAAGGCAAAGCAGCCTCTGACGAGAACAGCTTGTATGTCCTTGGATCACTCGCTGATTTGCAAGAAGGTACATTTGATGTCACTTATCTCCCTTCTCTTTTTTTCTCCCCTTTTTCTTTTTGTGGCCCTTTTTTCAGTGACCTGCATGCCTCTTTAACCTGAAGTTGAAGAGAATGGAATTGACTCCTCTGATGGATGGATCATCTGAAAATGTTTCTTTGCAGAAGAGTTATCTCAAAAACTATGCAGCACTTGCTTTAGATGTGCATGTCAGTCAGTAGCTTTCACTATTGCGACCCCCAAGATTGCTCTCACTATATATGCAGATAGGCAGACAGTGCACGCACGGGTACATGCATGCATGGGTCCTTGTTCTTGTTCCTGGCCACTTCCCTGTCCTCTTACATTTCTTGGAGGTAAAATTTGATGTCAAGGGGAACCTTTCTTTCACTCTCCAACTTATCTCCATCTCCATCGGCCGATTCTCCAGGGAGGACCCTGTTTCCATCATGCGGCATCTTTTTATCTGATAAAGTGATAATTCGTAGAGCATCAAGGCTCGGCAACCAACATATTCTCATGTCAGGAAATGGAAAAGAGAAAGAGTAAAAGAAAGTGGCATTCTAGTTAATGAGCATTACTCTGTAAATAGATGATCTGGGCTTACAGATAGTTCATAATAACTACAGAACATGAAAATATGTCTTGGATGAATATGTCTTAGAAAATACGACTTAGATGACCACCAAATTTGTATTTTAGAAAGCCCTAGTTCAGATAGTTTTTACCGGCCCTATTTTCACTACCAAAATTGTGGAGTTCTCCTAATGTTTTGGAAGTAATAAAACAATACCACTAGCCATAGCATATAAGAATCTCACTAGGAGACATTTAGTAGGGAAAGTTTTACTAAATATTAAATAAGAAAACAAAGCCCACATCACGAGGAGAACTCTACAATTTTGGTTGTATTTATGCGTCCTGCTTGGATGAAAGATGTATTTTGGAGAATTAGAAAAATACTTTGGTTTTAGAAAGTTGTTGGGTGTTTGGATGCAATAAAACTAGGGCTTGTTTAAAACGCAGGAATTACATAGGGATCAATTCATTTTCGTTGCAAAACGCAAGAACAAGGAAAAGTTCCCACTTTCCAAACAGGGCCTTAGTTTTGAGAAATATACCATTGAGATAGTCATTTTGGAGCCTCCGATTCAATCAAAAACTCATCATTTGACTTATGAAATTAAAATTGTTAATGTCATAGCTTTTTTTATAAAAAAAGAACATCCAAAATGTCCCAGATCATATATAAAAAAATTCAAGAGGGGGTCCAATTGTTAGGTTCAAGAACCATGACTAACTAAACCACACATCAATCTCTGTGCCTAAGCGTAACGGTCCTAACAATTGGCAACTGGGATAATCGCTAGCTTCTGGATGTCATCCTGGATTGGTGGAAGAACAGCCAAGACCATTGCACCCTCTTTATTCAGTAAAGCAAAAAGAAAGAACATCACAGTGCAGAAGACCCTACAGGGCAGTCGTTGGATATCCCATATCATCCCAATCCTAATAATGCAAGAACTGATCGAATATGTGTCGCTATGGGAAGCCGTCAGTCAAACACAGCTTGTTGAAAATAGGGAAGATAGCATCTATTGGTGATGGACATCAGATGGTGAATACACGACCAAGAGTGCCTACAATATCTAGTTTTAGGGAGCCTTTAGTAAATTGAAAAATATGTCAGTTTGGAGAGTAAAGGCTGAACCAAAATGTAGATTCTTCGCATGGATGTTATTACACAAAAAATTCTAACAACAAATAACTTGATGAAAAGGCAATGGCCAAATTATCCTATATGCAAGCTATGTGGAATAGTCCCAGAAACTCCAACAAATCCATGTAACCCTAAACCTCCAAACAAGTTTAGTCCTTCCTAAATCAGTGGTTTGGATTATGTATGCTAGATTCGGTCGGAACATATGACTCTCTACGTAATCACTGGCTAGGTGTCAAGCAAATATTGAAAAAGACAGAGGAAAGTGTTGGATGGTGTGATGATATATTTTTGGTGGAACGTGTGGAAGGAGCGGAGTAGAATAACCTTCGAATACAGTGTTGCAACCGAGACAAGTAGCTTTTTTGTGCAAAGAAGAAATAGAACAAAATCAGTTGGTGACCAGGCAAATTGCACAGGATGTTTAATTCGAGTGGAGTCTGCTCTTCTGTTTTGTTTTGGGTACTTTGGGTGCTTCCCGGTGTTCAGGTTTGGGTGGGTGGCCTGCGTGGCCAAGCAGAGTTGTGGTTTCTTGTGTGTTTTTGTTTTCTTTTTTCTGTAAGTAACTTTTTGTCTTTTCCCCGTCTAATAAAAATCCGGCAAAGACTTTTGCCGCCTTAAAAAAAAAAAATCTCTCTGCAAGTGTACCTTCTGAATGAACGAAGGAAATCTCGCATTGCAGCACTTAATTTCGAGTTTACATACATGTTAATCATTGCTGGCCCTCCCTGATGTTGCTGAGGTACAAGAAAAAATGCAAAAGATATATGCATCACTCCCAGTCTCGTACTGACTAAATTGATGTTTATGCAGGTCCAAATCCTGGCATAGATCTCCATGTGATCCCTCTCGCACTGCCCAGAATGTGGAGAAGGGAATCTGCTGAAGATTGGTCCGTCCGTCAGTCTCCATATTATATATTCCCATCAATCTACATATCCCTGCTCTGGAGGCTGATGCTGCATATGCTTCACCCTCTCTACCCTCATTGGGGCATTTTCTGGTAGCATCTTGGGAATCTCCCTCCACTGCCCATCAGCAACACCAAAAGAATCTGAAAGGGAGCTTTCCTCTCTGCCGTGAGCAATTGGACTGGTACATGCATGCAAATATCCATGGCATCATTGGGCTCTTCATCCATGGACCAACTGTTGTGATGTATACCAGGAGATGCCGATATGAACAGATTGAGGTTCTTCGATCTCGAAAAAAGAGGAGAAAAACAAACTGAGATATCTTACCTCCTGGCCTGTTGCAACAGCGACAGCATGACTTACGCAGTTACGCCCTCCTTTTTCGGGACCGCTGTGAATTTTTTGATAAATGTCAAAGATATATTTTTTATTTTAATCACAAATTATCACTTGGATCAGGTGTAAGTTGAGGGGCGGGTGTTGCCGTGTTGGTCTACCTGAGCTGAACCGATCAGTTCTTGTTATTTTAGAAGTTGGGTAATCTAAAATCAAAGACCGATCGATTAGTTTTAGAACTTAGGATTAAACAAGTTCGATCTTGATTAGTTCGGTCATGACCAAACTAACTAGACTATAATAGACTAGCTGCCAAAAAATAATTTATAGCAAATTTTAGCAATTTCTATTTCAAGGTAAAAAAATGACAAGACAACATAAAGTTAAACAAAATTGATAAGAGTAATAGTTGATATAGATCCTCTGAAGTGAATATCGCATTGTTAAAATAAGAAATAATGGTAAAAAAATATACATTATATCAATAGAATCCAAATATTCAGTTAGTTCGGTTACCCGAAGTATCTAACGTATTGGAGCATCCCCCTCTGGGGAGGGACGGTCGTCCCAGGCCCAGCGAACGGATGGGCCCCTCCCCAGGTATGTAGTATGTATATATACCGTATACGGTGGGTGGATACACTAAATGCATAGGCTCCGATCTTATCACGCGACTTTCCACAGTTCCGCCTTCCTTCCACTGTTCGTCCAGCAGAGCAGCGCAGGTATCAAGCAGGCAAATCGATCTCACACAGGGCCCTAATCTCATCTCTCACGTGATCCCTCATGGCCTCAACTCTCATCCCTGATTACCTGTTCGGCAGTTCCATCAGAGCAGGCAGGCGCCAGGCGGCTGCGGCAGCTAAGGTACGAATCTGAACATTAAAACTTAGTTACTACTCCCTCTATCTCAAATTGTAATTCATTCTAAAAATATTAGAGAGTCAAACCATCTCAACTTTGACCATGTTTATATGATAAGATAATAACTATTGATAATATCAACTAAATATCATTAGATTCTTCACGAAATATATTTTCGCAGTACACTTATTTGGTGTCATAAATCGTTATATTTTCTAAATAATTTTGGTCCAACTTGAGATTCTTTAACTCTCCAAGATTCTTGGAATGACTTATAATTTGAGATAGAGGGAGTAATTGTTTCTCAGGTGATCCTACTTTATAAAGCATTTACTCGTTTCTCCAAATTTTAACATTACTATATCATAAAAAAAACATGCTTATGGTAACCGCAAAAAAGAGTAATACAAGCACTTAGAGAACTATTCGAGATCTATAATATCATAAGATAGGATGTTAAATGGATTGACAACATTATGCATTGTGATTTGGGAAGTGATTTATTAGATGAGATTGATATTGACACCATCATCGATAACTTCGCATCGAGGAATGTTAAATTTTTAGATAACGTAATACATATATAAAGATAACGTAATATATATACAAATTATTTTATATAAACATTGCTTTTGCACTCAGTTAACTCCTTATTAGTAACAGCTCGTATATATGTATACAAATACTACAAGGCCTAGCACTAGTAGTATTATAATGTTTATATAAATAGGTCCAAAATTTTAGCTTCTAGGTCAAAAAAAATTCTCTGGACCGCCCTGCTCGCTTTTACTCTAATGGAGCTCTGCCACTGCATATGACTGAACTAACTACAGAAAGCTTGGATGGTATGGACCCAAGACTAAACCAGTGACCGAAAACTTCGTTCTTGATCACTTTAGTCTCGCCTCAGTTGATTTTGTTCAATCATCGAACAATATGGCCAGCCCTAATATATAAGTTGTGTCATTGTGTATGCATAGGGTGCGGTTAATTTGTTTGTAAATGGTTTTAACATTTCGTTTATACTTTATTTATGTAATGTAACAATAATATCAGTGGAGAGTTTTATGATGTTATTTCTAAGACTGTCACATTATGTAAAATGAAATATCTGTCTTTCATGGACATTTAATTTCATGACTCATATAAAGTCGGTAATACTACCAAGAGAAAACCCAGTTTTCTCATCTTAAAAATATTGCCATGTCATTAAGGACGTCTATGTGACAGCCTATTAAATACAGATAAAACTTACATGAAACATATCTAGCATCTTGATGTTTGGTTCTATAGAAATAAGTTTGTGTTTAGTAAAATTATGTTTGGTCGTTTATATTTTGATTGATGCATGTAGTCACCTTTATGTTCTAGTAGATGTCTAAGGTTTCTTGTAAGTAAAGGTAGGGGATATAAGAATACCATCAGTTACTGTGGCTGCGGGTGATTTATATGCTGATTTTTCATGGCTAAAAAATAGATAGGCAAACATGTATTATTATTTATAATATTATGGAATCTAACAAACTCATATGTGCCAAATTATAAGACGTTTTGACTTCTAGATTCATAACTTATTTTCTATATCTGGATAGATAATAAAAGGTATAGGATCCTGGATAACAACCACGGTTTTTTTTTTCTTTGAGGGGAACAAACACGAAATAATAATTTCACTACGCACGAGAAAAGACTGGACCTAGGGAAACAGGACTAACAATTCCTTATTCTCCAGGCCCACCCAACCCAAGAAATACTTAGGCCCAATGGGCCAGGCTCACCTAACCCACTCAACCGAAGATCCCCCCCACCCCAGGTCTCTCACTCTCATCCGGAGTCGTCGCCCCCACTCGCTCTCGCCAAGAACCCCAATGGCGCAGATCATCGACGGCAAGGCCATCGCCGCCGACGTCCGCCGCGAGGTCGCCGCCGATGTGGCCGCGCTCTCCTCGGCCCACGGACTCGTAAGCGCGCCTCTCCCCTCTGTCCGCCGCCTGGGCTGGGAGTTCTCGGATCGGGGCGCGCGGGCAGGCTCGGGACCGTGTGCTGACGCCGTGCTCTCTCTGTCTCTCGCTCTCTCGCGTTCGCTCGCAGGTGCCGGGGCTGGCCGTGGTCATCGTGGGGAGCAGGAAGGACTCGCAGACGTACGTGAACATGAAGCGCAAGGCGTGCGCCGAGGTCGGCATCTGCTCCATCGACGTCGACCTCCCCGAGGACATCTCCGAGCCCGCGCTCGTCGCCGAGGTTCATCGCCTCAACGCCGACCCCGCCGTGCACGGTACCGCCTCCATTTCTTCTTCGTTTTTTTCCCCGTCCTTCGCCTTGCTTGCTCTTGGTCAGTTGGTTGTCAGGCGTCCAGCATGCTACTCTGATTGTGTTGCGAATGTAGTAATCTCCCTGCTTGCCTGGTGGTGACTCTGGAGATGGTTAGATTTCCGTTATTGTGAAAACAAGGTGAATGGTCAGATGCTTAGATGTTCACTTGCGTTATCTGATGATGCGGTGCCTGTGGGCTGCGGTGATACCATTCCTTTGCAGACCGGGAATCTGCAGGCCTCCAGGCTTGCGGTTCAGTGGATTTGGTCTGATCCTGTCTCCACCGAGTGTACATTTCTGTTTCGATGCTTGGAAGCGCTTTCACACAGCAGGATCTGAAAATAGTAGTCTATAAAACTGGTATCAGTTCTGTGCAGCATATATGTGTTATCTTTTGGAGATGTCACTCACTACATTGGCCTTGGATTCTTTGCCAAAGCTTGCCTCACCTAGATAGGCAAGGAATTGAAACAGTTAATGTGTTTGGTTGTTTTGCTTGTTGCCTCGTTGCCCGTGAAAGCAAGAAATTTTCTTGCTAGCTAGGGTGAGCCAAATTGGCTCACCTGGCTTGGCAAGGTTTGCCTGGCTTAACTTGGCAAGGCAAGCAAGCTTGGCAAGGGAATCAAGCGGACCCACAAATTATGCATTCCCCCAGTTACAAATTCGCACAGATAAGGAAAGGGAGCAAATGACCAAAATAAATATCACTCTAATGTTTTGTTTTGGTGTGATTTATTTCTTACTTGATGCTACAGGATTCTCCCATGAACTCAGTTTGCTGAGCTTTCGATTTGTGCTCTCCACCGGAGACTTTGGTTGGCCAACTTCACATACAAATATTAGTTTCGCCCATGGAGAGCTCAAGCGTTGCGTTATCTCGATTGTAAATGAGAATCCTTAGCTAAAAAATCTGGGCTCATCAATCTAAGCTTAATGGTTTTCACAAAGCTTGAACTTTGAGCTCTGTACATTGTCGATCAGTTTGTCTTTTCAGAGCTATGTAGATGAGTGTCATGCCATATGGAGAGGGGTTCTAAAACGAACTTTTCTATCTCCCCACTGGATTGATAGAATGGCAACAAGTTCAGTTTGCTGATGCTTGTATCAGGCAGTTCTGTTTCATTTGTTCATGCTTTGTTCTAGTTTCTTGAAATACTGATTATTTTATCATAATGGTCTCATAGAATCCAAATCCTTGTTCCAAATTATGACGGAAAGCTAATTCAGTTTGTTTTCAGGAATCCTCGTCCAGCTTCCACTGCCTAAGCATATCAATGAAGAAAAGATACTGAGTGAGATTAGCATTGAGAAAGATGTTGATGGGTTTCATCCTCTCAATATTGGCAAGCTTGCAATGAAAGGCAGAGAGCCACTGTTCGTACCATGTACTCCAAAGGTATTGGAACAATCGACACAACAATTCTCTGCTCTTCTATAGAACACTTGACTCGTGTTGCTGTTTTCACATGCGACTCCTATCTTAGTATTGGTTTTCCTTTTGAAGGGATGCATGGAGCTCTTGTCAAGGAGTGGAGTCACTGTTAAAGGTAAACGGGCAGTTGTGGTTGGTCGCAGCAACATTGTCGGGCTACCTGTATCCCTGCTCCTCCTTAAGGCAGATGCGACCGTATCTATTGTGCACTCACGGACCCCTGATCCAGAAAGCATTGTATGCGAAGCTGACATAGTCATTGCAGCAGCTGGGCAGGCTATGATGGTATGTAGCTACCACAACAAGTTCTCACACTAAGATGCAATATCCTGCAATCCATCGACCATTGCTCACTTAGTCACTGTGCTCTTTTCTTACTTGTCAGATCAAAGGGGATTGGATCAAGCCAGGTGCTGCGGTTATCGATGTTGGGACGAACTCTGTTGATGACCCTACCCGGAAGTCTGGGTACCGACTCGTCGGCGATGTCGATTTTGCAGCGGTGAGCAAGGTCGCTGGTTACCTGACTCCAGTTCCAGGAGGTGTTGGCCCAATGACAGTTGCAATGCTGCTGAAGAACACGGTGGATGGGGCAAAGCGGGGAATAGTTGAGTAGGGCTTTGATCTCAGTTCTCATTGCTGTACGATCTGTATTGCAAGGATGTGAACTGCCTCAAAAAAGTGTGTTGATGTAACAATTTGTTCATCATTTTGGCAGTTTCAACTCCCCGAGAATAAGAATAATAGTCATAGCTGCTTTTCTGTTTAATAAATGCAATGGAAAAAAAAAGTTTGCTGGCTTTCTTGCTGCTCCAAATTTCAGGTGACACAAAGCTTATGATTTGAAGTTGAAGGGAGGAATGGCTAAGAGGTGAAGAAACTGGCGGCGGTGTTTTTATATGTACGAGGAACACACGGGGAAAAAAATATAGGATTCTGGTTTCTAGGGATTTAGTTCCTATAGCAGCCTTTGGTTTGTAGGAATAAGTCACAGGAAAACTAAAGGAAAAAACTCTTTCCCCCTGAATCCATAGGAAAATCATATGAAAAAAACGTACCTCACGGGAAATAATATCATGTGCACAATGAAGAGAACTGATTAATAGCTGCAGTTGGTAATCAAGCAGCTGCTCTCCATCTGTACCTTATTAGGACAGGATACCTAGGTTGAATAAAGAAGTAACATGAATTTTGTTCTTAAGATTCCTTTAAAATTTCCTAGTTTTTTTCTATATCCAGAGAAACACACAATCCTACATAATTCCTATGTTTACTTATTTATATGTTTTTCATTCTTGCATTCTAAAAAGGGCCTAAATTGTTTTTTTTTGGTTAAAATACTAAACTAGAAGAGGACCACAGAAGGAGAAAAATGTAGGGTGACCGTCGTAACTCCTTTAGCGAAAGTTCCCCGGCCTTCCTCCTCTAAGATTCCAATGTTTGCATTAAAGTTTTACCTTGCCTCAAGCACAACCACATAGGCATAAAGAGGTGGCATGGTGGAATTTGGACCTCTATTTAGGCTATGTATTAGTTGAAAGATCTAAAATGTCCACTTTTTACTCCCTTTGTCTCTGAATAAGTAGATTGCTACAGTTCTCTTAAGTCAAAGTTTTTAAACTATGACCCGAAACTTTAACAATGTCAAATTAGTATCATTAGATATATCATAGAATATATTTTCATAATGTGCTCGTTGTATATCATAGGTGTTATATTTTTTTTACACAGTTAGTCAAACTTAAAATAATTTGGCTAACACAGATTCTAAGAATCAATTTATTCAGGGACAGAGGGAGTAGTTAGAACACCCGGTGAAAATGCATGATAGATTAAGAGCTCATATGGGCAATTTTCTAGTTAAAGGGCTCAGGTGAAAGTCCACAAAATGTTTAAGGACCTATAATGCATTTTATACTAAAAAGAAACTAAAACGTCCTCTCAAATTTACTTCTAAAATTAGATATATCTAATATTATGGTAGAAAAACATAAAGTATGCCGTTTTCAGTGATTAGAATCGATTTTTTTTCCTTTTAAGGCATGGATCACTGTCAGAGGCAAACTCGCAGCCGTGGTTGGCCGCAGCAACATCGTCGGTCGTCTGCCTCCCAGGGCCGATGCGACTGTATCCATTGTGCACTCACGGACCCCTGACCCGAGACGTATTGTACGCCAAGCTTGCAGCCACTGGGCAGCCTATGATGGTGTCGATGTGTGCACCTGCCCACAGTTTGCTGCTTGCAACATCATCATCATCATCATGTAATTGCATCGTTAGACACACCTGCAGTTCAATCACTGGCAAGTTTGGTCAGATTTGGCAGAAAACCCAGCATTGCTCACCGTTCTAGGTTTGGTTTGTCATCAGATCAAAGGGGAATGGATCAAGCCATAGTGACTGCAGCAGCCGAGCAGGATGTGATGTTATGTACAGACATGCAGATACCACGGCAAATCCTCTCAGTGTTTGTGCAATCCATCACCCAGTGATTACTGTGCTCTTTTCTGTTTTCAGATCAACGGCAACAGACGACTGCTGCGGTCACCCATGATGCTTACACCGACTCTGTCGATGATGACCCTGCCCAACCTGTCGGCGATGTCGATTTCACAGAGGTGAGCAAGGTCGCCGGTTTCTTGACTCCAGTCCCTGTAGGCGCTGGCCCCATGATGGTGCCGATGCTGCTCAATAACACCGTGGATGCCGCAAAGCCAGGAATATGCAAGGATGCCAAGGGACTGAAACTGTGGTTGTTTCAACTTGGCCGAGAATAAGAGCAGTAGCCACACTAATGTCCTGCACTCCTGGTTAATAAATGCAATAGAAAAGAATAGCTGCTGGCTTTGTTGTTTCGGTTTTTTTTTTCCATTTCAAGTACAAAAGAATATCACTCACAATATGTTGAGGCTTGATTCATCAGCATAACAAGGGATTCCAATGACCATAACAAGTGGCTCTCTGCCAACCCAACCGAAACTTTTGCATCTAAACTATAATGCTGTAACTCCCCTAATTGATTTTGCCTTCAAATGGATGTCAAAGATGGTATCAACACCTAAAATTTCACTCTCAGGGTTTACTCAATCTCTTCTTCAACTCTTGAACAAAATCCGTCCTACCAACCTCTTCCTCCTGGTTGGCTTCGACGTCCTTCAACTTCACAGTTCCTTTCTGCAACTCGGACTCACCGACTAGCACCATCCATGGAATGCCTGATTGCAAGGCATATTTGATGTGGTTCGCTACCCTGGTAGTGAGCTTGAACTCTGCCTTTATCCCAGCACTCCACAGCTCGCTCACAAGCTCAGCAGCTAGTGTAAGGTCCTTTCCCAGAATTGACACCAGCACCTCTGTCTCGATTGGCCGGATCTTCTTCTACAATTCAAGACAAAATTTGTTAAGTTGCTACAAGTCCCCTTGAAGGAAGAAGGATAAAATGATAGAGCGCTCAGCTACCTCATTTCTTTCTTCCTCCTGTTGCTCCATGATTGCAAAGACTCTCTCAATTCCAAGGCTCACACCAACAGCAGGGATTTGCTTCCCACTAAACATACCCACAAGGTTGTCGTACCGGCCACCAGCCGCTATGGAGCCAACCTGTTACCAAATACAGTCAGTACAGGAATTGACTAAAATGGTCTTTCAGTTCTTTCAGAGTTAGGAAAGGGTGCGCGTCACAGTGTATGCAATGAAAAATAATAAAAGGACATATCAGATATTGATCAGATGCTGAATAAATCAATTACCAATGAATCATTTTTTTAGAAAAAAAAAAAACTAGTATCGAGTGATAAATTAGCACTATGCTTTAAGAAGATCCAGAGTGCTGACAAATTAACATGAACATCACTGTGCAGTGATAGGTAATTATTTCTGACCTGAGCCGCACCCTTGAAAACGGCTTCATATATGACACCAGTGTAGTAATCAAGGCCCCTGGCCAAACTTAAATCAAAAACTATCTTGTCTATTGCATTTGCTTTATCCAGAGCCTTAAATAATATCTCCAGCTCATTTAGTGCAGCAACAGACCCTTCATTATTCATAAACTTACTGCCCTCCTTTCTTAACTCCATCAAAACTTCCAATGGGGGTCCTCTAGTCTTCACTAAATTGCCAATTTCGTCTGCAGTTTCATTTGATATACCTTTCTCATCCACCTATCAAACAAGAAAAACAGTTAGGACTATGGTCAACTCATTAAGGTGGCATGATAAAATAGAATTACAATGAGCCCTCAGCCCAAACCAATAGGTCCAGATGCTTACCAGCTCCTTCTTCACCTGTTCGAATGTTTGCTTGTCCAGCTTGTCAATACTCGAGCAAACTGTTCTGAACTTTTGAGGAGGCACACCACAAATCTCCAACATTCCATCAAGCAACTTTCTATGATTCAATTTTATCTCATATGTGCCTATATCCAGCTGATTCAACAATTCAGTCAAAACTTTGATGACCTCAAAATCCGGTTCCATGGGTTCATATACACCAGCAATGTCAAAGTCACATTGGTAGAATTCTCGGTACCTTCCCTTAGATGGATTATCTCTCCTATATACTTTCGCTATCTGGTATCTCTTCAGTGCACTTATGCTATTCATGGCAACATACCGGGCAAATGGAACAGTCAGATCATACCGCAAAGAGCAAAGCTCACCACCCTGCATGTTGTTTTAACAGTAAGACATCAAACCATAATTATGAGGGCACCATCTAAGGCAGACACTGCAACAAATGAACAGGCTGAGTGCCCCAGATACTGGCAATGGTATCATTAGCCTTCTGCATAATCTCTATGAAAAAAAAAAAGAAGTACATGATAAATCAAAGCATGAATATGAATTTTCTGCCAAGTAACACCTGTTCACCAAGACAATGTAAGAGGACACTGAAACAATACCTGATCAGCCAGGTCATATATCAACTTTGAGTCTTCACCATATTTGCCCATAAGGGTTTCTCTCAGCTCAAATACAGGTGTATCAAGTGCAGTAGCACCGTGCATCTTGAATACACTAGTTATAATCGAAAATGCTCGCTCCCTTATCGCCATTTTCTCTTTCCCAAAGTCACGTGTACCCTATCAGGAGTAAGCATAAACATTTAGAAAAATGAGAAAAGGGAACAGCATTACAATCTGAGTACCACTAATCAGACCACCGTGTGCGAATAATACGATTCTCACCTTCGGAATTTTAGGCAATCTCCTCACTTCATTGCTCTCAACAATCTCCTTCACCTTCTCCACAAGGGACTCCAATCCGGGACATTTGGGATCAAATAACAATGACAGAGAGATTGCCCACTCTGCAACCAACGCAGAATTCACGGAAGAAACAGAACTACCATTTGTCACATGGTCCCTCAGCAGCATCAGCACAGCAGAAGTACCCTTCCCCAAAGTTTTCTTCTTCTTGCTCTTCTTGTCGCCCTTTGCTTTGTCCCCACCAGCTTGTGGCTTCTCAGTTGAAATGGCTGCTTCATTCTCAGCAGCAGCTTGCGGCTTCTCAATTGAACTGTCTGCTTCAATTACTGCCATGGCCACAGCTGCTTCCCAGGCAAGTAAGTCCCTGAACTTGAGCAAGTGATTGTACACCCCCTTCAAGACTGACACACCATCTGAATCAATCAAAACCTTGTCAAGCATCCCCTTCAAATCATCGACGCTAACACCACCAGTAAGCTTCTCTCGAAGCTCAGCATCAGCAATGCTGTCCGCACAGAGCCTTGCCCGGGCGACGCTGAGCTTGCACAGTGCCTGCACTGCTCTAGCGAGCTGCGTGGCCAGCACCACCAATGCCTCCTCCTTTCCCTCACCGGTTTCACCGGCATCCCTCTTCCCCAATTTCACCGGCGCGTTGAGCTCGATGCGCACTAAGGCATGCAGCGCCCGAACTGCCTGGCGGAAGATCCCATTCAGTGCTGGCACCTTGGCGAACGTGGCAGCGGCGGGGGCGCCCCCAGCAGCAGCGCCGACAAGCTTGGAGCCGAAGACGAGCACCTTGATGTCGGCGGCGACGTCGGCCTCGTCCTTGGCGGAGAGCCCATCGCCGGAGGCCGGCACGTCGAAGGCGGCCGCGTCCCCGCGCGCGGCCTCGCACGACAGCGCGGCGACGGCGTCGGCGACGCGGGCGAGCGGGGCGGCGCAGCAGTCGAGCAGCGCCGCGAGCGCGACGGCGGCTGGCGCGGACGCGGCGGCCACCGCGGCCTCGTCGCGGGATCCCAGCGGCAGCGCGGCGGCGAGGTCGAGCGAGCCCGCGAGGCGGGCGGCCGTGGCGGCGGTGACGAGCGCGGAGGCGGAGTCGGACGCCGTGAGGACCAGCTTGTTCAGCAGCACCGCCGCGGCGGCGCGGGACTCGGCGGGCGCCAGCGACGCGAGCGCGGCGGCGAGGCGCGCGGGGGTCTCCTGCGGCGAGGGCGCGCGGGTGGACAGCGACTTGTGCGCGGAAGCGTCGATGCCCGGGGCCGCGAGGCCGAGGGCGAGCGCGTAGACGGCGGCCGGCGACAGGGCGGCGCCCTTGCCGCCGAGCATGACGGTGGTGGCGGCGGCGGAGGTGGACGCCATTGAGACCGATGCTAAACCCTAGCGCCGGAGGAGGAAGGGGATTCACGATCTGATCAGATGGACGGCGTGGATGCGCGCTGTCATGTTAAACTCTGAGAGAGAGAGAGAGAGAGAGGGGGGGGGGGAGTTCGCTCTTGCAGAATTACGTTGTTGTCAAGCACCTGTAGCAGTGTTGCTGCAAGTGTCAAATGACAAATGTGATCTTCACGAGTTTTTTTTTAAAGGGGGTGTTTAGTTTGTGAGAAGGGGTGAAAAATACACTGTATTATTTTCGTTTGTATTTGACAACTTTTGTCCAATTATGCCGTAAGTAGACTCAAAAGATTCATCTCGAGCTAGTCAGACAAAAAGTACAAACATGCATTAGCTGCTACTTCATTTAGTGTTCCATACAAACGGAAAATACAGTTGATGTGATGAGGAATAGTGACAAATTTTAGCAACTAAACAGGGCTAAAAAAAACTCGAAACCTATTATAGAAAACGTGGTGTCCAAGTCACTTACTGCCCCCCAATCGCAAGTCAAAGTCATTACCATTCTTTTTGAAAGAAACGAAGAGGACCAAAATTCACACAAGTGCCAAATCAAGTGCAATAAGCAAAGGGAGTAATGTTGGATTGAAGGAAATCATGATTCATATGACGCGTTTGGTTGCAAGTTTCTGTCCTCAACCAGGTTCTTCTCATGCGAGAACACGTGATTGTTTGGTTGACGAGAACACGTGATTGTTTGGTTGACGCAGTAGTCGGCCCTAGTTGGCATGCGGTGCAAAAGCTAGCCCTTGGCCTACCTCACTTCATGTGGAGAAAATCTATATAGCTAGCGATACATGCTCGCCTCATGCAAGTGATAGAAAATGAGTTGGCCGATGGTTGTACAATGGAAACCAGACGAGCTCCGCATTTGGCATGGCTATGTGAGTGTGATCAACCAAACAACTGCTATTTACATGTGATTGGCATGGCTACCTTGGGCTTGTATGAGTTGAGCGGCCAGGCTAGGAGGGGAAGGAACCAAACACGCCCATACATATCTCTCCAAAAAAACAACTTTCACGTCATCCATGATAACTCAGTTTAGCAGTTTGGCTCATTCGCTGCCTCCCTTTCTTCACCCCCACCATCCATCTTGATGCCATTCAAGCATAACAATGAGAGCATTTTCAGCTTCGATAAACATTTGCGTGTAGAGCATCTTTAAGAAATTTCCTATTCATCTCCATAAACTAAAAGCACCCTTCAATATCCCCCGAAATCAACATCCTATATTTATTTAGTGTTATCCTAAATTATCCTCTCTCTCAAATTTAGATGTCATGTTATCCATCCTATATTATTTGCGATATGGTGACGGTTGGAGAAGGGAAAAAATTAGAGAGATTTTTTTTTTGTTGGAATATGTTGTCTATGGAAATTAAGTTTATAAAACCCCATTGGAGATGCTCTTAGTAAATTCTATAAGAAAGAATGTAATTCTAAATGCATTATTCGTTAACTTGTCTAAATTTTTGACCAAATATATAGACAATTTTTTTTTTTGAAAGATGGATTTTATCAAATTTTTGTGGATTCTTTCATGTGTGGTTGAACCTAACAATCTCCACACACAGGCATTTCATGGCCTACCAAAACGCAATCTACCCCCACTGCCCTCCTAAACCCACACTAACGAAATTTAACTAACTGCCACCTCACAGGTGACATGACAGGCCCACACTACAAAAGCCCAGCAAGCCCAGCACCAGCACGCGGCAGCAAGGCAAAGCAGGCAGAGCCATGGCACGCGCGCGCGACGCCGCCCTCCACCTCCGCCTCCTACTCCTGCTTCTGGGCATGGTTTCACAGGCGACGGTGGTGCCGACGCCGAGCGTTCGGGCCGCGTCCGGCGGCGGCGTCCCCGAGGACCCGCGGTGCCGCGCGGTGGCGCCGCGGCGGGGCGCGCTGGCGGTGTACCCGAGCGACATGGAGCAGCTGCAGTTCCTGCTGAACGCCAAGTTCGTGGAGGCGGAGTGGTTCCTGCACGCGGCGCTGGGGCGCGGGCTGGACTTCATCGACCGCAACCTCTCCGGCGGCGGGCCACGGCCGTCGGGGGTCCGTAAAGCGACCCTCGACTTCCGCACCACCGAGGTGGCCGCCGAGCTCGGGTACCAGGAGGTGGGCCACATCCGCGCCATCCGGGAGGCCGTCGGCGGGTTCCCGCGCCCGCCCATCGACCTCGCCGCCGAGCGCTTCGCCATGATCATGGACGACGCCATGGGCGGCGCTGGCCGGCTCGACCCGCCGTTCGACCCGTACGCGTCGCCGGTCAACTTCCTCCTGGCGTCCTACGTGTTCCCGCACGTGACCGCCGGCGCCGCCATGGGCATCGGCGGCAGCCTGATGGGGCACACGTCGAAGCGGCTGCAGGCGAGGATCCTGGCGGTGGAGGCCGGGCAGGACGCCGTGATCCGGCTCCTGCTGTACCAGCGCGCCGACGAGCCGGTGCCGCCGTACCAGGGCCACACCGTCGCCGACTTCACGCGGCGGATCTCCGACTGGCGCAACCGGATGTCCGGGTGCGGCGCCAAGGACGAAGGCGTCAAGGTGCTCGACCGCCGCCAGGGCGCCGAGCGCCGCACCATCAGCAACATCCTCGGCGCCGGCGACGACTCCCTCGGGTTCCAGCGTACCCCCGCCGAGGTGCTCCGCATCCTCTACGGCTCCCGCAACGAGCAGATCCCCGGTGGGTTCCTCCCCAGGGGTGCCAACGGCACCATCGCCAGAGGCTTCTTCCAGCTCGCGTAGATTGATAGATTAAGAAAAAAACATCATAATGTTGTATCTTTTGAGACAAGCTGATATATATAGTTGTCGAACTTACAAGTTCCAAGAGCTGTGGTTTATATATGATGATATATAAAAAAATTCTAGCATAATTATTTTGAAACCTTCTTGCTTGCGATTGAGAAGTGTAAAATTTGGAGCGGCGGCCTCGACGATGTCTTGACACTGAACAGATTGCTCCTACTTTCGCATTGAGACGTGTAAGTGCATACTTATCAATATGAATTCAATGACATAGAATGTGGGAGCATATGCTCTTGAGAGCATAAAAAACTTTATCTAGTGTCCTACTACACTGCAACATCTGCTCACGACGCTACGCACAGCTGAATTTCTACTGGACATCAACAGTGGTTGCTCACTTGAGCGCGTGTAGGCAGCGCAGGTACGTGATCATCACCATTACCTCTGCTCATCACTCGGCGCTATTTTGGGCACCGATGCGCACTGATCTCTACTAATATAAAAGTCACCAGTTAAATTTATTCTAAGTCCACATAATTTCATCCCACCAAAATGAAACCCGCGATCTATCTCTCTTAGTTGTGCATTCATAAATTCAACTTCTTTTAATCGAACCCTCAAAATTCACTCATACTTTCATAATCTCTTACCCACTCAAATCCAAAGGCTTGAACACCTCCACGTCCACGCGCACCCTCCGCTTGGGTTCGAATCCCGCATGTCGCATGAAAAAACCAACGATTGAAGAAAGAAAAAAAAAACTAAGTAGAACGCATTGCGTGGAAAAAAAAAACGCCATCTCCTCACGTTGCTCCACCGCTAGATCCGTCCATTGACATCATACAGCCTCCACAAGCTCTCCGGTGGCGCTCGCTGCATAGGGAGCGAAGGGACGAGGAGGCCCACCCAGGCTCTCCGGTGCCACGACAGCGAAGATAGAGGGCCTGATTGGTTAGCTACTAAAATTTGCCTCGCTCAGGAATACTTGTCATGACAAATTTTGGTAGCCGGCGGGTGGCTTGTTGGCTGTGGGCGCGTCGCCACTTCGGCCCAATCAATGCACTGGGACTAAATCCATTGGTGACCCAATCCATTGGGAGTCGCTTCCGTGCATGCCAAGTCAAGTTTGGGCCTTTAGCTGCTAGGTTCTCCTGCCGCTGCCGCCTCCCAGACCGTCTCCACCGCCGCAGCCCGCGATGCCGACGGTGAGCGTCGGCCGGGATCGTCTCTTCGCCGCCCTGGGTCGGACCTACAGTGAGTTCGACTTCCTTTGCTCAGTTCCTCCCCCGCCCAGCTCTTCCCTCCGCGCACAGCTCGTAACCAAATCCTATTGGCTGCAGCGCAGGGGGAGTTCGATGCGCTCTGCTTCGAGTTCGGCATCGAGGACGAAGTGGTGAGCACCTCTCTTCGCCGTATCAACCCCCCCGTTCACTGTGCTGACAGTGGCGTTGTCTGAATTTTGAGGGTTTTGGGGGGGGTGCCTGTGCAGATGACGGAGAAGGCTATTATCAGGAAGGAGAAGCACCTCGAGGACGACGGCGAGGTGGACGACGATGACGAGGTCATCCACAAGATAGAGGTTGCAGCCAACAGGTCAGCACATTTCGTTTTCGTCACAGGAATCGATGGTGTACTCTGTATCTAGGATTTTGGAAACGCTGGGAAAACATGGAACATAAATATCGGCCAATTACACTATTCTCGTGTACCAATTGAACATTTGTAATGCAGTTTGAGACACCTACAAAAAACAGATAAGAATCTGTAGCAGAGAAGCTGCATTACTCTAGTGTCGGCAATAGTATCCTCCTGTGATGATTTAAAAATTTTGCCTTTTGAATATTATTATAGGTTGCTGTAGTCTGTATAGCGGTACATAGGTAATAGTTCCATTGGGTTTTGCCCTCCCTGTTCCCTACTGCTCTTCTGTGATCGGTGTATTTGAATGTAAGTATCAAATGTACCACACAATTTTACATAAATATACAAAAGTAAGTCAAAGAAAACAGGTGCGAAAGCTGTTTTTGCCATGTTTGGCTGTAAGCAAACATCATGATGTATCAATTTGGTAGCTATTTTTTGCTGCACTGTCGGTCTGTTCTTTTAGTTCAAGTTGTTTGGTTCATGAGGATTTTAATAAGCGGGAATTTTATCGTTGTAGTGAGCTAAATATGAAACAGATTTTGTTTTGCTCTGTTTCTGCGGATTTGTTATTTCCTTGAGTTTGAAATGTGGTCCAATAAGCTTAAAGTTGTATAAGGACCTACACATAGAATAAAGTTGAGTTGAATTTGGACTTTAAAATAGTTGAACTTCAGTAAAGCACATTGCATTCAGCATGCCAGTTTGCATGGATGGAACT
Source organism: Eremochloa ophiuroides (assembly GCA_038502445.1). Classification (NCBI taxonomy): domain Eukaryota; kingdom Viridiplantae; phylum Streptophyta; class Magnoliopsida; order Poales; family Poaceae; genus Eremochloa; species Eremochloa ophiuroides. The sequence continues at coordinate 10,975,095 of JAHLJS010000008.1, read as the reverse complement.
TCCATCTACAGTTCTACACAGAGAGTCTCTTCTTTTTCTACCAGTCACCTCATTCTTCACTGGTTGTTCGCTTCCTGAACCGTTACAGTGTTGGTGGATGAGCTCTTAGTTTCAAATCACACATTGAGATCTCATGCTTCATGTGTTTAATGCTCATTGCCAATGTATGCAGATATGATTTGCTATGTCTTGAAGGAATAGCATGAGCCCTTCGTGTTTTCACAGGGACTGAAGCAAGCCCTGTATTCCAAGTTTCATCCGTCCCTCGTGCTTCAGTTCTTCAGATGCATGTTAAACCAGAGGTAGATTCATGGCATTTGAAAAAATATACTAGAAGAAAAAACTAGATTCTTCAGTTTTCCATTTCTAATTAGTGCATTATGGGTAGGCTGTAGAGAAATTATATAGCAGCACTGTTTGGTGTATGTTATCACCTGGCAATGCTCATGAATGTTCTTGAACCAGTTGATTCTTTTTGGATTTTTGGATATGGAATGTTATGTCTCAGGAGTAATGGAGAAATGATGTGTGAAACTGCCATTTTTAAGGGAAAAAAGAAGCAATACCCTACTTGCATTTTTCATGCCATTAAATATGTATTATTTTTTTGGTGCATGCTCTTTGTAAAATTTTATTATTGTCCTGAAAAACGATTATAGCTTGAAGCTGGTGCTAAAATGTCAAGACATTAACAACAACAACAACAACAACAACAACCCAAGAGGCTAGAGTTGAAACCCAACATGAGCCCCAAGTCACGATGCAGGCATGTCTATAGCTGATTTCCAAGCATTCCTATCCAAGACATTAACATATTCATGATTTTGATATTTGCCTGTTATTAATAATTCTAGAAGCTATGTATTAACAGATTATTGTTGTATTTTCTAATGTTGATGCTGATTGTATTCTCCAGAATGGTATTATTTATGTTCTTCTTTTCTTCCAAAATATAAGCCTTGATTTACTTTTTTTTTCTTTAGACTTCAAAAATTAGGCCATATGTAGTTTGTGCTGTCCTAAGAGGAGTAACTTTTGATGAAGCAAGATATAACAGCTTCATTGATCTTCAAGACAAACTCCACCAAAATATCTGCAGGTATGGATTATCTTATTGTTTTTTTGTTTTCCATTGTATCGATATCATGCTTGTACTCAATAAAATGACTACTCCATGATGGATAACAGGAAGAGAACTCTTGTTGCAAGTGGCACCCATGATCTGGACACTCTGCAAGGACCCTTTTCATATGAGGTAAAATTATGACATTGCTGCAATAAACTAATTTTGTAGCTCAATCTTGGGTATTATCTTATTCGCCCTGCGTTCATGGCAATCTGCATGGACTTGCAATCTGCTCCTATGTTTATATGTCCCATGTTTTTTTTGCGGCCTTGCACTATCAAGGGAACTAACTGCAATTACTTTTATACCATTCGTATGGAAAGATAAATGCAAGGACATGTTTGTGCCTTTTTGGTTGTTTTTATTCTTTCTCCATTGAGGTGTAGAAGCTCCCTTCCACTGGTTTTGAATCTTACTTTTACGAAATTTGAGTTTGCCCTAAAGTCATTTGGCAGATTAAACTTCGCCAAGTGTGTTGCCTTCTTGGGGAAATTTTAGAGTAAATCTTGGACAATAGCTCCTTTCTTTCAAGTGAAAGTTGCCTATCTTTCTTGGTTCGAAATCAAATCCAGTTTTCTATAATCTTAGTCGCAGAAAAGAGCCATCTTTTTTTTCACCAGGCACAGTTAACAACTTAACATGATAACTTATGGTCATAAGGTCCCTCAAAAGCCTAAATCAATCAAATCGATTTTGTTTTCCTGCCTTTTTTTGAAAGTAAATACAGGCTCCTACTGCAAATTTTATTAAAATAACACAGGCACAAATATACTGAACAAAAGGACAAAGCTAAAAACGGCAACAAACTGAGAAGTGAACTAAACAAGCTCCTCGCAGTGGAGGTCAGGGAAGAGAGTTAGGAAAGTGGCTGGATCCAGTTTAGGAACATAAGCCAGTTGTCGTCATTTAGTCTATGAGATTGGAGTCTTGCTTCATCTACGAAGTCCTTGTTTTGCTGCCTTGTTGGGGCAGATTGCTCATTGGGGAGTGGATCGGTGAGATAGTGCCCCACTGAATTTGTCTACAGTGGGCTTGAGGAAGCATTTATGGCCATAAAAACTGAGTTTTAGTGCCACTGGCAAAAACGTTTTTTCCCCTCAAATTTTAATCAAAAGTCAGCTTCAAGCCCTTTTTGTATGGATAGTAGAAAACTTAGCTTACTGAGAAGACAATTTGGAGGAAGTTTAGGCACTACTCCCTATACTTTTGAGTTTATATTTGTTCGGAATGAGTGACAGCATGTATACGTGAAATATCAACTAGTTTTTGACATAAGAGTGATAAGAAATTGTTATTAATAACCTTTTGACTAGGAAAAGTAATAACCATTGGTGTATATTGCACTCTGAATTTCCAAACCAACTATTATAAAGAAACTATTATTTAGAATCTAGCATGGAGGAACCTTAAACAATTTGAACTTAAGATTTGCAGCTTTGTAACTAGCTTACAGCTGAATAATTTATTTATGTTGGTCAATATTTTTGGAGAAGATAGATTTCTTAGGAATTGGTTGACTATGCTATATTTCGTGCGATGCGTATATGAACAAGCCTCTTAAATATAATGTTTTTCGTTGTTAAGCAAAGATAGGACCATTGCTGACATGTGGCTTTATAAATATCACTGGTGGTTTCTCTCATCCTTTGTATCTAACATTTGATTTTTTTTTCTCTCCTTAGGCTCTACCACCACACGAAATCAACTTTGTCCCGTTAAAGCAGGTGAAAGTAATTGATTTAGTTCAGTCAGATGATTTTTATGTTATATTACTTGTTTTCTGATCATCATTACAATTTTTAGTAAGTTGCTGAGAAGGCAGCATTTTTGGACTCACTGTTCTAACTTTTGTATGATTCTGGGGAAAAGCTTCAGAGCTGATAAACTGATGGAATTCAATAAAGTAAGTAGCTACATTAGAGTTAATACTATTCTTTTAGGTGCTCTATGCCTTGTATATTTTTATTACTGACGTCTCTTGCTTTGTGGCAGTCAGACATGAAACTGAAGAAGTTCTTGCATATAATTGAGAATTCTCCAGTGTACCCAGTTATCTATGATAGCAACAGGTAAAACAATTTCATTACATGCTCTTATCATTTTCTTTGACCTCTTTCAAGGCCTATGATCTTTTTGGAAAAGATTAATAATTACTGGAGAGGACAACTATTGTTAAATCGAAAGATTCTGTTGGCACACTTCTATGCAAATTCGTCTATCTAGTTAAACTTCAAAAAACATTGTTCATTTTACAAAGAAAAGCTATTCTCTTACATATATTTATTTTACTGATAAAATGCCCCATTTTCTACCATGAGTGCCATGCTTTCTTTAACACTTATGATATAAAAATTGTTAATACTGGCGTCACTGCACAGCTGACATTGCAATACTTTGCAGGACTGTATTGTCATTACCTCCTATCATCAATGGTGCACATTCAGCTATCACCCTTGCAACAAGGAATGTCTTTATTGAATGTACAGCTACTGACCTTACCAAAGCAAATATAGTGCTGAATACAATGGTGGGTGATGTTATGCTATTTTAGATGGGAATATGTCCTCTAGTTTAAGAGTTTAAACTTTTTGTATTGATGCGCTTGTTACTTATGTTTCTAGGTTACCATGTTCTCTGAGTATTGTGAGACTAAATTTGAAGTGGAACCTGTTGAAGTCGTACATTATGATGGCAGGAAAACACTTTACCCTGATCTTTCATGTTACAAAATGGATGTTTCATTATCTGACATTCTTGGGCCTATTGGCATCTCCCAAGACGAGAAACAGGTACCTGCAAGTTCCTGAAAGTTTTAGCAAGGATGTTTTCAATCTGGATTAATAACTGTGCACATGAAACTGTAGGTTGTCTCTCTTTTGAATAAAATGCAACTGCAAGCTGAAAGTCACACATTGAAGGGGGAGCCTCGCATTTCAGTGTCTGTTCCTCCAACAAGAAGTGATATTCTGCATGCCCGTGATTTATCGGAGGTATATCTGCTATAATCTACCTGTTTTAACTATTTTTGTAGGTATTTGTTTGCTGTCATTTTTAACTGGTTTAATTTCTGTTTGGCTTCTACAAAGGACGTAGCTATAGCTTATGGATTCAATAATGTGCCAAAATCAAAGCCGAAGTGTATGACAATAGGAGGAAGGCAACCATTAAACAGGTTCTCAGATAAAATTCGTGCTGAGGTACTTTAGGTATTCGATATGTCTTTGTGGCATCTTGCTGATATCTGATATCTTTGTGTTTCTTTTTCTTGTGTTTTTATCTGTTCATCAGTTGATCTTTACTGAAAAATCTTTCGTGGCTAGGTAGCAAGAGCTGGTTATATGGAGGTGCTCACATTTATCTTGTCTTCACACGAAGAAAACTTTGACATGTTAAACAGAACAGATGACAAAAGTAAAGCAGTCATTATTGCAAACCCTCGCACTTCTGAATTCGAGGTAAATTTTCTCTGATTTTATCGTCACCCACCCCGGTGCTGGGTACAGCCATCAGTCAGCTCTCATATGTGCTCTCAATTGACTATGCGCAAAGAATAGTGTAATTTTTTGGTTGGCAATGCCTTTCTTGCAAAACAAAAAAGTTAATTCATAAACTAATTGCAGGAATATCATATTTTCTTTGTTTATTTACTGGTGCATCTTGCTGGTGTATCATGATTCTGCGTTTTCTGTCATTCTGACTTCTAGGTGTAATTAGCTGTACATTCTTGTAATCCTATCATTTGACTTTTGACTGTTCCTCCTTATCTGACTTCTCAGCCTTATCTTTCATTTTAGTTCTGCATGTTCTTCATAGGCAACTAGGGACATGCATATAATTAACCTAACCTAAAAAACCGAACCGAACTAACCCAGACTGAATCCGAAATGACATACTGAATTTTTGGTCTCTAATATGGGCTCAAGAACTCACTAAATGAATGAAGTCCCCGGCTTATTTGGTCTTAATGCGGTAACGGAAGAGCCAGAAAAAAAAAACAGCACTGCACATAGACGCAGAGTAATACATTTGTCCTATCCCAATAACCCTTCCCAACCCTCTCTACACAAGAGTATCTCACTCTGATTCCTCACCACCTGGCCCCCAATCCACCCACTTCCTCCTGGTCACCCACATCACCCCACGTGCCCTCTCTAGCATCGTAGCACATAGTGACGAGTCAGGCGCCTGCATAGCTATGCCCCCTACAGGACTACTCCTGACTCGACCACTTGGTAGTGCCTCAGCGGGTCCCGCCTTATGCCTTTGGCCCGCACCTTCTCTCACATATGTAGAGCTCTTGATAGGTGGCTGACCAGGCGACCTCCTCCCCAGTTCCTGAGGACCAAGCCAGTAATCATGTCTAGCTGCTGCTGGTCGAGACAGCCACCTGATGTCAAACCTAGCTGACGGCATTGATTTATGTTCCATCCTTTATTGATCTGTGTTTCATCATGCTCATTTGTGTTCACTTACAAATCTACCCTTATATTACATAGGTGATTTTGTGATTTCTTTTCCGATGTTTGTATTGCTAGATTGGTTAGATCAGTCATGGGTCATGGCCAAGACTGAGCCGAACTAACTGGACCAAATTTGCTTCATCTTGATAATTTTTAGGCACCAATCAGGACCCAGTTTTGGATACCTGAAATTTGAGGAAAACCGATGAACCAAATCCATTGGTCTGACCGAATGTCCACCTACTTATAACTCATGTTTTCTCCCCATATTTGATTTCCAAGGAAATAAGCATTATTCTACAATGTCATTCATTTGCTATAATCATTATTTTACTTTTTATCTTGTTGGTTTATTATAATCATTTTTTCCTTGTTACCTTGCAGGTTGTTAGAACAAGCCTGATGTCGTGTTTATTAAAAACACTGAAACATAATATAGACCATCCAAGACCTATAAAGGTACCTTTTTCCTTTTTTTGAAAAGAAGCAATATTTGTATCTGCTAGTATGTTGTGTCGTAAGTGATAAGGATATCATCCTATGGAATGTTGTGTCACACATAAAATGCCAACTAACTAAAGAAGAAACCAGAAAAAAAAAAAACCCCTTAATTTCTCTTGCTGTCGGTAGTGTCATTTTGCCTGTTGTTTTCCTTTCCCTTCCAACTTAATTGTGATTGCATGATAATACCCTCCTTCAAATACTACATTTTAATCATGGTATAAGCCCATTTATGATTTCTTGATCAAACCTTTTAAACATAGGCAATGAATATCTAAAAAAAAATGCAGTAGATTGGTAACATAAGTTTATGTTGCTTAGTTATAAAAATAGTTTTTTTTTATAATATATAGCTCTTTCGATTTGGAAGAACATGTTATTAGAACATTACCTATTTAAGTGTCATTGGAGACCATGTATCAAAATTCTAATGGATTTTGGGATTAGAGAAAATAACTATCTGGTCCTTCATTTTTACCCATGTCGACTTTAATTTATCAATACATAATCAATTTTATTAAATGGAAGAGCTCTAATACAATAATTTATCAATACATAATCAATTTTATTAAATGGAAGAGCTCTAATACAATAATTTATCAATACATAATCAATTTTATTAAATGGAAGAGCTCTAATACAACTTCTAGTGTTGGATATGCCCAAAACAGTTACTGTTGCCATTGTTATGATCTTCCTTCTAAATGGAATGTTCCCATGATTTTGATCTTTTCAAGTATTTACCATTGCAGATTTTTGAAGTCGGTGATGTTGTGATGCTGGACTCATCACGTGATGTTGGTGCCTCTAATAATCGTAGGCTTGCCGCTTTGTACTGCAATAGGGTTTCCGGATTTGAGGTATACTCATAAGGCAAAAACATCTGTATAGGCATGTATCTACATAGCTTCTATGTAGGCCTATGATAACTTGATTAAATTGTCCAGGAAATTATGGGATTGGTGGATAGTATTGTCAAAGTTGTCAGAGCTCCACATGTCAAATTTGGCAAGAATTACTATGTACCTACAGATGTAAGCATATAACTTCATAAATTGTCTTTTCTTTTGCTGTTGTCAACGTTTACATACTGATTTCATTTCTTTAGGAACCTGAGTTCTTCCCGAAAAGACAATGTAAAATTGTTACAAGTGATGGCAAACAAGTTGGCTACTTAGGAATTGTCCATGCTGAGGTACTTACTCTGCCTCGCTTTTGAATGCAGTTATAACCTATGCTGCTTAAGTACCAGTAGTTTAGTTGGCATAGGAATGGAGATTTCTGAGGATGAAATTAATAAAGTTAGCAGTTTAGCACCATATTATATATTTCTTTTTGTTAGGTAGCAAAATCTTATATGCTTGAATTATGAGCTACTCCAGTTCCATAATTGTTTTTACTAAGAGTAAGAGATGGTACTGGCAGAAATAAGAACTTAGGAACACAGATGGTATTATCTGAGAATAAGAAAATCATAACATGGATACGCGTTGTGATTTGTTATGCCAAATTTAATAGCATTCCTTGAGTGCTAGTCATACTCTGCGTTTCTTGGAGGTGCTAAGGAAATTTGGCATTCCGGATCCCTGCACTTTTGTTGAAATGGACCTCGAAGCACTGTTGTAATGCCGTCAACCTGAAACAAAGGAATGCCTGAAGCTGATACTTGCCACATATTGGTTTTATTCAGTAAACATGCATGGGGTACCAGCAAGAAGTGCATAATACCTCTCAGTGTACTTCTCAATTGCATTGGATTTTGCTATGGGGGGGAGGTACAATGATACAGCAAATTCCCGGCCTATTTTTTTGTGTTAGGGACTATTTTCACTATCTTTCCATTGTAAGAGCTCATTCCTATATATCCAACTTTGTATCAGAAGTGTACCTTCCTTTTGTAAACAATCGGGTGTCCATAAGTTATTTCTGCTACTCTTTGCACCTCGACATGAGATCACCATGATGCAAAGCAGCCTCAGAATATTAGACTTGTAAATATCTCCATGTTGAAACACATTGGACAAGGTTCCGGTGAAACTCTAGTGATTGTGAATGACATTAAAATTTGACATTGGGTGTTTACATCGCAAACATTGAGTGAGTAGTGGACCGCGTTTGTCCAATATTTATTATCATGCATACAGTAGAACTCAATGGAGCTAATAACTCCGTAGTATGTAATTAAGCATGACCGCGATAGTTTATCCTTGGAGGATCCAAAATTTTGTGGAAGTCGATATCTATTGAACGAAGCAATCGTTGCTGTGGTCAAACAGCCAAAGCCACCACTAAAGGCAAATCTAATACCTGAAAGCGAATCTCACCTGCATGCTAAAAACTTGAGCTTAATACAATCCCTCAAATCTTTATTCTTTTCCTATCTTAACTGTGGTACGTCAAATATTTATAATAGGTTTTGAAGATAGTCTACTCTCCCTTCTAAACTTATTTTTTCTTTGTTTTATTTATTCTATATTCGAAGGCAAATTTTTTTCCTAACTTTGACCAAGTTTTATGAAAGTATTCGTGCAGGCACAACATGAAATTAGTTGTTTTTTTTATTGAATCCGATTAATGCGAACTCGAATTTAAATTTCTAACCTCTATTTTCTGTTCAAATGAAAAGTTTTGCATTCCTCCAATTGGCTATGTGGCATGGAACAGCCGTCTCCGTTTGGTCCTAGTCACCTCCAGCTCCAGAAGCTCCCTCTTTCTGTATCCTCCAGAGCCCAGTTACCTGGCATGGAAGCTCCAAAGTTTAAACGGCCCCACTCCTACACGTGTCACCTTCCCGCCACACGTGTCCACGCGCGAGCAAGCCTCGCACGTATTTAGAACGCGTCTTGCTGCGACGATCCTCCGGCGTCCTCTCCAATCTCCATCCATCCCCTCTCTACGTCTGAGAGATCGATCCACTTCGACTTGCTCCGATCGTCGCGCGCGCCACCAAGCAAGAAACCTCGCCGGATTTTGTATCAGCCTAGCTAGCTGCCATGGCGGCCGCCGCGCACGGAGGAGGCATGACCCACCGCGTGGCGGCGACCAGCAGGGACGACGGCGGCGACGTCAGCGCGGCGGCGGCGGCGGTCTCGGGTCCCAACAAGAAGCCGGCCGGTGTCGGCCGCGGTGGCGGCAGCAGCAGCCGGCGCGGGCTCCGCTCGCTCGCCGCCGCGGTGACGCTCTCGGCGGCGCTGACGGCGCTGTCCTTCTTCTTCGCCGGCGGGGGCGGGGGCGGGGGCCACTCCTCCTCCTCCTCGTCGTCGTCTTCGCTGTCCACGGTGACGGTGGCGATGGTGCGGGCGGGGTCGGTGGCGTCGGAGGCGATGCTGGCGCTGGCGGCGTGGATGGCGTGGGCGGAGGGCGGCGTGCACGCGCGCCCGGCCGCCACGCTGCTCCCCTACGCCGCGCAGCTGGGCGCCGCCCTCGCGTGGCCGCCGCTCGCCCTGGGCGGCGCCGCGCCGCGCGCGGCCGGGCTCGCCTGCTGCGCCGCCATGGCCGCCGCCGCCGCCGCGTGCGCGCGCGGGTTCGGCGCCGTCAACCCCGTCGCCGGCGACCTCGCCAAGCCCGCGGTCGCCTGGGCCGTCATCCTCGCCGTCGTCAACTACAAGATGCTCTGATGTGATGCGCTGTGTCGATCGAGGAACTGCGCCAGCGTTGTTCATGTTCGATCATGTGCAGTGTTCTGTTTCTTTCTTTCTCGCGAGTGCACAGTCGTATTTTGTTGTGAAAATGTATACCGTATGACGTTTCTACTTGCTCTTCTACATATGTACTAAAGTGTGTTGTGTGCTTACGTATATTCCTCTGTTCTTTTGGTGTAGACTTTGCTTGCATTTCAGCATCAGCAAGCAGTGTTTCTCTTACCGTCAGCTAGCCATATAATCCAGCCAGCCGAACAGAACAGAGCCAGCTATATGAAAGAGATAGATGGAAGTCGGTGGCAAGCCAATCGGTAAATGCAACAATGGATCGATGGTGTCTCTTGCTTGAAACATCATGCGTTCCTGTTATAGATACAGAGAGATTGCGATCGCAACAAACAAATGGCAGCATGCACAATTGCACATTAACAAAGCAGAGCCCAGGCTCAAGCGCATCCCAACATGCGCTAAGGGCTTCTTTGGAAAACTCCAAGTAAAAAAAAAGTGAATCTGATCGAGAATTCATTGGATCCACTGTCGAAACAGTTGCATCGGTGAAGCTGATGAAATTAGAGGTGTTTGGTATAGCTCTATTCATATGTCTATCTCACCTTTCTAGCCCCACTTGTCAGGGGGCAAATGAAAAGAAAAATCAACTGTGGCTTGGAACACGTCAGTGATAGGGTACAAGTATGGCATGTTAAGATGGAGCAAGACAGGATGCGTGTCCAGTTTCCTATGTATTATATCTTTTCACTCTTTGTTCTCTGAACTCTTATGCTTTTATCTTCTCTGAAATGTTAAGAGAAAAAAAACAATTGAAGGCACGGCAGCGGGCATATCTTCGGTGCTAACAGCCTGCTCGATCTCCGTGTCACTCTGTGCATCTCCAAGAGTTCTTTAAATTAACTTATCATCCATCTTTTCTCGATAAAATAAAAAAATACACTCCCCAACATCTTGGCTTAGTATTTTTGACAACTTGCCATCCGATGGCCTCGCGCGCATATATCCGCGCGCGGTACATCGACCTTTCTGCTGTCGCTTTACCAGCCTGCTGCTCGAGTGCAACAATTATCTGACACATGCTGTCGCCTGCCTGTTGTTCCTGCTGCGTGCTGCATCGACTTTTCTGCATTGGCCCTGTTCCTGCTGCGTCGACTTTTGGCTCACTTGATGACGCTGGCCGACACATGCTATTGAATTGTGTAAAAAAAATTATGATCACAACAAATTCATAGTATTATGTACGTAAAACAATTATGAAAAATATAATAACGAGTGTAACAATTATCTGATCGAGTAGCCTGGCCAGGGAACGTCGCGGCGCCGCGAACAGGGTAAACAGGACACGGTTCAGTTAGATCTGTTATGATGTGGGCCTTCCTTTTTAATTTTACCAAATTCAAATAGTAAACTCTTAGAAGAGACTCTATTTTTTTACTTGACATATTTTTTAGGAAGTTATCAAATTATAAGATTTACCAAGTAAAATTTAGCAAACTCTTGGAGATGCTCTGCTTCCAGTGGGTACATTCTTTTGTAAGTAAGATCTCGTTCTTGTTTTTAAGCTAGCTATTGACAGCACATCCCGTTCTTTTGAGCTGGAAACAAGTCGCTGATTTTGGCTGAAGCTGATTTGTTCTGAGAGAAAAATAATGTTTCGTAGCTGGAAATAAGTACTGATCGGTCAAATGACCATATTTTCCTTTCTGACACAGAATTGGTTATCACTTCTGATAGCTGTCACATTCAGTGGATTGTTGGAGGCATACAGAAGAGCTATGTTTGTGTTCAGGTTTGCGTTGTTTTTATTTTTAGGCATGTAGATTTTTTCCAGTAAGCTTTTATCTGAACAAGTTTCTGCCCTCTTGACTTTTCTGCAGGTGCTAATTGCAGCTTTAAGTTTCATCCTTCGTAAATTGTTTCGATCAGAGATCAGGAACAGGCTGGGTCGTGTCCACTAGGTTTTCGATCTGACTATCTGAGTGAAGACCAACAGCCAAGTACAGGCATTATTGTAGGTGCTAGGTGCTCGATAGCAAATTGCTTAAGGCTAAAGATAGGATTGAACACTAAACGAGACATCAGTCATCAGGAAAGAACTCAAAACCCATGCAGCAACTTGGAATCACTGACGTAGATCAGTCTGTAGAAACCTCAGAGCTTATTAGCCTTTCATTGTTGACAAAGCTGTAGGGAGCAATGACTTTTAGTTTTACAAAGCAATTGATATTGTAATATATATTTTATATAAAAACATTGCTATATTTACGTAAGATGATATAATATCTGCTTGTAGACACATGAAGTTATTCATTCTTTTTATTCATTAAATCGGACAAGCTGACAGAGTATAATAATAAATCTGTGGAGCTATGAAAGTATGTACTGATTGTTGTAGAAACACATTTTTCCTCTACCCATATGTTCAAAACCCTCTAACATGCAAAACTGAGGTACCTTGATGATTTTGGCTTGCCTGGCAGATAATTTGTTGTTTTCCCAGTGCAATGCACAAGTAATAACTTATTTTAGGTTAAATATCGCTTTAACATATTTAATTTCACTTATCTTACGATCCATGTGTTTTAGTACAAGTTTAGTTGTCCCTTGTCCCTTGCAACGCACACACTATATAGTTATTGAAATATAGCAACTTCATCATCTCAACTGGCGTTTCGATCATCGAAGGCAATGTGTTTGCATACACGTCCAGGTACAGCAATGTAAACATCGGCAGCATCATTGTTTGATTGTTTCAGGCATCCCAAGGACCCCCAACAACCCAGTGTAACGGAAACTACATATACCACATCTCACATGCAGTTCAAACTGCACATCTCAACATCACCCTCACCGGGGTTGTTGGCCGGAATCCACACACTTATTATCAAGGCAAAAAGTTTTAGTGTGAGGGCGGCAAATGACATCTTCTGTATAAAAGGAGTACAGCAGCTATGCTGGACATGCTCATTCCTTGTTCTTGTCCTCGACCGGTTCTCCTTGCTGGCTGGGCTCTCCTTGCGGGACCAGATCCTCAGGAGACAAGTTCAAAGTCTCTGCGAGGGAGAAAAACAATCATATGTGGTACATAGGAAATATAAATGCTAAACGGTTACTGGTTAGATAGAAGAAAGGGGTACCATCATTGTCCGCAGATGCATACGAAGTTCGACGGGCACGAGCATTCTGATGTGTAGGCTGAGTAGAATTGATGTGGAAAAATTAAAGTCAAGAAATTAACTTGGCATGACATAGCAATGCAATTACGGCGCATAATTACTATATGGGACTTGCTATGGGGTTATGATGTCACAAGTTTTATATAAGGTATCAAACAATTAGGGCGTATAATGTATCAATACTGCCTCCCATATCAACTTTGATAAAGTCAATACGCTACACGACAATTATATGGATATCTTACAATAAAAAGGCATGTTTTTTTTTTCAGCCATGTGCCCCGAGTTTGAACTGAGTAGACTATAATGCATCTGATGTGGGTAGAAGATTGCTACCTGAAGCTTCGGTCGAAGTGCTTCAAGAGGACCTTTAGGCTTGTTGGGAACACCACCTTGCTGAAAGAGCAACAAGATGAGAACATATATCACATTTCTCTGAATAATTAATATCAAATTCAATTATATAAGTGGGGAAATCTACTACCTTTCCTAGAGCCCAATCAGCAGAATCAAAGTAAGCTCGTTCATGATCCTGATAAGATGTTCCAATTTAAGATCATATTAGTAGTATAGTGAAAAGAATGTAAATATGCTGTACATCTATTTATATATGACTATGAGAAAATATAACACAGTTCAAGCAGCCGGAGAAAAGCAGTGACATTATAAAGCAATGTTATTGACCTTAGATATGAGTGGGGTCTTTCTTGGCAATATTCCTCCATACTTTTTCTTAATTACTGCCTCCTGCAAAAACACATAAGTAGCACAGTTAAAAGGCAAACAATACATGTGAATACTATGAATACACACAACAGACAAGAGGGAAATGGTGATGCCAAAAGACAGTACCTCCTCTTGTCGTGAGGGCATCCCACTCACTTCATTCTGGTCTTGAACTTCTACATTTTTATCTGAAACATCTCCTTCAACAGTGACTTGGGCAGGGGCATCATCAGATGCCATCCCAGACATGGTAAACTTGAGCTGCAAGAGAAGAGTTCAACTTCATGATTAGTTCATATTCATGAATCAAGATGGTTATCCGGATAATTTATGATGTACAACAGGTAACAGATGCACATATGTGAGACATATAATTCCAGATTACCAAGTGCTCATATTTCCTTTCAAAACGATAATATGGTTATTTTCCTTTGTGGCATAGCGGGAAAGCATCACCATAAATTGAACAAGGGGTCTAATGACAACTTTGTGTACTACACCAACATTGATTTTTCCACCAAAAGCTTGGTTATGAGAATGCATTCAAAATTTCAAACAATAAACTGCCTTCAACAGAAGATTGATAAAAGAACAATGTCTGAGCAAGTGAATGGCACCACAGGAATGAGGACTGCAAACATACTTGCTATCAACAATAATATCAGCCCTAAAGATCCCCAGTCAGATATGTTTCACAAGGTCAAGTCATGTTGTTGACAGTAGTGATGAAAACGGACGGAAACGGACGGAAAAACCCCATTTCTATTTCTGTTTCTTTATTTTTTTTAAGAAAACGGAATCGGGTTCGGAAAATACGGGTTCAGAAATGAAAACGGAATATACGGACATACGGAAACGGACAAATACGGACGGAGAGCCAGAAAATTTAGTTACAATAATAATACTAAATATTGTCAGGTATTGGTGAACAAAGTCACAAAATAATATACACTTACGAAGTTATCAGTCAAATAATCACTATTATGACATGTGTTAACATGTTAACATGCATAATTGGTGATTAGTAGACTTATAAACATATAAACTTTTAGACATATCTCATATAGATTGAAAAACGGAATAGAAAGCGGAATAAATACGGGTCAATTCCGCATAAAAACGGGATTCCTCGGAAATGGACGGAAAAACACCTCTCCCATTTCCGTAAATACGAAAACGGGATTTACAAATACGGAAACGGACGAAAACGAACGGAACAAAAGTAGAAAACGGAACGGGTCGGAACGGGAAAATTTCCGTCCGTTTTCAACCCTAGTTGACAGAAAGTTACCAGCAGGTCATTAGACAATACAACAACAAACACTAGTATTAACCACTACCAAATATACCAGAGATTATCTACTGTTCCTATCTACAAGAAAGTCTAGAAAAATATGTTGGGTATCCTTTGTTTTTGATAGTCAACATAAAACTTTGTTGTTTTGCATTGTGAATAACTTCCAGTAGCCAAATGAACCAAGCAAATTATATTCAGAAAACACACTAAGCCAAAGCTGGTTTGAGAAAAAAAATCATTCGCTGAGACTACCTTTCAAAACAATTTTAGGGGTGACGCCTTTATTGTTGAGAACTTAACAATTAACATTACTTTCTTACCAAAACTGGCATTCAATTTTATGCTTGAATGAGACAGAAAAGTATATGTGCTACGGATTTGCTAGCAACTCCTCAATAACAAGACTTCACCAGCTGGCAGACCAACGTGTGTATCAAAATATACAGGCTCATGTTATCAGATTGTTTGGTTTGAAATATTAAATGTAGAAACTAAGTCAAAAGTATTTGATGGTGCAAAAATAAAATTCTCAACAAATCAAGTGTAATAAAAAGGTTAACTCATTCATTTCTTTAAAGCATTCATGCTTTACTACATTGTCAGTTCAAAGGCCGAAAGAGGATATTTTTTCCTGTATCCTTCAACTTAAAAACATTTTTTCATAGTTCAGCACATGAGATTATCAGTGAGCAAGAATCTTTCTTTTTTCTCAAATTCAGCAAACACATTTCCTATAACAGGATTTAATTCGCTGTCTATGCAGCATTGATATAGATACGTGTATCATCATCAGCACCAATACATGGATACAGCATCCCAAAAGATGGTACATGGATACATTCTACTAATTTTCCAGAAATAAGTAATACTTCACATCAGTTATAACAGCAGGAACAATATATTAGCTTGCAATTGTGCTGTTTCTTTCTATCCTAAGGGCTAATCTGTCATTCCTATGAGCCAAGGGCCAAGCAGCATTTCAGATGCTCCACAGTGCCATTTTTCTGGCCAGCACTTGGTCTATCAGCACCGTCCTACTTGCCCCCTGACAAGTGATAGGTCTTGGATGACAAAAACAAACTTCCATCACAGGGCCTGCTTTTGTTGTTGTTGGGGGGTGGGGGGAGCTGGTGCTTTTGCAAAAGCTACTGGTCCAAAAAGCTCACTTGGTGATCTGAGAAGCTAGCCTGTGTAGCGACCCAATGTTTGGATACCCCCAGCTTAGCTAGAGTGGCCTGTATACTGAACCTGAAGGGTGGAATTCATGAAATACCCCCTTTGTGGCCTGTGTGTAATGAATGGCTGATTGATCATGAAATGTAACCCATGGCCCTGTATACAGTTTGGTTAATGGCGATTGTTTTGTTTACAGTTTCAGCTTCCATAATGAGATGTAGGATCAAGGCATTGCAACTACTCCATATAACCAGGACTGTTCTGCTGCGTTTGCCGGGCATTACACAAAAGGACACCTCAACATGCCATGTATTTATCGAGAAATATACGAACGAGGAACGACCAATCCTTAAAGCACTATCACGATCGACAAGGAGCACAACGCATTTTCCGCTGTCTGTCCTCGAACAAGAATTTCATCTATAATAAGCAAACAGCTAGCTAGCATGCCATTTCCACTGTCCCTGAACATATTTGGCTACAAACAAAAGAACACAAGGCGTTTGCTATTCGTCAATACATCATGCCCACTGCACTAAACGTTGGATTAATTTCAAATCGCGCGCATCTTCATGTCTGTGCCAGCATCTGACAGGCATTTTTTTTTCTCCTTTCCCGATCTGGAACTCGTCTACAGCCACAGGTGTAAACGGAGAAGCGGTGGGAGGCAGCACCAGTCATACCGTGGGGGAGGGACGGGGCGGGACGCGGCGGAGGAGCGACGGCAAGCGGAAGGCGCGGTGGATTCGAGCTGTGCTGGTCTCCTGCAGCAGCAGAACGGGGAGGAGGCGGATGGGGGAGCCCGGAACGGGCGCGGGGAGGAGCGGGAGGAGGCGTCGATCCGGCGGAGCTCGGCGAGGAAGCGCGGGTGCCGGAGCAGCTGCGCGGCGTAGCGTGGCCGTCGAACGGGCGGCGCGCACCCGTGCGAAGGCGCGGGGGAGAGACGGGTGGTGGTGGTGGGGAGAGGAAAAACGGGGAACGCGGGCGGGGCAGCCGGCAAAGGATGCCCGAGGGTTGCGTGAGGGACGCGAGGGTATTTGAGGAATGGCAGAGGCGGGTAATTTCGCTGGTTCATAGGGCCACATAGACTCATCAGTCTGATCGTCTGATTGTCTCCATATAGCCTATTGAGCATGTTGCCGCTAAATAAATTTACCTATAATATAATATGAGCTACCACGTTATAACATCTACTCATATGAATGAAAGATAAGACAACAACATCAGTCGAAGATCTAAGTGACTCTTTAATGTCTTGAACAATTATAGTAATATGGGATCGATCTTTGTCCACCCGGCGAAGCTTTAAAATAAGGGAGAGACAATCAGAGGCGATGATCACTTGTTTAAATAGCAACTTAAGAGCCAAATTAATCGCACACCTAAAAGCCATAGCTTCTGCTATTTCTGAATCAATGATGTTGTCCACACCCTGCTTGCATGCCACAACGAAATCGCCATTATGGTCTCTGGCCACAATAACTAAACCCATTATATTGGTTTCCTTGAACATAGCAGCATCCACGTTAAACATGACCTAGCCTCCCGCGCGGTGGACTCCATCTCTTAGGTTCGCTTGAGTCACACCTATTGGGAATATGGGTAATAAACCACCTCCACATAGGCCATGATCTTCTCAACCACATAATGAGGGTGGATTTTCTTTTCTCCATTGCGCACAATATTTCTTGCCTCCCAAATATGTCAGAGAGAAATTGTGAGAATGGTACCCTACTTCATTTCATACATACTAGTAGTCTAGTAGAGCGATTGGTATTTGACTTGGACCATTGGTTCTATCCGAGTGGTTGACTAGATTTATAAAAAATAGTATTAATATTTGTATTTTTATGGGAATTTTATTATAACAATATTTTACAGCTAATCTAGTGATAACACCATACACATTAATATTGTTTTGTATATTTGGTCAAACGAGTTGTTTGACACTGAAGTGAGACTTTCATATTTTAAGATAAAAAACCTACTTGAGAGCATCTCCAACATCTCACGGATATTTCATGTCCACTAAGATGGTATCGGTGATCACCGATGCTGCCTTTTCAAATTATTGGGAAAGGTGCTCCAAAAGATCAAAAAAAAGTCCCCAAAATGCGGGACCCACATTTCAGATCACCCACTCCTACATGTGGACCCACACCCACTCATGAAAGCCCACCTGTTCCCACTTCACACGGAAATTTCGTCGTAGGCTTTTGTGTACAGGCCGGCGCTCCCGTCAAAAAAGAAAAGAAAAGAAAAGAAAAATCAAGAACTGAGCGACGAATCCGAGTCAACGCGTTTTCCCTCTGCCTTTCCCCACTCCTCTTCCCACTGTCTCAGATGCAGAGCAACGCGCACACATTCTCACTCTCCGCCTCCGGTCAGCCTGGGCACATTTCCACCGAAAACCGAACACCGAACCGAAACCGACCTGAAATGTCGGTTTTTTCGGTTTTTCGGTTCGGTGTCGGTTTTCGTTTCTGTACTGTTCGGTGTTCGGCTTCGGCTTCGGTTTCTGGGGAAAACCGAACCGAACCACTGAACAACCGATATAAGGTATACCATACCAGTCCATCGCTCGGTCCGCTCGTGGCTCGTCCAGTCGTCCGCTACTCCTCTAGTCCTCCTGCTCCCGTCGTCACTCGTCGACTCCTCCTCCTTCTGACCTAACCCTAAGACAGTGCCGCAGTGGGCAGTGGCGGCGGGCCGGCGGCGGCGCACCTGCACCCAGGCGGCGGCGCGGCGCACCTGCACACCTGCACACCCGCACCCAGGCGGCGGCGGCGCGACGCCCCTGCACCCACTCCCAGGCGGCGGCGGCGCGGCGCACCTGCACCCGCACCCAGGCGGCCAGCAACGGTGGCTCGGCGCGACGCAGGCCAGGCCGGTGGATTGGAGGCGCGCCCCGCGTGGCGTGGATGAGTGGACTCCGGCGGGCGGGCGGCTGCAGTCGGCGGCCGCATCTGAAGGTCCGACAACTCCGACGCGACGCCGGTCGTGAGGTGGTCGGAGGTCCGACGCGGCGACGCCGGCGAATTAAGTTCCTCTGGCTGCAAGAACAGAGCAGTCCTCCAATGTAAGTCTTTGCTCCTTCTGTGTCCTTCGATCATTGGTGATTTGGTGAATCAGTTTGGGTGAATCACAATTCAGACTAAACTATAGAAGTACTCAAGTACTTGATATATTGACTTCAGACTTAGATTATGGAGTATGGACTTAGATTGATATATTGACTTCAGGCTTTCTGGAATCACATTCATTTGCATTGATTCTATTTTTTTCTTAACTTGTAGATGGGGGACACTGAAGAAACAGTTGCAGATACACCTCGTGTGAATGAGACCGAAGTTGTGAATGTTGAGAATGACAAGGAACAGAAGCCCAAGGATGGAGAGCAACAAGGTGAAAATGACAATGAAAGCAAGAAAAGGAAAGCCATTGCTCCAAGATCAGATGTTTGGGAACACTTCACCAAGATAAAAATTGCTAATGGGGAGGAGAGGGGCAAGTGCAAGTACTGCGAAAAACTATTCCGCTGTGACACAAAGCTAAATGGTACGTCCACCATGAAAAATCATTTGAAAATCTGCAAGAAGAATCCTCACAAGCCTGTAGTAGATAATCAAGGTACTTTGTAACTAGAACCTGCTGGTAATAGTAGTGTTGGTACTGGTACTGTATCTACTTGGAAATTTGATCCTGATGACATTAGGAAGGCTTTAGCTGAGATGATAATAGAAGATGAGCTGCCTTTTGTGATATGTGAACGTCCTGGCCTTAGAAAGTTATTCGCTAGAGCATGCCCACGTCTTGTTGTGCCATCTAGAAGAACAATGACTAGATCCTGTGTGAAAGTGTTTGATGATGAGAGAGAGAAACTTAGGAAATTTATGAAAGAAAACTGTGAAAGAGTTAGCTTGACAACAGACACATGGACAGCTAAGAACAGTCAAAATTATATGTGTGTTACAGCCCATTTTATTGACAATTAGTGGAAACTTGCACAAAAAATTATTGGTTTTTTCATGGTAAAGGGCCATAGGTGGGAGGACATTGGAAAATCTCTAGAGAATTGCTTAGCTGAATGGGGAATCGAGAATGTGTTCACAATAGCAGTAGACAATGCTAGCTCCAACAACACTGCAATTAAGTACATGCAGAGGGTCCTGAATGAATCAAAAGGCTGTTTGGCTGAAGGAGAGTATCTTCATATGAGGTGTATGGCACATATTATCAACCTAATAGTAGGTGATGGGCTGAAGGAAATTGATAGATCAGTCGCTCGTGTCCGGGCTGCTGTTAAGTATATTAGATGTGGAACATCTAGGTTGGTAAAGTTCAAGAGATGTGCTGAGTTAGCAAAGGTTCACACCAAAGCAATGATGAACCTAGATGTCTGCACTAGGTGGAACTCAACTTACCTGATGCTAAATGTTGCACAACAGTATGAAAAGGCCTTTGAAAGGTATAGTGATGAAGACCCATACTATCTCTTAGAGTTAGAGGGTGAGAATGGTCCAGGAGTTTCAACCAAAGCAGATTGGGAAAAGGCAAGGAAAATGGCTAAATTTCTTGAACACTTCTACAATCTGACCCTCCGTGTCTCTGCCACAAGTCGTCCAACATCTCACACATACTTTCATGAGATTGCCGATGTGTTGGTTTTGCTGAGACAATGGTGTACTAGTGAAGATGCATTATGTCAGGAAATGGGCAAGAAAATGTTAGTCAAGTATTACAAATATTGGGGAGAGAAGTATGGAGAGAGGCTTGGAGATAGAGAGAAGAGAGGAGAGAATGACAAGGGGGATCAATTGCTGAACATTGTTATTTTTTTCTGTGTTGCTATTGATCCTCGGTTCAAGCTTTCTAATTATGTCAAGATAGCAACTATGGTGATGTTTGGTGATGAGATAGGACCGAAATTGTGGGAAACAGTGAACAAATCTTTTCGTGCTCTGTTTGAGGAGTACAGAGAACTGTATGCTCCAACTCCAAGTGACAAGCTGCCTACTGAAACTCAAGAAGCACCAGCAGTGAGCTCTGGGCTGATGAGCTCCATAATTGCACAACAGATGAGCAATACGGAGGGTAGCAGAGCCACTGTGAAATCTGAACTTGACAAATACCTTTCAGAAGACAATGAGGATGTTACTAAAGGTTTTGACATACTGATACGGTGGAAGAACAATGCTACTAGATTGTCGATAATGTCTCGCATGGCCCGTGATCTTTTGGCAATTCCTATCTCAACAGTAGCCTCTGAGTCAGCCTTTAGTGCAGGTGGAAGAACACTTGATGATTTTAGGACTTCACTGACACCAACAATGGTTGAGCGGCTCGTTTGTACAAATGATTGGCTACGTGCAAACGACTACCTCAGCGCCGTTGAAGAAGACACAGAAGCAATGGCCAAGCTTGAGGAAGGTAATTTGTATTGTAATGACAAGTTAGAGTTGCTATGATGCTATCATTTCTAATGTTTATCATGATCATGATCACTTATTTCTAATGTTTGTCATTTCATTTTAATTGTTTATCATGATCACTAACTGAAACACAATCACTTATTGCAGAAATGGGTGTCCTGGCCATTTCTAAGGATAGCGCTACAACCACTACTGCATCTTGATTCTTGAGCCATTCTTGCTACCATTGTTTATCATGTTCTGTGGTTTTTTTATCAAGTCTGAACTAGTGAACCTGCAAGTCTGCAAGTTTGTAATATTTCATATTTGACAATTTGAGCTATGAACTATTGATCTGTACGTTAGTAACATTCTGGAGTGTTCGAATAATTCAACTTTGTATTCTGTATTCTCTGTGCTGTGCTTGCTATGAATATTTGTCATATTTTTGTGTTTGTTGTGAAAGATATTAGGTCTGAAACCTGCTGCCTGTGCTGTGCTGATACTATTATCGGTTTTTTTCGGTTTAAACCGAAAAACCAAACTAGTAAACCGAAACCGAAGTTGTCGGTTTCTATTTTTTTAACCCGATCGGTGCTCAATTCTTGGAAACCGAAGTTCTGGTAAACCGAATAAACCGAACCGAACTTTCGGTTTAAACCGAACGCCCAGGCTGAGCCTCCGGCACGAGCGCTCTCCATCCGTGTCTCAGGTCGGCCAGCGGCCCTGCAACATTGCGCTCGTCCGTGCTCCTCTCCCGGACCCGGCCGCCGTTGGCTACGCACGCCTCCGGTCCTCTGGAGTTCAGACGTCCTCTGGCTCGCCCGGTCATCTCCCCTGCTCCGCCCCGCGCGTCGCTTGCCGAGAACGACGGCGCTTGTCCAGTCCGTGTTCCAGCCATCCATCCGGCCTCGCTGAGTGTCTGCATCCAGTGATCCAGGTGCAACTCTGCCCATCTTACTGTCTTTTCCAAAAATCGATTATACCAAAAGTATCTTACCGCGCTGATCTTCTGTGTCCTGCAGCCTTTTGGTTTGAGCCTAGTATCGTCCGATTCTGGGCTTGTTTAGAAGCCAGTTTTTTTTCCGATACTGTAGCACGCTGTAGAATTTTTTTTAATAATTATTCAATCATGGCCTAAGTAGGCTTAAAAATTCGTCTCGTGATTTACAAATCCAAAAAGATTCATCTACATTTACTTGCTCCATGCATGTGTCCGAACATTCGATGTGACGGGGTTTTGGAATTTGCAAGTATATCTAAACTGGCTCGCATCTGACAACCTTCCTGTTCACAAACAGCAGGGAACACCGAGGAAGGGAGGGAGGGAATACCAGAAAAATGGAAGGGTTCTTGGTGAGCGCAGCAACCGGGGCACTCAAGGCTGTCACTGTGAAGCTAGCAACTTTGCTTGGTGATGAGTTGAAGCACTTGAAAGATGTGTGCAAGGACATCAAGCCTCTCGCTGATGAGCTTAAGTACATGCATGCCTTCCTCGAGAAGATGTCAGAGGAGGAGGAAGAGCCAAGACAAGATTTGGATGACAGATGTGCGGGAGATGTCATACGACATCGAGGACAGTCTCGATGACTTTATGATTTGTATTGATGGTGACAAATCTGCCGAGAAGAAGGGACTGATGAAGAAGTGCAAGAAGCTGCTGGACAAGATGAAGGCGCACAAACGGATCTCCAAGGCGATACAGGAATTCAAGACACAGATCAAGGAGGTGGGCGACAGGAATCACAGATACAGGACTGGTGTGTTTAAAGATGCGTCTAAGCTTGTGGGCATTGACGAACAGAAAAATGAGTTGATCAACTTGTTGATAGAAGATAGATCATCTCAAGATCAGGCGAAGGTGGTCTCCATTGTTGGATTTGGAGGACTAGGCAAGACAACACTTGCCAATCAAGTGTATGAGTCACTTAAAGATAAATTTGATTGTCATGCTTTTGTCACAGTGTCACGAACTCCTCACATGATGGAAGTGTTGCAAACTATTCTCTGTGACATTAGTGGGCAGAAGTACACCGGAGATTTGCAGCATCTTATAAAAGAGATATCCGATTTTCTTCAAGATAAAAGGTACGCTAGTACAAAGATCATCCCAACCGACCCTTGGTTAACTACATGATTAACCATATTTTAATTTGTTTTCCATTTTCAGAGCTCTAGTATTATTAATTTTCAGACTTGGTGTAAGTATTAGCATGCCATCTATTCTATCCTTAAAGTTTTAAATACAATATTTTGCCCTCCCCTATT
This sequence comes from Eremochloa ophiuroides, assembly GCA_038502445.1. Taxonomy (NCBI): domain Eukaryota; kingdom Viridiplantae; phylum Streptophyta; class Magnoliopsida; order Poales; family Poaceae; genus Eremochloa; species Eremochloa ophiuroides. The sequence continues at coordinate 10,951,304 of JAHLJS010000008.1, read as the reverse complement.
GATCATAGAAGCTACTCCACCCCTGTCCCAGTTTGTAAGGTTTGACTTGACACGGTCTCATAAGTTATACTTACCATTCGTTTATTCTATATTATTTTATTTTTTCTACTATTGAACTTTAATCATAGTAAATATGTTTGATAGAGCTAATGTTATAAATATTGTATTATATAAGTTTCAGATGGTTAACATAATTATTGGTCAAATATTACAAACTTTGAATGTTGATATACACCCGCCTTATAAGCTGCAAATAGGGATAACTAGCTCATTAACCTGATGTGTGCCCGCACGCATAGCATTGTAATTTTAGAAACTACAAACTTTATGAATGATTATTTTAATTTAAGATTTATAGTTGTCTAAAATGATATGCATGTATGAACTATGTTTCCTTGATATAGTTCACTACCAAATCAAATTTGTAAGCAACATTAATTTTGTTAGCTTTCTTCATGCTCATGATAGCACAATGTTCTTTATTTTTTAATCTTTGTTTGACTTTCTATTTAGAGAGCTCTAAATATAAAAATGATGTTTTACTCAAAACATATAGAACAGTACAATTCAGAACCAAACACTAATTAAGCATGTTTTTTGTCTTAAATTTCAGAGCTCCTGCATTACTAATTGTCAGACTAAGGTGTAAGTATTGACATGTTATTTATTCCTATCATGTGGCATGGCACCGACCTACGGCGCCTGTGGTTTTGGCCCTTCGGCTACGGATAGTTCTAGTGGTCAATAACCATGAGATCATGGTCAGTCCAAGTTTGGTTAATGTGGAACCCAAGGTTTAGGGATTTTCTAGGCCCATGTAGTCGGAACTTCTTCATCGACTATAGTACTTTATTGAGGTTGTTCCCTAGGGTCAGGATTTTTTTTCAGTCATGCTTTGTAGAAGTAACATGAAAACCTTAGAAGAAACCCAAGTTACTAGTATAAGATAAGATATGTTACCAATACAACGAGGGTCTTCTATGCAACTTGAAGCATTGAAGCAAAAATATATAGTTTGACATTTGTTATTTATTTGTCCCTGAATTAAAGAAAACATAGGTTTTAACTAGACATTCACTTTACAGTATAAATTTGAGCTTAGGTATTAGTCTAACAAAGAAACACATTTCCATTATTTGATTCATATTAACTATTTTTATTTTAGTCCTTACTAATAGACTTTACAAACTAATTTGGCAGGTACCTCATAGTTGTTGATGATTTATGGGATTCAGAATCATGGGAGACCATTCAGAATGCTCTTATAAAAAATAATTGTGCCAACAGAATCATCACAACCACACATAAAACTGAAGTAGCTGAATCTTGCTGTTCTTCACATTCGGATCACATATATAAAACGTCCACTTAATCTCAAGAACTCAAGAAAGCTGTTCCTGAAGAGAATATTTGGTGCAGAAGATGGATGCCCATCATGCCTCACTGAAGTTTGTGATGGCGTCCTGAAGAAATGTGATGGTTTGCCTTTAGCAATTATAGCAATAGCTGGTTTGTTGGCAGGGAAAGCGCCAACTGTGGATGAATGGAACAAAGTTCAACGTTCATTTGGTCATGCACTTGAAAGGCACTCGGATGTCAACAAAATGATGCAAATATTGTCACTGAGTTATTTTGACCTTCCTCTTCACCTAAGAAGTTGTCTTCTGTACCTGAGTATATTCCCAGAAGATTACATGATTGAAAAGGATCGATTGATACTAAGATGGATTGCTGAGGGATTCATTCATGAAGAGCATGTATTTACCCAATATGAGCTTGGGGAGAGGTGTTTCAGCGAGCTCATAAATAGAATCTTGATTCAGCCCGGGGGTCCAGGTTTTTCTGGTGCCTGTCAAGTCCATGACACAATTCTTGAGTTCATTTTGTCCAAGGCTGTGCAGGAAAATTTTGCAACCCTGCTTGGTGTTCCTAACATAACAGTTGATCCACATAGGAACATTCGGCGGCTCTCTCTACAGGGAAGGGATGAGGCCAGTGATGGCTTAGTAGGCTCAAGGGAGAAAGTAAAATATTATCATGTTCGTACAGTTTCAGTGTTCAGGTGGTAGTATTGATATCCTCCCTTCTCTTCTAAGGTTCAGACATGTCCGTGTTTTGGACTTAAAAGGTTGTCGTGGACTAGAAGCCCACCATCTGGTACATCTACGAGGTTTATTTGCTCTAAGGTACTTGAGCCTAAGTCGCACAGGGATCTATGAGCTTCCTGAAGAAGTTGGAGAGCTGCAGTATTTACAAACACTGGATGTAAAGGATACTTGTATAAAAGAGCTGCCATCCAGTGTTGGGCGCCTTGCACGGTTGGTCACTCTATCCTGTGATTTTGGTGTGCGGCTGCCAGGTGGATTTGGGAAGAACATGCAAGCATTGCAGCGGTTAGAATCCATCGGTGTCTTCGTCCAGTCACCTAGCTTTGCACATGAGCTTCTTCAGCTGAGAAATCTACGGTATTTGGAGGTATATTTTGATAATGAGGTTAGCGAAGACGTGGTGTCATCTCTGTGTACACTTGGTACGGGATGCCTGAATTCTTTGGTTATATTCAAACGTGTGAAATCGTTGATTAGCGACACACGTATGAAATTGGTGATAGAGCCATGGAGCCCCACCCCACTTGGTCTCAAGATATTTGAAATGCAGCAGTTTGTGGTCCCAAGTGTCCCTAGATGGATTGGTTCACTTGATAACCTCCGAGAATTGATTCTTTCTGTTGAGCAAATCGGGGTGGCAGGCTTTGGTTTGCTTGGGAGTTTAAACGCTCTTTCTAGCCTCAATCTCTCGGTAATGATCGAAGTTGCTGACAGATCGACCTCCTCTCAAGAAACACAACGGGTCAAGATCAGTGGCTCACATGGATTCCCATCCCTGAGAAGGTTCGAAGTCGGTTCGAGAGATTGTGCGTTTGGTTTGTTGTTCGAAGCTGGGGCCATGCCAAAGCTACAAGAGCTCAATCTCTTCTTCAATGAAGGCAAAACTGGGGTTCTCACCGACGGAGAGTTTGATTTTGGCATCCATCATCTACCGTGTCTTGCTCTCATAAGTTGTAATGTTGCTTGCTTCTACGAGGAACCGCACAAGCACCCCGCTTGTGATGCCCTTGAGGAAGCGGTGAGCTCCCACCCCAACCATCCCAAGATGCAGCTTTGGCGGTTTCGCCCCATGTGCTGAAGACAAGAGAGCAGAAATGGGCGACCAGGACCAGCAGCCATCACGGACAAGGCCCTTTGCCCTGCGCTATATTATAACTAATCTATTCGTAATGTTGTTAATACGTGGTTCCAGTTATTGTTAATTTATGTTTTGTCAGCCAACCCGAATCATCGACGTGCTCCTTTTTATAGTATTCGGATATATGACGCCCAGTGTGGCAGATTTATATATTTTGTGTAAGCACTCACCCTGACCCTGTCCGTCCAGCATTGACGAGTGTGTTGTGAAGTTTCTGATGCTAGAAATTATCATGTGTCGATGAATGAACACAAGAAAAATGCTGTGAGCACATGTCGTACAGTAGTCCACACAATCTCACGGGGCGCGGTTACGAGCGACTTACGCACAACGGCACAACCCCTTGCTTGCTGACGTCTATGGAGCACGGATTGTGATGTTGGTCACGGATCCTTCCCTTCCCTTGCGTGGTAAATTTTCTTAAACCTTTAAAGCGCTTTTGAATTGTCCCATATTCCACCGGTTCAGATAAATCCCGCCTAATATAGTATATCATGCAGTATTCATCCCACGATCATTCATTTTGTTCGCCGTTTAGACTTAATGGGAGAATGCTCTTTCAACTGTGCTATATTAGGAATATCGTCTACTCCCGTGGTTCCAAAATGTTTGTCGTTTGCGCTTCCCAAAAAACAACTACCGGCAATTATATATTTAAAAATATTAATATTTATAATACATAATTAATATTATTAGAAAGATCTTTAAATCTAGTTTTTTAATAAATTTATTTGAAGATATAAATGTTGCACGTATTTTGTACAAATTAAGTTAAATTTGTGGCACAAAAATAAAAAACGACATACATTTTGAAACAGAAGGAGTATATATGCAGCCTGTTCTTTTGACCAATCAGCGCTTATTTTTAGCCACGAAACAGTATTTTTCTCTTACAACAAATCAGCACGAACGAAATCAACGCTTATTTTTCAGCCCAAAAGAACAGGCTGATGTTCATTAAGAGACAAAAGCTTTGAAATGGCAGGCCATGCCTTGTCAGCTAGCTTGTCGGGAGGGCCATCCTGGAGCATATGCTTTCCTTCCATCGTGATGTGGCTTCAAACAACTGAACGTGGGGTAGGTGAATAAGTGGCGGGGCCCCGGATTTGGGCAATACTAGGGCCAAATTTTTGTAGCCAAAAACCAAAAGCTACAACATAGTTTCTGATTTTTGTAACACACACTTAAGGCTAAAATAGCTTTGACTTCTCTGCTTAACAGTTGACACCCAAAAGTGCTTCTCGCGTTTATGTTTGGCGTATCTCCTTTGGCTCTGGTGCCAGAGCTACCGGCGGTGCCGAAGCTAGAGCTAGAGCGACAAAATATGACCCCAGTTTTCAAAGTTTCTGAAGTCAGATTTTAGCAAAATTTCATAGAGCACAACAAAATGCTTCTTGTGGTAGTACTAGTCCAGCATCTCAAAGAGTGATGCGTAGGAGCACCTTGATGGTTGATGCCGACCATCGGCCACATCTTATTGATGAACTGCACCAATATCTTTTTTGCTGCTGAAAGGGTATTAGTCTCAGTCTGTCTCTATCTATCTCCATCTATGGGAAATTTTGCTCCAGGACATCGTAAAAATACATAATATGCTGATGGACACCGCCAAGTGCCAAATTTGCTCAGTACCATTACAAAATCGTGTTCATTTACTGTAACACACCGCGTCTATTAGTTTAATCATTTCCCGGGTTTGAAGAGAGAGAAGGTGGGAGAAATATCGTTTATACCCTCGTCTTCAACCTCTGGTTCTCAGTTGATATTTGCTGTAATACACCGCTACACGAAAATGTCATGGCCGAGCAAGGCAGCAGCGCTGGGAAGACTCGGCCGGGACTTGCCGGCCGGCCGGTCGGCGGCGAGCTGCGGCCCAAGGCCCACGTGGCCTACGGCAGGGCGGCAGCGGTGCTGCGGTGGCCTGCTGCTGCGGTCGGCGTCGGCGGCGCGCCCCGAGGTCAGCGATCCGGGCGGATCTGGTGAGCCGCGCGCTCCGAGGCTACCGAAGCGGGCGGATCTTGCGCGCGCAGCATACCAGCGTGGGGCGGCGGCGCGGCCTCGCGCGGGCAGCGGCGCGACCTCCCCGACCTCTAGGCACTCAGCGGCGGCAGCGCAGGGTGGCGCAGGGTGCTCAGGGTCGGATGCCGCGGGCGCGCGCACCGTGGCGAGCACCACGACCTCCACCATGACGCAGGGAAGCAGCAGCACACGGCGGCGCAGCCCGCCGTGGTGCCGCTGGCCACCTCGCTGCACGTGCGGTGCTGTCGAATGTTGAGGTCGCTGTCGCAGCGCTGGGGAGGGCGACGCGGTGCTGGCCTCGGGCGGCGCGTCGGGAACGCCGCTGACCGCCGCAGCTGGTGGTGCGGGCCCTGCTCCCGCTCCCGGACCTGCACGGGCCCCCACGGCTCACGACGCTCAAGACGGTGGCGATATGTTTCGGCAAATATAAGTGAAGAGCTAGAGGTTGAAGATCAGGCTAGTTTAAACATTTCTCACACCTTCTCTCTCCTGAAATCTGAGAAATGATTAAAATAATCGGCGCGGTGTGTATGAGCAAAGGACCACAAATTTGTAGTGTCTTTGGGCAAATTCGCTGGTTGACGGTGTGATCTGCCCAATTAGTTGGTTCCAAGTGTCCCACACCAAAATTCGCCATCTATCTATCTATCTAGTTTTTCTTTCCAAAATAACGGACGGAAAGTGAATTTAACTTGACAAGGAAACCAATCTTGTGTTCTATAGAATGACTTGTCCTATGTCTCTTGACACTCATCTGCCAGCTCAACAGTCCTAAATTGACCTCGATTTCTGATTTGACTCGTTTATTATTCATCTGAGGCAACAAATCTCCATTTTTTTCGTCAGGGATGATACTCGCAGTAGCAGATGCCGCCGCGGTCGCTGCACTGCACGACCACGAGGGTCATGCTAGACGAGCTCACCCAACAGATCCGGCCGCCGCCCTTGTCCTCGCGCTCGCCGCCCGCCCATATCCTCTGCCCCTAGTCATCCATCTGCCGTCTTCAGCTTCAACTGCAGGAAGGCCGTCGTGCGCGCGTCAACGCCTTCGGTCGGTGCCTGATGTTTCCGGGTTCTACGAAACCACGATGCAGGTATGAGTGCCGAGTACGACTCTGACGATTCCGGTGCGATTCGACTAAAAGTCGATCCAATTCTACAAAAAAAAATTGTTGTTTCAGAGAGTGGGATTTGGGACTAGTTTTCGAGCGTACTAGCAAAAGGCATGTTTATATTACACCAATTGACCAATATCACCAGAGCTGGCAGCGGGTTTGCGAGAAAGCTAGCATGGCGTAATACTATATTGTTTTTTTTTTATCGATCGTTGTACACCAGCAGTGATATAGCAGTAACCATGGCGAATTATGTACTATCAACGACGAAGCAACAACCAGCTGCAATGATAAATTCCAAAATGCGTAAGGCTTCACTGTATGACTTAATCCTTATCTTGCTTTCACCAGACAATCTGCTATGTGCTATCTTCAGATATTCATCTACCAATTAGTTGCTGTTTGCAAAATACCTTTTCCTGGGCCTAACTTAGGCGTTAACAGGATTCTGTGCCGTTCAGCTTCGGTATGAAACGAACGATTCCATAATATTGATCACTATATTCACAACCTTGCTAGGCACCACCGAGGTAGGGAGGGACAAAGTACAGACAAATGGAAGGGCTTCTGGTGAGCGCAGCAACGGGGGCATTGAAGGCCGTCACCGTGAAGCTGGCAACTTTGCTTGGTGACGAGTTCAAGAACATGAAAGATGTGCGCAAGGAGATCAACCCTCTCTCTGAGGAGCTTAATTGCATTCATGCCTTCCTCATGGAGATGTCCAAGGAGGAGAATCTTACTGACAAAGAAAAAATATGGATGACTGATGTGCGGGAGATGTCCTATGACATTGAGGATAGCCTCGATGACTTTATGATACATATTAATAATGACGACAAGGCTGGTAAGGCGAAGGGCCTGATAAAGAAATGCAAGAGATTGTTGGACATGATGAAGGCGCACCAACGTATCTCCAAGGCAATACATGATTTCAAGACAAGGATCAAGGAGGTGGGAGACAGGAACCAGAGATACAGGACTGGTGTCAAGAGCACCTGCAGCGACCCCAATGAGGTGGTTGACAGTCGGGCTCTTGTTATCTTTCAGGAAGCATCAGAGCTTGTGGGCATCGATGAGCCTAAGAATGAGCTGATCAGCTTGTTGACAGAAGATGGATCTTCATCTCAGCATCAGGTGAAGGTGGTGTCCATTGTTGGATTTGGTGGGCTAGGCAAGACTACACTTGCCAACCAAGTGTACCGATCACTTAACAATAAATATGATTGTCACGCCTTCGTAACAGTGTCACGAAATCCTGATATGATGAAAGTCTTGAGAACTATTCTCAGTGATGTTAGCAGGCAAGAGTACACTAACACAGAAGCTGGGGATGTACAACATCTTGTCAGAAAAATATCCAATTTCCTTCAGGATAAAAGGTACGTGAGCAAATAGATCATCTGTTAGACCATATGTTCACCATATGATTGTGTGAAATGACTATGCACGTGTCAACTATGATTACTGAAATTTCATTTTACATTACCAGATTTCCAGCACTACTAATTCTACTTCAAAAAATAAATAATTGGTATTTAGGTGGAAAAAATATTGAGCAATATAACAATATAATAATTTAGAAACATGAATTAAGAGCGCTTTAGGTACAATAATAGGATAGTAGTATTTTAGCAACAGATATGAATGTACTCTCGGTTAATTTTTCTGTAGGGTCAAGATAGGTGCTTTATATACAGATTAGATCCAATGGCTATCATTCTCAATTATGATCAGAATCTGAAGACAAGAGTTAGTGTCCATTTTTAAAATAAAAGAATCTAGGATTCCTTTGTCTTTTTTTACACACTTTGTGAGGATTAACATTCCAGTCATAGTAAGATAAGATTCATTACCAATAGAAGCATTATCTCCTATACAACACTAATGCATTGATGCAAAAGTATATGATTGAACTTCTGCTCCATATTTGTACCAGAACTGAGGGAAACCCATGTTGTAACTAACCTTCACTTTTTGTAGCACAAATTCAGATTATATCTGTCCAAAATCTCCATGTTCCATTATTGATTTTTAACATTTGTTTTATTATACTTTAACAAGCTGTCCTTACCCATAGACTTCTTGAACTAATTTGGCAGATACTTAATTGTTGTGGATGATTTATGGGATTTAAAATCATGGGAAACCATTAAGTATGCTTTTATAAAAAATAGTTGTGGCAGCAGAATCATCACAACCACGCGCATAAATGAAGTAGCTGAATCTTGCTGCTCTTCACATTTGGGACACATATATAAATTACGTCCTCTTAATGCTGTGAAGTCTAGAAGATTGTTCTTGAAGAGAATATTTGGTTCTGAAGAAGCATGCCCGTCACACCTCACTGAAGTTTCTGATGATATCTTGAAAAAATGTGACGGTTTGCCTTTGGCAATCATAACAATAGCTGGTTTGTTGGCAAGAAAAGCACCAACATTTGATGAATGGAACAAAGTTCAAAGTTCATTTGGCTATGCACTTGAAAGGCAATCAGATGTCAATAAAATGATACAGATACTGTCACTGAGTTACTTTCACCTCCCGCCTCACCTACAAAGTTGCCTTCTTTATCTGAGTATATTCCGAGAAGATTATGAGATTCGAAAGGAGAGATTGGTACTTAGATGGATTGCCGAGGGATTCATTCATGAAGAGCATGGCTTCACCCAATATGAGTTAGGGGAGAGGTGTTTCAATGAGCTCATAAACAGAAGCTTGATTCAGCCATGTACTTCAAAAAGATCAGGTACACTGATCTCCTGTCGAGTCCATGACACAATTCTTGAGTTCATTGTGTCCAAGGCTATGGAAGAAAATTTTGTTACTCTGTTTGCTGCTCCAAACATAACAGCTGATCCGCGAAGGAAGATTAGGCGCCTCTCTCTCCAGGGCAGGAATGAAGCCAGTGATGGTTCAGTAGGCTTACAGGAGAATATGATATATTCTCATGCCCGTGCAGTTTCAGTGTTTCCAGGCAATCTTGATGGCCTCCCTTCTCTGCAGAAGTTCAATTATTTGCGTATTTTGGATTTAGAATACTGTGAGGGACTACAAGCCCACCATCTGGCACATCTAGGTGGGTTATTTGCATTGAGGTACTTGAGCTTTCACCGAACATGGATAAATGAGCTTCCTGAAGAAATTGGAGACCTGCAGTATTTACAAACACTGGATTTAAGAGTTACTCACATAAAGAAGCTGCCATCCAGTATTGTTCGCCTTGCACGGTTGGTCAATCTATTGTCTAATTCTGGTGTGCATTTGCCAGCTGGATTCAGGAACATGCAAGCCTTGCAGAGGTTGGAAGATATCACAGTCTGGAGTCAGATACCTAACTTCGCGCAGGAGCTCTGTCAGCTAAGAGATCTAAGAAGACTGAGGGTGTGGACAGATGTGTTTACCAAAGATTTAGCCTCAGCTCTGTGTACGCTTGCTACAGGAAGCCTGTAGGAACCAACGAAGAGTCCATGAACTTCGTGATGGAGCCATGGAACCCCACCCCCATCAGCCTCAAAAGGCTAGGAATATTGGGTATTCAGCTCCCGAGGGTCCCTAGATGGATCGGCTCACTTGACAACCTCCAGCATTTGGGACTCAATGTTGACCGACTGGGGCCTGAAGATGTTGAATTGCTTGGGAGCTTAAACGCTTTGTCCAGCCTGTCTCTGGGTAATGATTGAAGTGGCGGACAGATTATCCTCTCAAGAAACACGGCGGGTTAAGATCAGTGGCGCACTTGGATTCCCTAGCCTGAGAATGTTCCGAGTTGGTTCGATTAACTGTGGGTTTGGGTTGTTGTTCGAAGTTGGAGCCATGCCGAAGCTACAAGAGCTCAATCTTGAGTTCAGCAGAGATAAAACTGGGTCTCTCACCAATGGAGAATTTGATTTCGGTATCCAGCATCTCCCTTGCCTTGCTATCGTAAGATGTGACCTTGGTTACTTTGTAAACGCAGACTATGAGCCTGAGCACCCCGCGTGGGATGCTCTTAAGTTAGCGGTCAGTTCCAATCCCAACCATCCTAGGTTGTATCATGGATCGTATTGACTACAGAGCAGGAATTCAAGCTACAAGCACCAGGACTTTAGCTAAACAGAATTATCGCCGTAGTACTTTTATTTCATGAAATCAATGCCATCTTCTTTTGGAAATCCTAGCTACGGTACAAAGTCTGCTACATAAGATTTGATTCCATGCAGATTCTTCAGCTGGACTATGATCTTCACATAATAAGATTGATCTATTCTATTATTATGAGTTCTATTATTGTTCTTCAAAGTGTACATTCTGTGTTTAGATCTAGCGCAAAGCTCGAAAATCCATCCTTCTAATGGATTACAGACGTGCTCCTCTAATTAGAATGTTCAATTCGAATAAAAAAATCCATTTAAAAACTTTCGTGTGCCCTTAAAAACAAAGTTGGTGTACGAGTCCACAAGATATTCGGCTTAGCTGAAATTCAGTTAGGCTGAATTGTTGTGAGAGGAAAACTTCCTACACATTTTGGGCTGCATGATTGGGTTCCAAAACTTTTCTATCCAAAATCAGAGCATATATCTAGAAATTTTGGCTATCAATCAATTGGTTTAAAGCTGAGGGAGAAGGATATCGGCCATCATATTTTGGCACTAAACCAAATACATGCCTTCATTTTTTGCCCTCATTTTGGTCAGCCCTAATTGTACCATGCAATGGTTTTTACTGGGCAGGTTTTGAAACACGAATCCAACCAAACAAGCTCTTCATTTGGTCAGTCTCGGATCAGTCCTATGTTAACACACCGACAGCTAGGCACATACACATTGGATACTCAAATTGCAGAAACACGTTTTGGGGGTAATAAAACGAATGTCATAGCCAGATCTGAAAACTGATGACAAAGCACAAACATCAATATTGCTATAGAATCCTAATATAGAATTATAGATGCCCATTAATGTACACATCATTATCCATAGAACATAGATAAAAGTTGTGTAGGCTCATTGCAAGTTCCAACAAGAAGCAATGCCACCACACTAAACCACGCATGCCAGCACTAATTCACCATAGGATACACAAGACACAACAGAGTAAAACTTGCTACACCACATCTCAGTTTATACTTGATATAATTGATTATGTAGCTTGCATTCCATTTCATCTTCTACTGGGAAGGGATGGGCTGCATTTCTGGTACTGGGGTGACGTCAGCCATAGGGTTCCCAAACACCCGGGCAAGCCGCTCAGTGGGCACAAGCGGGAGATAGGTGGCCACAGTGTTTCCACGCTTAGCACCATCACGCACCGCTGAATTGTACCTGGCTGAGAGCTGCGCGGCTGTGGGGAGGACAGCCCTAGTGACTGAAGGCACCAGCGGGAGGCGGTTCAGGGCCACCCAGGCTTCCGCAGCACGGCGCTCTGCCACGGGTTCATAGCGTGTGTAGAGCTCCCGGGCCTTTGGCTCCGCGCGGGCAATGGCTGACTTGGCAAGGCCTGTGGCTGTGCCCACCAGGCCGGCCTCACGAACCTCCTTTGCAGCCGAGCGGGCGCGGGTTGGGGCTTCCTTCACCACTGGAGGGACGCGGCGGTCTATCTCCTCAACGGACTCACCAACCTGCAAGTGGGGGCATTATCGATCTCATCTTTGCTCTGACACAAATTGGATGCCAAAACTCGTGCAAGAAATCGACAAAACAATGTGATGCATATATATACAATATAAATACATAGTGAAAATAACTAATTCAACGTCCAGACTTGCAAGTGAACGAAAAATGAACAAACTTCCTGAGCACCAGTGACTAACTCTACATATAGGTAGGCAAATTCAAGATGCCGATCATGAACGTCCATGAAATATCAACTAAAAGTGGACCATGCTGATTAATGAACTACATCCACAAATTGGAACCCAACCAAGCAGGCTCTTTGTCCAGAGGGTATGTGTGTGTTAGTGTTTGTAATCTACAAGTAATAGGCCTCAAATCTTGGGTAAACGCATTATGTTTGGTTCCTGAATCATGCTTCTGCCTTGCAAAATCCCAATTTGCTACTCTAGTTGTCAAATTGATCATACCACGATACCAATGCCTTATATAGCAATTAAAACTTTGAGACTAACAGTATAGTGACAACAAGACCACATTTGTAGCAACAGGTCAATTAATACCATATAGAACAACCAATCCAATCCAAACCCTTAACAACAAGGCTAAATTGACAAGACTTTAACTACAAAAAGTTGACAAAATTCCATCCTGGAAACATCACCTAAAGTGGACAGTGCTGATTAATCAACTGTATCAACAAGCTTGTCGAGAGGGTATGTATGTTTGTGTGTTAGTAGTGTTTACACCAATTTAGCATTGTTCCTAATAGAACTGGCCAAAAGTGGGTGCTTAAATCTTGGCTAAATGAATTTTGTTTGGTTCATCAGTTAAGTTTCTGCGTTCTGCCTTGCAGAGTCCCAATTTGCCGCTCTAGTTGTAATTGTCAAATTAATCGTACCATGGTACCAATGCCTTATATAGCAATTAAAACTTTGAGACTAACAGTACAGTGACAACAAGACCACAGTAGCAACAGGTCAATTAATACAATCTAGAACAACCAATCGAAACCCTCAACAACAAGGCTAAATTGACAAAGATTTCAACTCCAAAAAATTGACAAAATGCCATCCTGAAAACCTACACCTGCAAACTTCGTTCAAAGAAAAAACTACACCTGCAAATTTCATTCCATTGAACTCTAGCCTAATTCGCAGGAGCACAATTTCAACATACGAAGAGATGAAGAGAAAAAAAAAATCAGACTAGAGACCCCTTTCCTCCTTACCTTGCGGTCGATGAACTTGAGGAGGTCGAGCGGGACGGCGTGGAAGCGGTCGTAGACGGGGCCGACGACGGCCTTGACGGTGCCCTCGACGTGGTCGACGCCGGGGCGGAGCGGGCCGGCGCCCTGCTTGGCGTACGCGTAGGCCGCGGCCGCCAGCACCAGCGCCTGCGCCGCTGCCTGCTGCACGAACTCGAGGTACCGCAGCCTCTCCTCCTCCTGCTCTTCCTCCGTCGCCGCCGCGGACCTCTCCACCGTCACCTCCTCCTCCGTGGGCTGGTTGCTGGCCACCGGGGCGTCGTTGGCGGTGGAATCGGCCATGGCTCTTCTCCGCGGGGATGGATCGAATCGAAGGTGGATTCTTCTGGGGTTTCTCTTGGGGGATTTTGATTTCGATTTCGATGACGCGTTTGTGATGAGGAAAAGTCGGGGTGGGGAATCGGGGTCGTTTTATAGGCGAGGAAAGAAAACTCGCGGCGAATTCAGTTCATTGACGGTTCGAATGACTTTTATTTTATTTATTTATTATTTATATATTGTAATTAATAATAAAAATGAATTGCTTAGTTGCGAAGCAGCTTAATTCAGGCGTCCGTCCGTCGTGCTTCCGTTCCAGCGGCTGGCGAAGCGTCCCGCGACCGCGTGGTGACGTGGTGGCTTCTAGAAGGGCCGGCATGGCTCGTGTGGCTGCGGGTGGGGTAGGGGTTTTCGTGGGCCCCGCGAGCCGGTGGGAGGGGCGGTGGAGAGTGGAGACGTGACGTTGGGGGCGGCTCGTCGGCTCGTGTTCACGCGGTAACGGTGGGTGCGAACGCCGTCCGCTGGGCTTTCGTTGTCAACTGCATTTTTTTAGGGATTTTTTATTTTTATTTTTATTTTTATCCAAGGGTAGCAAACAACAAGCGAGGTTGTAGAGGACAAGCAACGGTTGCCTCTGTCCTAGAAAAATCGGCTCTTTGTGTTTTTTTAGTACATGTCAGATAATAATAATTTAAATAATTTAAATTTGGTTAAATCTTCTAGAAATATAAACATTTATAGTATTAGATAAATATTATTAAATTAAAATTTTAAAATGTTTATTATTATAAACCTATTTGGACAACAAATGCTGATATTATTTTATATAAACTCAGTCAAAGTTAGAAAGATCTGACTTGTCCAAATTAACAATACCGTAGGGTGCTCTTTAATAAGAACATGTTATGCTCTTTAATAGTTCTATGTAGTGTGAACCTTGTCCTTAGGTCAGTCAGTGGAGAGTTTCATGCTATTGTTTTCAAGACTATCATGTCATGCAAATTGAAATGAAATGTGGATGACACACCCACTCTCAATGAAAAGTTTTATTCTCATTTAATTCCATGACTCAAAGAGAGTTAGTAACTGTGCCAAGAGAGTTTCATCATCATGAAACTCACTTCTTCTCTCCCTTCTTAAAAACCTTACCACATTATCAAAAGTGCTTATGTGATAGCTCATTTAATGCGAATGAACTCTGATGAAACTGCCATTAAGATTGGCCTTAGGCTATAAACAAACTCCGGAGAGTGATAGTTTCAATAGCTTCAGAATTGTCACAACAATTTTTTAGAGCCCCAATGCACATCCCTCTTAGGGTCATTCGGTCCTTACAGATTTCTCACTCAAATTAGCAATGATGTTTAACTTTGATTGGTGTTATATTCACTAAGAGCAACTCCAATGGTTTTCTATATTATTATAGGAATAGAAATTTTGGTGAAAAGGTTTTTTTTTTTCAACCATTCTTTAAGATCTTAAAAGTCCTCTATTTATGATTTCTCACTTACTATAGATGAAGAACAAGATGGCCCCTCTAGAATCCACACGAAATATAGAGAACGATTTTTCTCCAACCGGTTATCCAAAGATGACTTAAAGAGTGGGTTTAAGAAAAAAAAACTTAGAGATGCTCTAATATGCTTATGAGGACTGGATAATTTTTTATTTTATTCGTCGAATTCACTTCGTGGCAATACATGGTACCTCTTGTATAGTTTTTATTCACACCCGTAGCAATGCACACATATTCAAACTAGTTTTCTTGAAATGTATGATGCCATTCCTAGAGGCCAGAGAGCTTGTGCTTGAGCTTGAACTTGAGCTTCTCTATTATCTCAAGCAACAAAATGACATTATCTCAGGGAAATATGCCTTCCTCGTTGACCATAACAAAAACAAGCATCACCATTACCAATAAGTGGAAGTGGAACTTGATGCATAAAATAATAATCAGCCTACCTACGACAGTTTAAGCATACAATAATTGGCTCACCATAAAAAAATTCATCATAATTGGACTATTGAAACTGCATGTAAAACAAATGTTTAAAAAATGTAGGGAGGTGATTTATCTAGTTTTAGAGTTCAACGGAGATAATATGGACTTTTTTCTAAAATAAAACTCGCAGGGTCTATGGGCTGGATTCCCAAGCAAGTGCAAGGTCTATGCGCTGGATTCCCAAACCACGCCTTCCTCCATTCCTTCGGATCTGCGGCCCATCTATCGATGCATCTTTTTTTCTTTTTCTTTTTTTTTGGAACACCTCATGTTCAGAACCTGACTAGATGTTCACAAAACACGGTAAACATAAAACATCCCAAAACTGCAAACTAGACCTGAGCCTTGGATACACTTTGCAATTGTGAACTACTATCTAGCTAGTCAGGTGTATGGTGAATCCAATTTCTTCCACGTTCAGCAGGGGTTGTTTTCTGTACAAGCCAATGACGCCTCATGAATGCCGTCCCTGATACAAAGACAATGCACCTCAACAACTGATACATGTTCAGAAAGTTCAGGTCTTCAGTATTATTACGATGCAAATGCAGGAATAAGTCCATGAATCAACTCTACTTTGATTTCTACAAATCAGCCACAGCCGCAATAAAGTCCTTCCCTACAGAGCATATATGCTCCTAATAAGAAACATCAGCAAATAGATGATCACAAAGATGACAAGTCCATGAATCAACTCTACTTTGATTTCCTCTTAGAACATCAACTCTACAAATCAGCCACAGCCGCAATAAAGTCCTGCCGTACAGAGCATTTGTGCTCCTCAAAAGAAACATCAGCAAATAGATGATCACAAGGATCACAGATACAGCTAGATACAATGCATGCTCTCGCCAGCTACTCCCAGTAATATAATCACTACATGTCCACATCAGCATTAGTAGCAAAGCAGAACTCGCAGAATAATCATACTAGACGACTTAGAAAAACTAATAGATTGATAACCACAAGAAAAATCAGAATGTGCTAAAAAACTGTAATAGATTGATAACCACAAGGACCATACATCCCGTGACATTATTTATTCAGCTATAGTTCCAGATAAATCTCACAACCCTCTAAACTGAAACAGCAGGAAACATGGTTCATATGAAAAGGAAAATTGCTAAGAGAAACGATATGGTTATGAAATAATGTGAAATGAGACTCCTGACAAGCTAATAAGCAAACGATGGTTCACTGGGCCGGAAACTCCTGTAGATAGAGGCTGCAACCGGTATGAGACCCAGAAGAGCAATCTGGACCTGCTCTGAGGTGCTTGTCCTGACGGTGATCTGCCCGCTCAGCTTGTTGTTGAGACCAAGTCGAACTGCCATCTTCGACCCCCTTCCAATGGAGAACTGGGATTGCAAGTTTGCGCCCAGAGCAAGGTCTCGGCGCCACTTCATCAGAGAGAGACCCAAGGTTGAGAGGGACTGGCCAATCGGATAGTCTTTGTCCTTCAGGCGTGCCTCCAAGTTAGCTCCATATGCAGTGTCCCCTTGGGCTCGCATCGCACCAGTGCTGGCAACTAGTGACAACCTCTTCCCAAGGGAGAGCTGGTCCTCGACCTTCAGTCCAGTTGCCACAATATCGCCCAGGAAAGTTACTGAGAACCCTCCTGTGGTCTTGTTCTTCTTGATATTCTTGATTTTTGTCTCGCCGCGGAGAATATATGCAAGCTGCCGCCCAACAGTCTGGATATCAAAACCAGCAAGCGATGATGCATTCTCTCCATGCTTTGCCGCGATGGAAGAGTCCAAATGGATGCTGAATTCCTTCTTGTCCTTGGTGACCTGAACTGCTACATTTGCTGGGAACCTGCTAAGGATAGCTAGTGTCTCTTCAACACTCACTCCATCATAACCACAGTCATGATCCCAACCATGCGCATCTAAAACAGGCCTTGCTAGGACAGTCGAAGTTGGTTCCAGAAAGCGGTACCGGTATGTGGGGTTGTCACAATCAAATGAAGGAGGCAGCACCATGTCAGGTAAGGGAACTGATACATTCTCTGGAGGAGGATCCTGATCGTTCTCACCAGCGATATTAGCATACCCATAATCATCCATATCAGTTTTCCCCCTCTTCTTCATCTCCTTTAACCTGCGGATCTCATCCTTCCATTGTTTCTTCTGGAGAAGCTTGACCCTGTAGTCATACTCATCAAAATAAGCATTCTTCTGCTCCTTTGTGAGCCTTTCAAGCTGAGCTTTGGTCAAGGGCTTGAAGGGTGGAAGCTGATCATATTCTTCTTCATCATCATCTTGTTCTACATCAGAGTAGTCATCCAATTCAATATCAGAATCACCTTCATTGCCACCCTGCTCAGCAGAAAGTTTGGGGTGGGCTCTAGACTGCAAGAGTGAGGACAACAGGAAAGGAAGAGGTGGGGAGCGGAAGCGGAACCCAAAAAGCTTTCCAGGATTAGGATCCTGAAGCTTCAGAAGTGAGTTGGCTTCTGATAATATCTTTGAGGAGTAGCACAAAAGCAGCATCTGATGCCTCCAGCTTTGCCCATTCGGAAGCACTTTCTGGCCCTCACGGTTTTTCCTGCACGAAGGATGGTTCTCAACAAGGGCTACTGGGTTCATCAACCGCATATCTCCAGCAGCCTGCCTGATGGACTGCTGGATGATGTGGGATCTCTGGGCCATCAAGACCTCATATGTCATGGGAGCACCATTGAGGCCTTCAGGAGGAGCAGAGGCAGCATGTGTGAGTGCAACAATGGCATTGAACCATATGGATGAACCAAGAACAGCAGTAATGGTCTTCAGAAGAGGCAAATCATTGAGATCGCGGCTCAGACTATCTAGACGATCCACATATAGTACAATATCTGGCGGACATTTCTTGGTATATTTCTTGACAGCAGCAAGAATCTTTCTGTTTGATCCTTGATCCATAACGTTGGGTCGAAGGCCAGGTGTATCAATGATTCTAATCTTGACACCATCAACATCACCAATGATTTCCCGCACATTAGTGGTTGCTGAGCTAAAGGCATCAGTCTTGGACTTGTCTTCACCAAATATAGAATTGATAGTTGCACTTTTGCCAACTCCAGTCTTTCCTAGAACAAGTATGTTGCATGAGAAGTTCAGATCCTCCTTTCCCTCTGCTTCAAGAAGTAAGGCCTTCCTCCGCGCATTATCAAGGCTGAATGCTCGGTTTGTCTGCCTACCATGTCGGATACCCTCAGCAAGGCTCAGACGATATAGCACTTGTGCTGCAACTGTTTCTTCAGGAGTAGCTCCCAGTCTGTAAACCAGACGCAGAAACTTTACTCTAATCAACTCAACCTTGTCGTGTAGCTTCTTCTCTTCCTCTGTCATCTCTTCTGTAGGGTCAGCAGTAACCGCTAGCTCCGAGGGGCTGAATAGGTTTGACCGGGCAGGTTGGCGAGGAGCAGTCGGCCTCAGAGAAGGGGCTGATGAACCAAGACCAGCAGGTCGGTCCATGGTGAATATTCTAGAACCATCTTGTGAAGCAACTGTGATATTCCCATCTGAGGATCCACCAGTTGCCGCTTTTAGAAGGGCTGCCAGGGCAGCAGAATCAAATCCCTTCTCGTCCCCATCATCATTATCATCATCATCCTCATCATCCTCGGAATCATCAAGCATAATCTGCCCATCCATGCTATTGGTGAAGTCTCTCGAGACATTAGCACTAGAGGAGCCTTCCGCAAGCTCCTTCATGATCAGCTTTGCAGCTTCAGAGCTCTCTAAGATTGCAACCCGTGCAGGACTCGTGTCAGAGTTCGCACCGTCGTCATCGTCGTCAGCCTCGTTACCAAGCCCATCTTCATCATCTGGAACAGCCTCAATTATGTCATTATCAGCAGCCTCCACTTCACGATCGACAACCTTAGTGGCACCTTCAATCTCATCAGCACCATTATTTTCACTGCTTGATTCTGGAGCCAACTCCCTAGACACAACACCATCAGCACTAGGAGCAGCAACATTCTCAACTTCTGTGGGCTTGTAGACGCCAACATCTTCCACCGCTTCACTGGCAGCGGCCTGGTCTTCAGCATTCTGCTCCTTTTCAGGACTATCCTCAAGCACACTGTTAGCACTTGCAGGAGCAAGCTCCTCTATGCTTCCATCATTCAGAACCTGGGTCGGTGTAACATTTGAATTGTTTACATCCCAACTAGCATAAAGACTACTAGCAACAAAATCAGATTGAGGATGCTCACTTACCACTGGACTCGCCTCACTCAGTAGCTCAGGCTTGGTGGCTTCATCTTCAACATAAGCATCCTTCTTAGTCGATTTTTCTGGGGCTTCTTCACCTCCCAGAGCCACCACATCATCACCATCAGCATCCTTGTTAGTCGATTCTTCTGGGGCTTCTTCACCTCCAAGAGCCACCACACCATCACTCGCTTCCTTCTCATCACCCAATTCACCATTAGCTTCAGAAACATGGGCTACCTTATCCTCTGGTTCAGCCGCCTCCTCGCCCGGAGGAGAGACCTCAACCTCCTTCTCATTGCTCAACTCACCACCAACTGCGCTCCCAGAAACTACCTCCTCGCCCTTCTCAACTTCCGGTTCCAGTTTCTCATCTTCGGCCAACGGCGACTCGGCATCATCTGCCACCTTATCCACAACCTTTACCTCCGCTGCAGCACTTGTGTCCTGCTGCTCCTCCTCCCCCAATTCGCCCTTCTCATCACCTTCCTGCGCATCATGGAAAGCCAGAGAAGGATCCCCCTCCTCCAATTCGGCGTTTTCCGATTTGGAATCCACCACTGAAACGGGCGCTGCCACAGAGGCGGCTGCCTCCCTGTCCTCCGACGCCGGTTCCTCGCCGCCGTCATCCTTCTCAGCCTCCGCCGCTCCCAAATTCCCACCTTTACCATCCTCCTCCGCCTCTTTTACATCCCCACCATCATATCCTCCTCCGACACCCTCCGCCTGGCCGTTCTCGGCCTGCGGACCCCCAAAGCCCTCACTTTTCCCCTCCAATCTCACGTCCTCCCCCTCCTCCTCTTCCGCCTCCTCTCCCCCACCCGCCACGACCTTCTTCGGCGCCTCCCTATTCTCCTCCTCCTCCGCCGCCTCGACTTTCATGGTCGGCTCCTCCTCGGCCGCCGCCGCCGCCGGGGCGGGGGTTTCGTCCTCCACGGGCGCGGGCGCGGCTGGGGCGGCGTCGGTGGTGGCCTTGGCCTCCTCGGCTTTCTTGAGCGGCTCCTCCTCGGTGGCCGACGGGGCGGCGCTCCCTTCCTCCACGGGCGCGACTGGGGCGGCGTCGGTGGTGGTG
Organism: Eremochloa ophiuroides; assembly: GCA_038502445.1. NCBI lineage: Eukaryota > Viridiplantae > Streptophyta > Magnoliopsida > Poales > Poaceae > Eremochloa > Eremochloa ophiuroides. The sequence continues at coordinate 10,930,532 of JAHLJS010000008.1, read as the reverse complement.
GTGGACATGGCCGCCTCTTGCTCCGCCAGCACGCAACGAAGCAAGAAAACTGCGGCAGCAGCAGTAGGATACCAGGAAGCCGCGGGTGGGGGGAGGCGAGGCGATTGAGAAGATAAGGTGAGGGTTTTAGGTCAGGCTGGGGAGTAAAATTATCTCCGGGATATTTATATGTGGGTTTCTTCCGATTCCAGATTTTTGTAGCTGGACAATACCAAATGATTCTCAAGTTTGGAGTGTAATTTTGGGAGGAGATGGCACCACACGATAACACAACCGCGCAACAGTACCAATCAGGGTGAGATGACAAGGCAGCCAAGCAAACAAAGCTAAGATAAACGAAGTGCTGTCTTCCCCTTCTTTTGTGCTTTGTCTTGCAGATCTGTGTTGTGTGGGTTGTGCCAAGCTTTTGTTTTTTCAAAAAAAAAATGGAAGGGCTTTTGTTATATTTAATTGGCTTGCCTTGAAGTGGACAAGTATCTTCATATGGTTTTATTTCACTTTGATTTCAAGAGCATACAATACTTGTGTGATCGACTCGTGGCTCCGTCGAAGCAGGCAGGGAGATTCTGCTTGGCTTCGAAGAGCTGCTTGTGAGGGGTTGGTGCTCGCCCCATGGGAGATCGCGAAGAGCAACACTAGTTGAGTGTGCCACTCAACATCTCACTCGTCGGGGAGGTTCTTGTGGCGCCTTATTGTTGGTCTTGGCTAGTGAAACGCCAATTAGCTACCGAACCACGGAGTGTAGGTAGGCACAACGAAGACGTAACTTGTGGCAACAAGAGAATCTCCAGGGAATAAATCACTGTGCCATTCTCCACATTATCCTTCGCAGTGGTTTGTATTTTCCTACACAAGTTGTTATTATTGTTATTACTTTACTTGTGTAGTCGTTATTGTTCTTGCTCTTGTGAGATCGGTTAGCTTGTGTAGTTTACCACTCACCTTTTTAGCTTATGTAGCTTAGAAGTAGTGTTTTTGATTAGTTTGTGTAACTTATCAAGTTGCGCTCCTTGATTATAATTATGTATCCTAGTCTTTGAGCATTTAGTGAGTTTAGGTGCTTAGTGTGTTTTTGCTTGCTAGTTGGTAGAAGCTCCCCGGTGCTTAAAGTACTAGTACTTAAGTTTGTGTGACCTTGCGGTAGAATAGTTTAGGGAAGCTCAAGGTAGACTAGCACCTTCATTCTTGCTAGGATCATTTACAAGGTGCTTAGAGACTTAGTTAGAGGGGTGAATCGTTTCTATAACTGATTAGATTTTATTCCACTGTGATTAATTTTAAAAAAAACTATTCACCCCCTCTAGTCCGCTATCTCGACGTTTCACTTGTGCATAGAATAGTTAGATTTAGAGCAAGTTGCTTATCACTGTGTTATTTACTAACCCTTTGCTCTATTGATTTTGTAGAATTCCATTAGGCTATTCATCCCCTCTAGCCATTTACGACCTTTCATGGGGGCACCACTACCCCTTGCCCGAGTGCACCACTGCCCCTTGTCCGGTGCACATCTTGCTTGGCTAGTTCAAAGTAGTCATTGTAATTCGACCGTTGGAGAACCACCACCACCACCCCCTGTCTGATGTGACATCGCCTTGTCTAATGACCTCACATAGTGTGCTCCAAGGGGTATAATGACTCTATTTGGCATAGGAGAATAAATAGAGATGGAACTCGGGCTTGGTGAAAGTTGAGCACCGGGGATGTGCTGCCTTGTGTGCTTGATTTGAGAGCCCTCTAACTCAGTTGTGCTTGCAAGAAGTGTGAATCAATAGCGAGTGAGTGATTCTAGTGTGTTGCATTGTGAGATTGCATCGAGTGGCATTTGGTGTTCGAGTTGCAAGCCGGTGATGCTTGTTACTCTTGGAGTGCCACCTCCTAGACGACTTGGTGTTTTGTGAGTTCTATCGAATCACGCAAGAAGATTGTGTGTGTGTCTCTGGAGAAGGATCTGTGAGGGGTGTCATGCTCGTCCCATGGAGGTAGTGAAGAGCAACTCTAGTAGAGTGAGATGTGAAGAGCGTCAAGTGGTCAGGCCGAGTCAAGTGGTAGAGCTCATGGTGAGCACTCCAAGTGGAAGAGTGTGACTTGAGGGTCACCACTAGCAAGAGGACTGATGGCAACCTTGGGTTTGCCTCAACGGGGACTAGCTTGATGGCAACCAAGTGAACCTCGAAATAAAATCTCCGTGTCACCATCTTCTCGTTGGCTTGCATTCCCTATACACAAGTTGTACATACTTTCAAATATTGAGCTTGTGTAGTTGTTGTGGTAATTAGTTAGCTTGTTTAGCTTGCTAGTTACCTTCTTGCTTGTGTAGCATAGAAAATAGCTCTCTTGTGTGACTAATTGGCTTTAGTAGCCTTGTTAGTCGCTTTGCTTCGTTTTTGTAGCTAAGTAACTTGAGCTCTCTAATTTGCCTTTGTGTAGCCTTGTTATTGAGCATTGCTAGTGAGCTTAGGCTTTATTCTTTGCAAACTAGCATGTGTAGGGGCTCCCTAGTTTCTTGAGTACCAGTTTCATAGGTTTGTGTGACCTTACAACTAGAATTGTGTAGATGAGCTCAACCTAGCTCAACACCTTAGTTGCTATCTTAGGATCTTTGCAAGGTGCTTGAGAACTTAGATAGAGGGGTGTAGTCTTCGCTAGATTGATTAGTTTAAATCCATGTTTATTTTATTAGCCATTGTGTTTAATTTTTAAAAGGGACTGTTCACCCCCTTCTAGTCCGCCATCTCGACGCTATCAAACCCATTGATGTTCTTGCGTCGACGGGGTCCCTCTTGGGCGAGAGCTTCATATAACAGAACTGCCTAACTCACATGGCCCACAGGCACCTGTCATTGTTACTAATGACCTCTGACAGCCGGGTCCGTGTCCCAGATGATCTAGAAGGCTCTGCCGGGCTACATAAGCACCCGTATTCTCTGACAGGATCCCATTGCGAAGCCATTACAGAATTATAACATTTCATAATAAAATACATCAGAGTAAAAGAGCGAAAAGAATACATAGCATTTAGATTACAAACCGGTTGTCCAAATAGAATTTAAGTGCAGTTATTACAAACCATAGTTAAGTAGCAGTAGCAGTGGAACGACAATACAACATACTTAGATAAATGATAGCTGGAACCCTTCCCACGGGTCTTACTTCACCCTACCTCACTTCCTTCCTGGACGATAGTCACACAGCACGGAGTGAGGCAAATCTGCTGCTGTGGTTCTCCTGCAACAGGGGTTAACAAACCCTGAGTACTGGGGTACTCCGCAAGACTTACCCGACTAAAGAAAAATGAATGAGACTTAGGAATGCAGGCTGAGGGGAGTCAAGGTAAGGCTTTAACAAGAGTCAAAGTATTTTGCGGAAAAGCTGAAATGACCGTATAGGCTAGAGGGGGGGTGAATAGCCTATTAAAAATTCTAGCAAAATACTAGACTACACGTTAGTAGATAAACAAGCGAGACAAAGCGCTAGCTCTAGACTATTCTATACAAGCCACCTAACACGATATGCTACTCACAAATATAAGCACTCAACACGCAAGAAACCAACTCCCCCGAACCTAAGGAGATGGCACCTAAACAAGTATTAAGCGCAAGGAAGAGAGATCGAGAGGATCAAACCGATGGGCTTGATTGAAGTAAAGTCCGCACGCCGTGAAGACCAATCACCAGGATATATCCAATATGAAAACCAAATGATCAAACCCAATAAAATACAAGAAAGCCAATAGTCCACTCGATGGTGGAGAAGACAAGGAACACTCGATTTTTTACCGAGGTTCACGTGATCGCCGTCACGCTACTCCTCGTTGTGGCACCGGTCTTCCTTGGTGGATTGCGAGCTAGGCTTCACACGCCAATCCCTCACCGGGAGCCGCTCACCAACACAAGAGAAGTGGCTATCAACCACGAGCAATCCACTAGAATTGGTTTTGGCACTCCGCCGAGGATAACCACAAAACCTCTCACAATCAATCACCTCGGTGTGGGCTTGAACAATCTCCAATCAACCTCACACCGGAATCACCTACAAGCCGCTAGGGACACGGCAATGCCCCAAGAGAATAAGAACTCAGCCTTGCCTTACTCTCAAGTGCTCTAGAATGCAATTCACTAAGCAATGATGCACTTGAGGATCGCTCAACTCAAATGGATGAACAAGAGATGATCAAATGAGTAAGTGCAAGGCTTAGGATGCTCACAAAGAGTATTCAAATGATTCAAGTGTGCAAGAGTTGTCACTAAGTGACCAGGGAAGGAGTATAAATACCCTAAGTGCAATCCTAGCCGTTACCCACTGAAAAACAGCCGTTAACACGCTTTTCGGGGCGTCGGACCAAGCGTTAGCGTCCGACGCTCTAGATCTCGCCACGTGTCAGCTCGATTCAACCTCAGCCGCTGGATCTCAACGGCTACTTCTCGCGCCGTTTTCCCAACTGTCGGACGCTCAAGCTAATGGTCCGACGCGCGTACTACTCCAGGCGTTGGACCGTCCGACTCTCACAGACGAGACACAGCTCGGCCACGGTCGGACTCTCGCGAGGTTAACCGTCGGACCAATGATCACCACGGTCCGACGCTTCCAGAGAGGTTGCAACTCGCTCAAAACCATCGGACGAAGCTCTAGCGTCCGACGCTCTCCCGAACGCCACGCGTCACGCCGACACTGCTCGCCACCGTCGGACTGAAGTGGGCAATGGTCTGACGCTCGTTAACCGAGCATCCGATGCTCGCCATTGGCTAGAACTAGGGTTAGGCGTCGGACTCTGGACGATAGTCCGACGCTGCCCCTGCTAACAGTCCGACGCTCACTTCTCAGGGTTTTTCAAGTTCATTTCTCACCCCTTGCTTCTATATGCTAACACTCAAGGTCTTCAACACTTGTGCACAGTGTGTTAGCATTTTGCAAACATTTTCCAAGGGTTTCTAACTTTGATCTCTAGGTTTGTGTTAGTTCAATGCAAATGAAATGCAACCTAGAGCACTTGAAGGTAATCCAACACTCGTTCTCCCCTTAATAGTCGGCTATCTATTCTAAATGTGATCACACCCTCTAGGTGTCTTGATCACTTAAAAAAAAGTCTATTTGAGGTTATACCTTTGCCTTCATGCCTTTGCTTAATACTTGATCACCTCACTTCTTGTTCACTTGATCCTTGGTAGAGCCATCTTGATCAACATAGTCTTCTAGGCTCCACACTCCATGGTTTGACCAACCTAAACCTTGCCATCACTTAGCAACTTAGGTTAGTCCTTAGGATGACATTAATTATCAAAACCAAACTAGGGCTTTCAAAAGCGCTACTAATCCTATTTTCAGTATTTTAATCAACATTATTATAATCAATATCAATAGTTCTCAATTCTTTCACATATATTCTTCTTTTCCAATTACTTAATCATTCTAAAAAATATCCTAGTTCCAAACCACTTTTCAATTGTAGGTCAAAGGATGAAGTCTCCATATCCGAAGAGCAACGACGATTCGAATCGATTAGTACCCAGCTGGGGATCCCTATCCACACTACATATGTAGCACCTAAGCTTGCATATGCCAACCCCGTCTACCATGGCTTTTCCAAAACCTGAACCGGTCCTGCGCCACCCGAGAGCACAGTACTCCTCTCCTATCCAGGTACGCCGGCCACGAGGGTACACGCTACTCTCGCCATTTCTCCACTCCCAGTGCGTGGTTGTCGGTTCATGTAGTAGAGCTACCGGAGTCAGGGCTTCCCGTAGTATGTGGTTAGTTGCAAAGTCTCGATCACACCAGGCCTACAATGAACGGTCCCTATTTACTTTTTTCGTCGGAGATCTTGCATTGGAACTCTAACCCAAGTACAAGTAACTGCACGGTTTTCAAATCCCTTTTCCGCCGATGGTCAAGCATTGGGACTCTAACCCAAATTCACAACCAACGAACGGAAAATCCTTTTCCGTCGGTGACGATGCATTGGGGCTGCTACCCAAGTGCACAATCCCCGAATGGACTCATATCCCTTTTCTTTCTCATGATTCATTAATATCATATCATCATACGTCAAAAATAGAATTTTATGCAAATCTAAATCAATTAAGTAGGGATAAACATTTTTCAAACATTTTCATTTTAAACATGTCTCAAGGGTAATATATCAAGATAGGTAATGCAGCAAAATAGGTGACAATCAACTCCTATCATCCTAATGCAATAATTTAACTCGAAGTGATAAATATTTTTCAAATCACAATGAAAGGGCTGAATGCACCGGAGCTTGCCTTGGATTGCGTAGAGGGTGGGATCGGGATCGGTGCCGCAAATGTCAAACCCTTGTACCACCTTAGGAGTAGCCTCCTCAACAGTCACCTTAGTTTTCACCTCTGGATTCTCGGTCACTACACACATGCTATGCTTAGCATGATGCAACATGAAATGACATGCAACATTCAATAATAATAAAACCTACTTGGGCACAACTTAACTTCATGAGCTAGCCATAAATAAATCTAGCCTAAGATGCCCTAGGTCACAAGTGGATTTGACCTAGGATCACAAGCAATCATAAACTCACACAAACCCTAAGTCATTAATAATTACTATCCCTTTTTAATAAACCAATTGTCCTAATAGTAATTAACCACAAATTAAATTACTTCCAAGTGAGCCTAAACCTTACCAACAGATAGATTATGACCTAGAACAGTACTAATCAAAATTTTATGATTTTTGGAATTACAGGGATTTAATTAAAATTGCTCAAAGTTACACTTTTTAATTAATCTACTGATTTTTGATCCGTATAGAAAGTGCTCAAAGCATAAATCTAATATTTTTAATAAAATACTATATGTCACAGAGAACACCCACAAAAATTTTCATGATTATTAATGTAACAGAAATATTCCTACAAAAATAGCAAGTTGCTGTACTATTCACCAAAATACAAATCAGAAAACCTTTTAAAAATTCGCTGGAAAATGGAAAAGCCGACCTCGGCCCAGGTCGGCCCAAGATCGCAAGCCGGCCCACCCGCGCCCATGCCTCCCTCTCACACCGGTCGCTAAAAGGTATACCCCACCTGTCAGCCTCTCTCCCCACCCCCTCTACTTCTACCTCCGATGCCCGCGCGCGCGTACGCGGCGGCTTGCCGCCGGCGGCTCCTCCATTGAGGGAGAGACCACAGGCGAGCGGCCCACACCCTAGTGCAACACCCTAGGGTTTATAGCTACCAGCACAAGCCGGTCCATGGCAGCTCGGTCACGGCGGCGCGACGCGTCCCGACCACGACGAACCAAAAAAGTTCATGGGAAGTGTTCAGTGATGATCAGGAGCTCATCAAGATCACGAGACAACCGGTGATTGGGATGGAGGCGGCATGGAACGAGGAGCTCGACGTGGACCGAGGCACCGGTGACGCACTCCAGTGACGAGGGTCCTGTTCCGGCGGTTACCAAGCACCAATTGGAGAACCAACACAAGCATCAGCTTCACGTGGCCACGGCAAGAAAGAAACACTAGAAACTTAGGAAAAGCAATGGCCCGAGGCAGCTGGTCACCACGAGCGGACCACAGCGGCACACCTCACTGGGGCCGAAGAAGAAGAATGAGGCTCCCGAGCGCTGCTGGCATCAAGAGAACACGCCGGCGGGCTCAACAGGTGCGCTAGGAAATGGTGAAGGTGTTGGCGAGATGGAGAGGACAGAGATGGAGTAGGGACGACGAATTTCGCTCGCGAATCTGAGCGGTGTCCGGCGAGGCGAGGTGAAGAAGAAGAACAGAGAGCGAGCTCGTCGCCATTTAAACAGTGGGCAAGGAGAAGATAAGGTTGAGGCGGGTTCTGGGGCCCCCCAGCGCTCATGGCGTGTAACACCTCTGGTGTTACGGTTAATTAAAAACCTGTCATGTTATTATCATTGCATGTAAACCATCCTGTATAAACTCATTACTATGCATTAACAAAAATAATTTTTGTTTCAACATGTGATTATGCATAAGTGCTTGAGAGTGATTTATTATGTGAATGTTTGGGTTGTATGCAATTATCTAGATTAAATTGGGAAATAAAAAGAAAATCAATTATAAACCCTAAAGCGGACCTCAAACCCTAAATCAAAAACTAAGTATAATTAGGGGTTGGGCCTTAAACAAAAGTTGTAAATCTTTAAAATTTGAGCAACTTCTATTTTGGGTAATCTTGAAGTTATTAAAAATAATTTCAAATAAAATCTTAATCTAGGTTTTAAAGTTTAAACTTAAAATACAAATTCAAAAACTTGTAGGAATATGAGGATGGTATTTTAATAAAAGTTTTAGCCCTTGCAAAATGAAACAACTTTCATGTTCGGAGATTTTAAAGTTTACCAGTGGAAATTTAAATTAAAACCCAATTAGTGTTTGTTTATTCAAAATTTAAAATGACATTTCAAAAACTATCAAGAATTTGGGCAAACTCCTTTAATGAAAGTTGTAAGTATTTTCAAGTTGAACAGATTTTACATTTGGGGATTTTGAATTTATACATCGAGATTCCAAATTAAACCCTAATGAGTGTTTTAAAATTTAAATTTGAAGTGTCATTTCAAAAACTACTAAGAATCTGACAAAACTTCCTTAATATAAGTTGAAGGGTTCAACAAGTAGAACAAATTTTGTTTTTGCAGAAAGTTGAGTTATTGAGAAAAATTTTGAGTTTTGAACTGAATTTGAATTAAAATTCAAATAGAGGATTTACCCCCTTTCACATAACTCCAAAATTATTCAAAATTTGAATTTGTCTCAAAAATAAAAGTTGTTCATATTAAAATACTCCACAAATTTTATTTTTGGAATTTTTTGACTTTGTATATAAAACAGAAAGTAATTTGAAGAAAACTAAAAAGGGGACCTGTACCCGCTACAGTACCGGGGCCCCCTTCTTTCTCTGCGCGAGCAGGTGCGTGCCGCGCCGCCCGCCGGCATCGCCCGGGGCCGTCCGGCCACCTGTTGCCGTCGAGCTCCCTGTCCCCGATCAAAAATTTGCCGTAGTTCATGAGCCGTTATCCAATGCCTTGCACCACACCATCCGCTTCGACTTTGCGCATCTATTGAGCCCGTCGGTGTCGTCTCTCGTTGCCAGAATCGACCAGGAGTCAGTTCCTTCCTCGCGGCCAGGGAAGCACTGCCGCGAGTTCAATCACTGCAGATAGCTCGTTCGGGTGAGCTTGGGCGTCTCTTTATTCCCGTTTCTGCTCCTTCATGCTTAGGGGAAACCCATGGTTTAGGTGGTTTCTTTTTGGCGTTCAGAACACGTCGGAACGCGACCTCATTGTCCAGTGCGAGCCGCCATCGTCGTCAAGCCCGCCTCCCTAGTCCTGCGTTGACCCAATAAGGTGTTGTTTCGAAAGCTAGGTAAGCTCCTATAGCTTCCCATGCCTTTTAATTAAACTCTACCGCCTTGTTGTGCCCGGAACGCCGTCGCCGATGAGCTTTCTCCACCCGTGCCGCCATGGCCGCGACTGGCATCGCGTCGGTCTCCAAAACGCCCGACCCAGTACGCCGATAGGTCCACAGTAGGGTGGGGAGCACTTGTTTGAACTTAACTTCACCGGAGAGGCTGCTGGCGGCGAGCCCCGCGGCCACAGCCGCCGCCGCGCATCCACGCCCTGCTCTGCTCGCGAAGAAACAGAGGGGAGGTAGAAGAGAAGGGGAGGCCGAGCAGGCCGCGCTGCGGGCCGTGCTGGGCCGGCCCATTAGCGCTGGAGCGCGGTGGAGAGGGAGAAAGGGAGGAGCTGGGCCGGTTTGAGGGTTTCTGGGCCAACTCGGGCCGAAATTCCTTTTCATTTTTCCCAGAGAATATAAACGACCTTTCAATTTTGAAATTATATGAATAGTGCTGCAGTTTGTGATTTTTGTTAAAATTTATGTGTAGATCTAAAAATCATGAAATAAATGGTGTAGGCTCTCTGAGTTATAAAGTATTTATGAAAAATACGATATAAGCATTTTGAGTACTTTCGGTAGACTATAAAAATGCGTATTTTAATTAGTAAATGATATTTCCATGATTTTTGTAGCCCAAAATAATCATCTAAAAATTATGGAATTTTTGTAGTAGGTGTTGTGAGTAGTGAGCTATCTCCACAAAAATATGTAGCCCATTTGGATAATGTTTCAATGCTTAGTAATTAGTACTTAAATAAATAAATAAAAATATACTATAAAGTGTTAATGAATTTAGAATTTTGTGTGACTTTAGGAATTGTATGTTAACCATGGATCCTTGCCATGTGTTGATCTTGGGTACCTTGCTAGTGTTTTTAGTTCATGATAATCTTGTTGATTAAGATGCTTAAATAATACTTCAAGTAATATAGATAAATCATTAATTAAGAAATATTATTAACTTATGTTATACACATATAATAATAAGATTTTTATGAATCATTGAAGTGAGTACTAGTCATTATTATAGGAGAGCTATTTCAACTTTTAACGACCGTTAAAGTAGTCAATAAACCAAAATAGTTAATACGCAAAGTAATTAGTTTGTTGACTTACAACTTTATCGTGAAGGAAAGTTATACTCAACTTTCAAATTAAGTTTACTTACTATCGATCGGTGATTTTGTGCATCTCCTGCATCATGGCATACATATCATCATATTAAGTGTTGCATTATCATTTCGTGTAGTGAACGCACGGGAATTATTATCTGAAGCGTGTCCCGAGTAAGGTCTTCACTCGGTGGACGTGGATCCTTCTCGGTGATTGACTTCAGGGTTCTGTCTACTTCAAGCAACAGGCAAGCCCCAGTGCATTTGCCCCTCCTTGTTATTTAAAAATATTTATCACTTGAGTTAATCTACTGCATTAGGTGGATAGGAGTTGAGTGATAACCCATTTATGCATTACCTTTCCTTGACCACATATTATACCTGAGACCCTGATTTATTTAAAAGTGTTGAAAAATGCTTAGTCATGCTTAATGATAGAGTTGCAAAAATGCTATTTTGAAAACTGTGATGATATGAAACGAATGAATCAGTTTATGGGATTGGTATTGTCCTCGTTTGGTGATGGTGTACTTGGCCAGTCCATTATCATCAACGTGGATGGGTTTTCCGTATGGTCGATCATCTGTTTGGGTTAGAGTCCCAACGATCCTCGCCATCGGAAAAGGGATGTGAAAACCGGGTGGTCTCCAGTGTATTTGGGTTAGAGTCCCAATGCATGGTGTCCAACGGAAAAATATTTAGGGACCATTCGTTGCCGGCCTGCTGTGATCATGACTTTGCAACTAGCCACATACTACGGAAAGCCTCTGACTCCGGTGGCTCTACTGCTGGAACCGACAACCACGCACTGGGAGTGGAGAGATGGCGAGAGTAGCGTGTACCCTCGTGGCCGTCGTGCCTGGAGACTAGAGGGGTACTGTGCTCTCGGGTGGCGCAGGACCGGTTCCGGGGTATGAAAAGCCGTGGTAGGCGGGGTTGGCATATGCAAGCTTAAGTGTTACATATGCAGTGTGGATAGGGATCCCCAGCTGGGTACTTCTGGATTCGAATCGACGTTGCTCCTCGGTTAATGGAGACATGATCCTTACCCCTACAGCGAAGAGTGGTTCGAAACTAGGTGTTTTCGAGAATGAAAAGAAAATTGAAAGTACATGATATATGAGAATTGATATTGGAATTATGGATATGAATAAAATAATATTGAGATCAAATAATGAAATAGGATAGTGATGCTTTTCTGCAAAATACTTTGACTCTTGCTCAAGCCTTACCTTGACTCCACTCAGCCTGCATTCCTGAGTCTAATTTTACACCTTTAGTCGGGTAAGTCTTGCGGAGTACCCCATGTACTCAGGGTTTGTTAACCCCCTGTTGCAGGTAAGTTGAGTAAACAGTTCTACGAAGGATCGTGCCGGTCATTGGATCGTACTTGGATGAAGATGTGTATATAATGAAACCCTTGGGCAGAGTGTTTAGTTGTATACAGCTACTCCACTGCGAAACTCTGGTTTGGGGATAATGTAATTGTAATCTATGTTTAAGTAATACTTCCGCACTCTTTACTCTGATTCAAATTATTTGTGTAAACTGTTGTAATACTTGCAAGGTCTTTACAATGAGATCCTCGGGGAAAGTAGGGTTTCCTATGAGACCCGGCGGGCCACCTAAGTCAAAAAAGGAACTCGTGCAGACTAGTCAAAGGTCCTTAGGGACGATGACGGGGCATATGGGCCCTATGATTAAGGCGGTTCTGTCACACGGCGCGACGGCAACAGGAGCCTGCCCGGCCGGACGCCACCGGCGCGCGGCGCGGTGCACGTGCGTGCGCACGTGCCCGGCACTGTAGCAGTGCAAAGGGGTCAAACCCTACATTGCCTAATTATGCCCTATTCGTGCAGATTCAAGTAAAGCACCAAAAATGAAAGTTGTGCCAAATTTTGAGAAGAACAAATTTTCTTTTTGAACCATGCTCAAATTCTGCTTAGTTTTGAAAATATTCAAAAGGGGGTAAAACTAGGTTTTAAATTTGATTTGTAATTCCATTAAATTCTCATATTTCTTCTGAATAACTTGAAAATCTTCAAATGTAAAAGTTGTTCAACTTGTTGAGCTCTACAACCTTTATTAAGGAAGTTTGGTCAGATTCCTTGTAATTTTTGAAATGATGTTTCAAATTTGAATTCTAAAGTAGTGATTAGGGTTTAATTCAAATTTCTATATAAGGACATCAAAACCACCCAAAATAAAAGTTGTTCCATTTTAAAATATCTACAACTTCTATTAAGTGACCAACACCAAAATCCTCTTAGTTTTTGAATTAGGGTTTTGGGGTCCAATTTGAGTTTAAATTTGATTTTTCTTTTGAATTTATTTTTGGGTTTTCAATCATGGGTTTAACTACACGATCATCACCATCCACAATCAAACCACTCTAAGGTCTCTAAGCACAATCTTATTTAGTGCATGACAATTAGGTTTGATGCGAGATGCTTTGCAATTAATGATGATGACATGGCATTTTAATTAATCGTAACACCAGAGGTGTTACACTTCAACAGCTTCTTTGCTAGTTTGCATAAAAACTGACCTTTCTTCATCACATAATGGTGATAGTTATCCTTTGTTGGTTTGCCTATAAGCTTTATTGCGCTTTCAGCTTGAAAGCATGTTAGTTATCAGAAACATTTTTCGGTTTGACTAGCGATCTAGCCCTTATTGGTGAGTGACATATATTTACAATGATTGGAATCTACATCAATATTGATCCGCTTAATCGCTTTTACTTCAATGGTTAAATTCTTCTCTCGGTGTTGTTTCATTGGATTCATTCCCATTCAAGGTTTTATATCTCAAGGGATAGTAGGTTCGGTGTCTGATGACTGGAAACTATGCTATGGGGTTACCCGGAGCGAGGATTGGTGGGCTTCGGTGTAAACTAAACTTGATGGTTAAATGTGAGACAATGATTTATACAGATTGTCTTCCTATTTTTCTTGGTCACTAATTTTATTTTTTCTTTGTTGTTGCCTTTTCTTTCTTTCCACATGTATAATGCAATTCTAGATATTGCCTTGATTGACTTCTATTGGTATCATATTTTTCCACAACCACGAAGCCCTCCTCGGTTCCTCCTATTTGCCTTGTTTGACTTGTGTCAATTTCCTATTTTGTCGTAAATTAGGAGAAGACATGATTGTTGCTTTCCTATTTTGTGGTCGTGGCGTGGAATCATCGAGGCCTAGTGAGGAAACTAAATTGGGTGGACCCTGAGTTCAAACCATTACCTGTGTGCCCACACACCTAACACACCTGGCATAGACGCACACCCGCTCTCTTCCAACCCCTCTCTCCCTCCCTCTCAGATCTCTAGCGAACTGCTCCCTAGTGGCGACCTCCTTCTAGCGGCGTCCTCCCTGTGCCTGTGCCCGCACCCCATTACCTGCCTCTCTCCCCTTTGGCTGCGGAGGTGGCACCTCCGGCAAGGTAGGCCTTCTCATCTTCCTCCTAGATCTGCTCCTTAGGGTTCTAGTGAGCTCTCTCTCATCTTCCCCGACCTCGACAAATTTAGAAAGGGAAGGGTTCGGGGAGAAAGGTTAGTCAAGCGATGGGGATGACAGTGGGTGGTTTAGGGGCCTGGCGGTAGTGACTAGGCTAGGTCGAGGCGGGGGCATCGTGGCCATGGCGGCGGCGATAGGCACGGATGGGGGGAGGGGAAGAAGCTGGCGCTACAGGAGAGCTAGGATTTCGCCGAAGCCCCATGACAGCGACCGTGACCGTGGAGCTCCAACGAAACCCTAGTTTGAAGCTATGGGGCAGTGAGACCGAGGTGATAGGGCGGTGGGACCGTAGGAAGAAGATGAATACTAACCATGAGAGGAAGACGAGAGAAGAGAGCCAACCGTGCAACTGGCCTAACACATGGCCAGTGCGATAGTCGTGTCCTTTTGATATTACTTTATATTGTGGATTTCACCATTGTGTTATGTTTCACTAGCAGAGAAGAGTGAGTTGAGACATCCACTAGATCACAGATGTCTGGGTGGTGGTCTTCTGACACCACGATGGCTAGAGGGCTAGAGCAAAACCAGACGCAATCTGCTCTCATCAACTCAGGAGGAGGAGGATTGCAGCCTTTCGACACACCAGGAGGAGGATGGGAGCCTTGGGGCACCCCAGGAGGAGGAGGAGGAGAATCAGAGGTTCTTCCAAGAGGTGGCACCGTGAATAATAGTAGTGTTTCATCGAGTTCGGCAATGGTCTCTGATCTAACAGTGGCAGACGAGAACGTCCTGCAGTGCCGCATTTGCTTCCTCCCGCTGAAACCACCCATCTTCCAGGTACATAGACTCCTGGTCCTAGGCATACATGTGTCACCACTCATTGACCATTTTTTGTTGTTGTTTTCTTAGTGTCACAATTTGGTATGTATTTGCAGTGTGTCGTGGGGCATACATTGTGCTCGTTATGCTCTAACAAGCTGAAGAATGCCCGCAAGTGCCACCTGTGCCGTGTTGCCATGCCGGGCGGCTACCAGCGGTGCCACGCCATGGAGGATGTGGTGAACTCCATCCGCGTGCCGTGTCCACATGCGCTCTATGGCTGTGACAAAAGGCCTATGTACCATGCCCGCGAGGAGCACCTCCTGGAGTGCCCGCACGCACCGTGCCACTGCCCCGGCAATGGTTGCAGCTTCGTCGGCCCCGTAGCAACGCTCATTAAGCATCTCAAGGCGGCGCACGGCTGGTCGTGCACCCCCGAAATCTATGACGGTGCTTCCATTGGCATCTACCTCCGTGAAGGCTTCAACTTCCTCACCGCTGTTCGAGGCAGCACTGAGTACCTCTTCCTACTAAACATGGTGAGTACACCATTCGGTCACGCGATCTCTGCGGTATGGATTCGCTCTCCCACTGCCATAGCCATCAGCTCCTCAACATCGGCTACAAGTACCACGACATGCGACCTTGACCTCTACTTCATGCAGTTTAAGCATGTCAAGCTCCAGCGCGAGCATTACGAGAGATCCCTGTTCCAAGTTGAAGGCCTGTGTCCCTCGAATGGGCTGCCAAATCCCAACACCTCCTTCCAGTTCTTCATTCCAAAGTATGGTGGTGGAACGGAATCCAGCGAGGCTCGTGTTTATGTCGTCGCTGGGATTTCCATCCATTCGTCGTAAGCAAGCAGATGGATGTTATGTCATTATTGCTGGGATTTCCGTCCCGTTTATCTTAAGCAGGCAGATGGATCGTCGATCTAGACATGCGAATTTTAGACTACTAGTTATTAGCACTTTCATTGTTCTTTACATACACTTAATAATAATTCTAAGTACTCCCCGGTTATGTGATATGATGTATTCACCGCTACATAACAGTTACTACCAGTTGGTGGTAACCGGTAGTTATGTTTTTTTTACTGTCGAATCATGGCTACAATTAGTAGTGATAGTGACTACAACCCATTTGTGGCTACAAGTGGCGGTGACAGACATGGTAGACCTATAGCAAGTACAATATATATATCCGCTCGGTGCAGGGTATGCTATAGGTTGCCCTCTCTGTTGCTATTGGTTGTAGCCATTATCACCATCATCAGAATCATATGTTCCGTGAACTTTCATAGGTAAATCAGTGTTTTCACTCTAGAAAAACAGAAGATTTAACATAAGAAAGTAGAAACAACTTTCATATGATCACCTCCACAATCAGAAATATGCATGATTGTTTTCAATATTTTTTAGTACAGTACTATAGATTACTTCTTTTTTATCAGTAAGTTCACGGAACATATGATAGATGTCCCGTTATGAATCCTTCTAATTTTTTTCTGACAAAACAAACACGGAAGCACCGGAGATTCAACGTGGTCAAGATTGGGTGCCTTCCAGACCAAGGTAGAAACGAGCCAGGCAGGCATCACAGCCCCAGACGTCCAACACTGCTAGCGTCAGTCATACTTCTTGTTGAGTAAATCGTCCGGTAGGCACCTATTTGATGTTTCACTAAAAACGTAAGAAACTTCTGTGTGCTGGAACTATACATAACTCCTGCATAATCCAACTAAAAACGTAACGTCTAAGTACTGGAACTATACTTACGTAACTTCGGGGTACTGGCGCTTGAGTTTGAGCAGAGAGAGAGAGAGAGAGAGGGAGCTGTAGGGTCCTTGTGGATCACGTCGTGGTCGGTCCTTGTGGATCACGTCATGGTCCGTGCCAAACGTGGTCGTCAGCGCCGCCGGACTCCACAGTCAGAGCACGTAGCAGTCCATGTCGACAAGGAGCTACCTGTGTGTGGGTTCGTGCTGAACGAGTCCACGGCCTTGGCGCCCGCGACGGCGGCGCACAACTCGTGGAGAGGGTCGCGCCTTCGAGTAGGAGACTAAGACGACGAGGCAGGCGAACTCTCTGTCGCCCCTGCACTGGCCACACTTGAGTCTCCTCCTTCATCGCACTCACGACCAGCGAGCCAGAGGACAAGAAGAGGTGGTGTCGCGACCTTGGCGAAGGCAGCCACCGGTGGGGCCCTAGCGCGGGTGCTGCACGGCCGTATGCAAGGCGTGGTTCCCCACGGGAGCTCGCCTACGGCGGCGTGCGCAATGTGTGCGAGCGGGTGCTCTGCTTCACGTGGGCACTGTGCTGCTCAAACTTCAGTACCCAAAAGTTACGTAAATATATAGTTTCAGTACCTACACATTACGTTTTTAAGTATAGTTATAATACACAGAAGTTACTTTTTTAGTTGAAGTATTAATATGTAAAACACCCAATAGTTTAGCTCATTTGCTACTGCACGGAATCTCCCTGTGCACTCAATGCATGTCTAATTTTGTGTCATCGACATAAGTAACTACATATTGATCAAGTTTCATCTCCATAAAACTCAAATCATCTCCGTCTTCTTAATTATCCTATCATCTAAAATGTTCATGTACTATCATGGTATGTAATGCCAATAAAATTACCAAGACTGGCCTTAAAAGGCCAGCGGGATCACTCATCCCTAGACTAGGGATCGGCTCACGGTCACACATGTTTGTTGCTACATTTAGGATTTATAATCATATTTTTCTAAAAAAACTTACATACTTAATTACTTATAAGTAATTTGTTTGTGCATTAGGAAGACCAGAGAGACCACTCGTCACTAGATTAGGTGTCGGTTCACCAAAGAATTAATAATACCAAATATTCATATCGATTGAGTTTTCTATCAACTACAAATCTATCATCTCTTTTATGTTTATACCTCGAACTATCATTATTGCATTGAACTATGTAATTGTAATTTGTTGAAGTTTTCAACTTGAAACAAAGATTTATTATGTTATTTTGTGTATGTATACTGAATAACAATGCAATTTTTATAATTGTTTACCAAATTAATAAATGGTTTTACCAAATTGCATATACAACTTTTTACGGCCTGTTTGGTAGAATTATTGTGGGGATACCAAATAAACAAATTGCATATGAATTTTTTTGTGGGTTTACCGTTTGGTACAATTGTTTACCGATCGTGATCATTATGCGCTCTGTAAGGATTTTTCTTGGTTTGCATCATCTTCTTTCATATTTGTCCCCGTTTCAAATTTAGAAGAACATAAAAAAATGAAATAATTCTGAGCAGGGAACAAAACATATAGAGCATGATTCTACAAAAATGGAACTAGTTAATTTTTTCCTTAAATTATCTTTGAATGTTCTAATATTCATTAAAAATATGATCTTAGTTTAGATGCATTTTAATTCCAAAAATATTTAGATGTTTTCAAACATTGTTTATATAGTTATGATAAAGCTTAATTAAGTCCTACCTTGTACAACTAATGTGGAACACTCACAGCTCGATAACGTCACCAACATAGCTGTCATTATCCAGCTCGTTCTGCCGGAAGAAGCCCCCCCTCTCCAGAGCCTAACGTGTCCGAGCACCATGTCTAAATGAAGCCGCGCGCTGATCTAGCGTCCACACTGACAACATCTTTCTTTTGATATAAAACAACTCGTATCTAGCGATAACGTGGAGTCTGATTTCTATATAGCGCTCTGTTGGCTTCGAAAGTCTGATTACCGACACAGCCCACAACTAACGTGGCATATTTGATTTGAGTCAGAAAAGTATACGCGCAGATGGGTCCAGTGGTAGAGTTGGGCTTTAATTGGGCCCAAAAGTGCGTCTGCAACCTAGATTAGGCTCACGGCCCACCTTCCACACGCTCCCCGAGAACTCCGCCCACTCGCACAAACCAAGACAAAGTTGCGATGCTCCATGCTCCACGTCGCGCCGCCGCATTTAACCCTCCGGCGACTCGCCGCCGGCGAGCCGATCCGCCACGCCATAGCCTCATTCTGAAGCGCACTTAATCCTAAGCCTTGTCACTCTCCCGCGCCCGCTACCTTCCATAAGCATGGGAACGGGGGCCGCGAGAGGGGCCGCAGGGGGTTGCCTCCCCGGCGAGCGGTGGCGGCGGATCCTCTTCCTCGGGCTGGCGTCCGTCTCCTTCCTCATCTCGCTCATCCTCCTCTTCCTCTCCGCGCCGCGCCTCCGCCTCCCGAGCGTCGTCCAGCCCTCCACCGCCGCCGCTGCTTCCGCCGTCAGCCGCGGGCCCGACGCGCCGCCCTGCCTCGCGTACCTCCTAACCGGCGCGCGCGGCGACGGGCGCCGCCTCCTCAGGCTCTTCCTCGCGGTCTACCACCCGCGCAACCGGTACGTGCTCCACCTCTCCGCCGACGCGCCCGACAACGAGCGCCTGAGCCTCGCCGCCGGGGTCGTCGCCGCTGCGCCCGCCGTGGGTGCATTCGAGAACGTTGTTGTTGTCCGCAACCCCACCGCCGGGACGCCTGTGGGGTCCTCCGGGCTCGCTGGCACGCTCCGCGCTGCGGCCGTGCTGCTCCGGCTCCATGCTGACTGGGACTGGTTCCTCACCCTCAATGCCGCCGACTACCCCCTAGTCACACAGGATGGTAGGGCAACACTGGCATCTATGCATCTCTAGATTAGGAAAAAAAAATCTCTCTTTTCCTGAACAAATTTCACTTTATGCTCTTGGAATGTGGCACATGGGGGGTTTCTAATTGGTTGGATTAGTTGGTCCAATCTAGGTTAAAGAATGGCGCTTGGTAGTCTTCTTCCTTTATTATATGATGATGAAAATTGCAAGTAGTCATCTAGGTATGACATTGAATGGAAATTTAAGTTTGCTTTGTCTGTCAAGAACTTGGAAGCTGCACAACCAATCATGAGTCAACCATGCACATTTGATACGATTTCAATTGCCTATTAGGCACACTGTCAGTCTTACTTTGCATTGAAAGTTGTACTGTCAGTAATAATAGATCAAGTCTCTGCTTGTTTATTGATTAGTAATGCACATGCCAAACTTGTGCTGCTGCCTGCTGCTGTACTTATCTGTTAAAGAGCACGTCCAAACATATAGATCTGAGAGCCTATGTCAAAGGATATCCATGATTGCAAATTCTCTTATCCATCACTCTTAAGTGCTGGAATATATAATGCTTATTCTGGTTCTCTACATAAACATACAGAAATCTGCTTGGACGCTTCATTAATTATTCCAGCAAGTCATCATTTTGTGATTGTCCTCATTAATTACTAGATATCATCATAAATCTTTATGTTTTCTCCATATTGCAGACCTGATTCATGTCCTTTCCTCTGTTCCAAGGGATCTTAACTTCATTGACCACAGCGGTGACATCGGATCAAAAGAGTATGTGGCATCTGAATTTGTAAAAAATGTTAGCTGTTTGCAGCATTGTTACCGATCCAAATTTCTATGCAGGCCTGAGAAAGTCCAACAAATCGTAGTCGATGCTGGAATTTACTTGTCAGGGAGGACCAACTTCTTTCGAGCAACACAGAAACGACCAGCTCCTGAAGCTTTTAAGTTCTTCACAGGCATTTCTTGCTCTCTGTGCCTGGTTTGTTTCCATTGGTCTGAATGATTTCCTCACCATTATATCTCCTTTATAGGTTCTCCATGGGTCATATTAAATCGGCAATTTATAGAGTACTGCATTCTTGCTTGGGAGAATCTCCCTCGGATTCTTCTCATGTACTTCAACAACGTAATACAGCCCCAAGAAGGATATTTCCAGTCAGTCATCTGCAACTCGCTGGACTTCCGCAATTTCACTGTGAACAATGACTTGAGGTTCATGGTGCGGGATGATTCCGCTCAGACAAAGCCCCGTTTCCTGACCAGAGAACATTATGGTCGCATGGTGGATAGTGGGGCGCCTTTTGCTAGGCCGTTTCAGGAGAATGATCCTCTCCTGGACCAGATCGACAGCAACATACTCAAGCGTTGGAGCCATGGACCAGTTCCTGGTGCCTGGTGCACAGGTAGGAAGAGGTGGTTCAGTGATCCATGTTCCCAGTGGGGCGATGTGAATATTGTGATACCAGGCCCTCAAGCAGTGATGTTGCACCAGTATGTGAATCGGACCTTAGAAGAAGTGAAGTCAGGCAGCAGCCCATGCAGGCGGTAGCAGCATTGGCGTCAAGGACATGATATTCCATGGTTGAAAGCTTTGAGCTTTTTTCCACTTATCCACCAAGGGTTCGCTCTGCTGAATAAATAGCATCCACATGCCTATAAGCTGAAACAAGCACTCCTCGCACCTGACGCAAAGCCATGGAGGAATGCTCTTTCCTGATATTTTCATGACGACTATCATAGCCACGGATCAGGGGTTCCACTTGGCTTGTAATTAATCTGCACAATCCCCATATTTGGCTCATATATGACACTTCCACGCTAGCTGAGAGCCGATAATAGGCAGAAGCATATATACTACTGTTGTTTATATGTTGTCATTTGTTGAACAGCTTATGTTCATGCTAGTAGACAGACGTAGTTATGAATCCCTTATGTTCCCCTGTTGTGAGGACTGGAGACAGTGTAGAATAAGGGATCTTGTTAATTGTAAGCCTTACTGAATTAATGTTGTGCTTTGAACTTACATAATCTAGTCCTGTACCTAGAACGCAGCTCCAGTTGTCCCAATTTACCTTTGAAATTTTCGTCTCTTGCGTTGCTGTACCGATACTATATTCTTTTCTCTGGAAAATTTGCCGTATGCGCATGTGGACACTAAAAAATTTGTTTGCTCTGTACTGGAATGCTGATGCTCTACTACAGTTTGTCATGCAGAGACCATATGGAGAAATCGAACTTCAGTTTGTAGGAAGGAACCTGTTCTATATAAATTGGGAAGGAATTCTTATGTGGGTTCTCTGTTTCAAAATGCCTGGCAATAAAATAAAATGATATTTGAACCTTCCAGAATTTCTTGGAACTTTTTTTTGTTTAAAAACGAATTTCCTGAAACTTTCCATCGTGACAGGTGGAGTTCGGCATCATCAGTTGCAAAAGTTTGCAGGGTGAAACTGAAAAACATACAGCACCTTACCTGCAAAGAGCCGCTACTACTGCCAGTGTTTCAGAATTCGGCATCTTCAGAGGTTGCTCCAGCGAGCTGTAGCCTGAATATTGGCTGAGGTAGAGCTGTAGCCTGGAGGAAATCAACCAATCTTGGCAACACTTTGTCATCTGTTAGTAAGCGACACAGCCCACGACTGAAGACAATTGGCTGAGTGCATGTGTTCGTATGTCATGTTTTTTACACTGTATTTCCTTGACTCCCAGATTTACTTCACCCCCACAAAATTTGCCCAAATTGCAATTCAATAGCCTTGCACCAAAAACACGATCCCCAATTTGTAAGGAAGTTGATTTATCAGCCCCAATTTGATATAAACATGCCCATCCTTGTCTGGCTACAGAAGCAGTCAGGAAATAAGTTCTTGCCCAAACAGAAGGAAGGTCTACAGGTTCATCCTTGTCGCAAAAATCACATCTTATAACCCAATGGCAGCTGTGCCGAGTAAGTATCTAGTCTCGGTAAGAAAGAACCCGCTTAGTATGGTGATCAGAGGAGAAACACCACAGGGGTGGAGGGGGGCCGTAGGAGGAAAACTCTGAATCAGATGAGGCAAGCAGAAAGAAGCCACATAAACTAAGGACAATACAGTCAGCACTATCTATGTAGGTCCAGCAGAATTAGCCCTACTTTTTTTTTTTTAGATTACACGGTACAACGAAGACGCTCATAACATGCACGCACACTCACTCACCCCTAAGAATACACATACGTAAGCCCTACTCCTACGAGCACCTTTGAAGGACCGAGCCGACAGATCTTAAAATTCACAAAAGCCCTACCTTTTTTTTTTTCTCTCACAACAAATCGGCCCTACAAATTAGCTGCAGCCGCAAAGCCCTGCCGAACAGAACCAAACTACAAGTCCAGCAAATTTCTTCTTTTTTCCTTTGATATTGATCCCAAACTCTGTCCACAGCACAACCAAAACACCTTAATCCTTTAAGATATTTAGTACTTCTAGACTTTGATGTTTTAGTTGAACCTTCTTTTGCCACTTATTTATTGGTTAATAAGACTTTGTTAGATGTGCACATGCATCTGGCCCTTACCAGCCGTGAATAACTTCTGAGAGCCTTGTGGTGCTCCAGACTTCAGCTACAATCCTTGTAAGGATAATGAGCAATAAACACAGTTCAGGGAATTGGAATTTGAAAAAGGACAGTCACTAGTCAAACTATCTTCTCAAAGTTAAACCTTTTAACTATGCCTGGCACAAATTTCACATTCCTGTGAATTTATCTAAAAGAATCATGGCCTCTTTTTAAAATTCAGTCTGCTGGCCAATGAGGACAATGCTCTTTCAAAATTTCACAGCACAAATTTCGCATTCCTGTGATTTTATCTAAAAGAATCATGGCCTCTTTCTAAAATTCAGTCTGCTGGCCAATGAGGACAATGCTCTTTCAAAATTTCAGTCCTGTTATCTTGTGGTGTAGTTCATCTGTGTTGATCCTGATCATTGTCATCAAACTGGCTTCAGCACTAGCAGGAGCTCTCTTCCTCTAACAAACCAAGTACTGGTTCTCCAAACACTTAATTTCGAATTGGACTTATGCAAACACTGTTAATGTACAGTGTTTTGTAAGAGAGCTTCTGGTATACTACTTTAAGGATATGAATATGAATAGATAGATTGCTCTTCCAGTTCTTAAACTTATGATCCTAAAATATACTTCTCTTTCATCATCAGTTCTTAAAAATTTGTAGATGTATCTAGAATTGCTAATATGGAGCGAGAAAATATGCCATCAAACAATTGAATCAGTTTCGAGAACATGACAACTGAAAGACATTTTGCACTCACGATGCTTAGTACAGGCATGACAAAACTAGCATCGATGCGCTAACAAACTTTAAACTTTTGCATTGTAACGATGCTTAACACAGGCACTACAAATATCAGTCTAGGACGTAGATCCGAGAAGCGACATCCTGGACCAGCCAGTCGAAGCCCTCAAGAAGCCCCTCTCCAGTGTAAGCACTGCAGCCCACAATCTTCCAGTGCCTGCTTCTGTCCATCACTTCCAGATTCAGAACCTGAAAGGAAGGAAGGCGAGTCAAGCCTGCCGTGGAAAAAGCTATAAACGAAATTCAGATGGGGAACTGCACTTTCTGCATTCAAAGCACAAACACAATAGAGTATGAAAACCAAATGCTATCAACTACGATGGAAATCTCAGGCCCTGTTACCCTTTGGCTATGCACAAGCAATTTGTTTTTACAGACTTATATCACAATAAAGGTCTGATTACAGAATGTAGCAGCACGCCCACACCCAAACCCATCACTGTAAATAACAGCATGGGATGCCCTGTAAAATAACAGATCTTGCTGAATACTAACCACATATAGACGAAAGCTGTCAAAATAGAATGATGCTCGACTATGGTGCACGGAGAGTCCTCTCCATGGCACTTGAGGTTTTGTGAGGTGACTTAGGCTGGATGAAACCAAAGGCTAATTTGTTGGTCTCAGTTGTTACAAGCCACGACTAAGACTAACCTTACCAACTCTCTAAGTCTCTATTGATGATAAAAAAACGCCATAGGGCCCTAAGTGACGGCTGCGTGATAGAATAACGCTATAAGTATGTCCATGTCAACATCAACAAAAATGCAGAGAAAATAAATTATTGCTTATAGCTAGGGCAACATAGTGGTAATAATAGCACAAGCTCATTTTCTAAAGAACAAAGATGAAATCATCCAATTATGATATATGGATTATTAATACTTTGCCCAATGATATCCTAATTCTTGTAACACTCTGCTTGACAATTTCCATCTAATCAGTGGAAATGAGAAGGGTGGGGGGTGGGGGTGACTCTGTCCCAAAAGAGAACTACACGCTCACAACCAAATCTAGTTTATGGGAGCTTATAAGTTTTTGTCTCGGCGTCTAGGGTTTCCCTAGACGACTCGAGGAGAGTGTTCCTTGGCGATCGGATCTCTAATTTTTCCCCTGCCTCTGTCCTGATCTCCACATGCATCTGCACTGGTGATCATCGGGTTAGGATTGCCCACTCCCGATCCGTCTCGTGGATCCGGTTTCATTTGCCTGTCTGCCGTTCGTGTCCCAAAATCCCAAACCCTAGTTTTGCTAGCCGTGCGCACCTGGTGTCCACTCTCGATCCAGATCGTCAGGGTGGTGGAGGCAGATCGGCGCGATGAAGGGGGTGGAGGGTTTGCTGGAGAAACTCCGGCTGTCCTCGGATGAGCGGAGAAGCATCAAATTTGATGCGGAGTTGGAGAAGTCGGGAAGCGCACGTCCTCCGCAGGCAGTCGCAAAGCTCTTTTCTGAGAGGGCTGTGCGATCGGATGTGATCGAGAGATCGGTGGGCTGGATCTGGTGTCCGGCGAAAGGAATCTCTTGCAAGGATTTGGGGGATAATGTGTTCCTGATCTCTTTCAATCAGGCATCAGGGCTGCGGAAGGCTCTGGACGATGGTCCTTGGATGATATCAAAGGAGCTTCTTGTGGTGGCGGAGTTCGATGAGTCCAAATCCATCGATGAGATGGAATTCTTCCACATTCCTATTTGGATGAGGGTGGAGAGGTTGCCCCTGGGCCTGATGAACCGTGCGGCGGCAAAGATGATTGGTGATGACGTGGGGGAGTTCCTGGAGGTCGAGTCGGATGGCGGAGATATGGCGGCAGGAAGAGTGCTAAGGCTAAAAGTCCGCATAGACGTCCGCAAACCTCTGCGCCGCGGCGTCTTAGCAGACTTGGGATTGGAGAAGGGGGAGAGGTGGTGCCCGATCTCATATGAGCATCTGCCGGATTTCTGCTTTGTGTGTGGATTGGTGGGTCATGCAGATAGTTCTTGTTCAAAGAAGCTGGGGAGGGGTGAGCAAGCGCCGTACAGCAGAGATCTTCGTTACATACCACCACGAAGGCCGGGGAGATGTAGCCTATAAAAACCAGGATGTCCGTGCTCTGAATTCTGGGAGAAGCGATGGTTCTGGGTCGTGGAGATCTGGGAGGAGTGATAGTGGTGGTAGCGGGAACAGATCGAGGTCAGATGGCCCGTCATGGCGAAAGGAGGCTGGGAAGGAGGTAGGGTTGCTACCTGGAGGAAAGGCGAATGAGGAGGATGAGGTGTTAAGTCTACTGAAGGTAGCCGCGAAGGTAGATCACTCAGCTGGAAAAGCAAAAATGGAGCTATTCCCGGCGAAGGAGATGAAGGGGAGTGAGGCTGGGCTGCCGCCGGCCGGTAACCTGCTTGAGTCCCACGTGAACAGTACCATGCAGAAAACACAGGGGAGCCCGGCGGGTGTCCAGAAGAAAGGGGAAAAGGGACAGGGGTCTCGTAGGTATAAGAAGCTGCAAAAAGAGAGGGTGCAGGGGGCAGGCACCAAGAGTCCGAGGGTGAAGACTAATCAAAAGAGGAGTGGAGAGGAGTTAACCCAGATGGAGTTAGATGAGCAGCCGAGTTTGAAGAGGGGTAGGCAGGGAGATAGGGAGGTGTGTGTGTTTGCTAATACAACTAATGACACGGGGCTGTCGGAACAGCCCTGCGAGTCCCAATGAAGATTGTCGCTTGGAACTGCCGCGGTTTGGGGAATGGCGCGGCAGTTCGCGGCCTTCTGAACGTTCAGAAGGAGGAGGACCCCGACATTCTCTTCTTGTCCGAAACAAAAATGGATGAGGAGAGAATAAAAGGCTTGAGGTGGAAGTTGGGTTTAACAAACATGGTGGTGAAGGATTGTTCGGGACGGAGTGGCGGACTTGCGATGTTTTGGAGGAGAGACATCGATCTACACATACGTGGCATATCACGTTTGTACATTGATGCGGATGTAAAGGAGAACGATGGGTTCTTGTGGTGGCTAACTGGCTTCTATGGTGAGCCGGCTACGGAAAGAAAGATCCTGTCCTGGAAGGCGTTGCGTGTGCTTAACACGCATCATAAGCGACCCTGGCTTTGTCTTGGGGACTTCAACGAAATTTTACTTGGATGTGAAAAGGAGGGTGGAGTTGAGCGAGGGCAGGTGTTCATGGATAGGTTTCGTGAAGCTCTAGAAGAATGTGAGTTGGTAGACCTGGGGTTTGAGGGGGATCCCTTCACATGGCGAAACAACAATCATATCAGTGAAGAGTACATAAGGGAAAGGTTGGATAGGGCAGTGGCGAACGAAGAATGGAGGGCGCGGTTTCCTTTGTATCGAGTGGTCAATGGAGAACCACGTCATTCTGATCATAGGCCAGTCATCGTGCATACGCTGGCTAGACGGGCTGCAAGTGTTAGGAGTGGCAGTCCATCTTTTAAATTTAAAGCTGGATGGGTGGATGAGGAGCAGTGTGGAGTCTTGGTGGAAAATGCCTGGAAGACCTCAATGCGTGCGCTGGGGGAGAAGGTTGCTGATGCAGTCCAGCATGTTGGACGTGACTTAGGGGACTGGGGAAGAAATGTACTTGGGAGTCTGGAGAAAAGTATTAAGAGAATTAGAAGGGAATTAGAGGAGTGTAGGAAGAAGTCTATCAGTGCAAGCTCGGTTGGAAGAGAGGAGATTCTTAGATTAAAATTAGAGAAGCTGGAGGAAAAGAAAAATATGTATTGGCGGCAAAGGGCGAAGGTACACTGGTTGGAGAAGGGGGATCGTAATACAAAGTTCTTCCACCAGTATGCGTCGGAGAGGAAAAGACGGAGTAGAATAAATAGATTGGTGACGGAGGAGGGTGTAGTGATGGAGGAGGAAGGAGCCATCAAAAATATGATTTCTAACTTCTACAAAAGTTTGTTTTCCTCCAATGCAGGCACGCAGTTGGATGACCTCTTGATGCATATTGCACCAAAAGTCTCCAGCGCGATGAATGATGATCTTCTCCGGCCGTTTACAGAGGAGGAGGTGAAAAAGGGGCTGGATGCTATTGGTGACCTGAAGGCTACGGGGGCGGATGGCATGCCTTCACTGTTCTATAAAAAGTATTGGCACATTGTTGGCGAGGATGTCACGGAGGAGGTGCTGCAATTCCTAAATGGAGGCGGCTTACCTTCACAATGGAATGAAACGGTGGTGGTGCTGATACCCAAGGTACAAAATCCGGAAAAATTGAAAGATCTGCACCCAATTAGTCTGTGTAATGTGCTTTATAAGATTGCTTCTAAGGTGCTCTCTAACCGGCTAAAAAATATCCTCACTGACATTATCTCACCAAGTCAAAGTGCATTTGTGCCTGGCCGGCTGATCACTGATAATATATTGCTAGCCTATGAGCTCACGCATCACTTGCAGAATAAGAGAAGAGGGAAGGATTGTTATGCAGCGCTAAAATTGGACATGAGCAAGGCTTATGATCAGGTGGAGTGGCATTTCCTGGCTAGAATGATGGAGAGGTTGGGCTTTGAACGAAGGTGGATAAGTCTGATTATGCAGTGTGTAATACCCTGGGTATTACGGCTAGTTAATTATGCCATGTCATCATGTTTAATTTAATCATCTGCATATGATTGTGCTTAGGGCTTCTAAAGTGATTTAATTATGTTTAGGTTTGATGGTGTAATTAAACCTTTAATAGGGAATTAAAGATATTAGCAAAAGAAAATTTCCAATTAAGCTTTAAATTGACTCAAAACCCTAATTTAAAAACTGTTTGGAATTAGATGAAAGTGCCTTAATAAAAGTTGTAGATCTGTTAACATGGAACAACTTTTATTTTGGAAGATTTTGAAGTTATAATATAAAAATTCAAATTAAACTCAAATTACTATGTTGAAATTCAAATTTGAAACTTCAAATTCAAAAATATCAGGAATTTGACAAAACCTCCTTAATAAGAGTTGTAGAGATCACTGAGTAGGACAACTTTTATTTTGACAATTTTTCAAGTTGTTAAAGAAATTTAAAAGTAATTTTAAAAATACAGTTTGAAATTCAAAACCCTCTTTTACCCCCTTTACTGTAGTTTCAAAACCATACGGAATTTGGGTTTGGTTCAAAAACCAAAGTTGTCCAAAATTTTGAAACCTACAACTTTTGTATTTACACTTTTTCATGTTGCTATTTGGAAACGGTCGCATTTTGGCAAAAACCGACATGTGGGGTTTGAATGCGCTACAGTAATCTGCCCCTTCTCCCTGTTTGCACACAGGCGCGACCGCCGCCGTGCCGGCCGGGATCGTGTTCCCGGTGCCGTTTCTCGTGCTGAAGATCGCGCGCCGTCCCTGGTGCTCCTGTCTCCTTTCCCTTACCCCTTAAAGGCGACAACCCCCTCTCCCGTGCCATTTTCCCCTCTCGGTCGCCGTCGTGTTCTTCTCGGTGCCCGGCAAAATTCGCCCTCACCGAGCCACCACCACCCTCTCCATCTTGCACCCAGATAGCTGACTTCCTTGCGCATCGATTTCACCTCGTGGTGCAAGCAGCCGTGCCTCGGACTCGTGGGAACGTCGTCGTCTTCTTCGCGGGCGGTCGAAGCGCCGCCGCGAGCTCCGCCATCGCCACTAGCTTGTTCGGGTAAGCTTTGGGGCTCGGTTTGGTGCGCATGGTGTTCACCGTGACCCCCCGTTGCTTATTCTTGTACCGGTGTGCACTCTGGTCCCTTAGGTTCCCCAGAACGGAGGCTCGCCGTCGTGTCCGAGCCGCCATTTCCGCCGTCGTCGTCAAGCCGTCTTCTCCACACCGCCTCGGCTCCAACCAACCGCCTAGCTAACTCCGTGGTGAGCTCCTGATGCTTGCGCACCCTTTTCCTCTATCTCTACCGGCTTGTGCTCGCCGGCGACGTGCCCGCTGCCGCCACCGAGCCGCCGTGTTCGCGCCTCCGGGTGCTTTGTGCCCTAGATCTTAGCATGTCTTAGCTCATTGGGTTCGTAGTTGGGTCTAGGATCTTGCGGTACCCTTGGTTGCGCCTCTCGCCTCGCCGTCGGCGAGCTGCGGGCGACGGACCGCCGGCGCGTCGCCTCTGTGCTAAACAGAGGAGAAGCCAGGGGTCTCGTGTTAGAAGAAACAAAAGTGCAGGGGGCTATCTGTTAAGTGCTTGACTCATGTGAATAGTAGAGTATGGACTGCGGGTCGATTCGCGGGAAGGCCGAGGGCTTCTTGGCAAAAGTGCCAGCGCCGAGCGCGCGCGGGCCGACTGGGCCGGCCTGCTTCTTCGTGGGCCGTCTCGGGCCGAAAGCGTTTTTCCATTTTCTCGCGAAATACAATTGATTTTCTTGATTTCAATTATAAGGAATAGTACTGAACCTTGTTATTTTTGTATGAATTAATTTACTGCTCCAAAAATTATGAAAAAATTAGGTATGAACTCTCTGGACTGTGAAGTATTTTATAAAAATATTAAATAGAAGATTTGGACACTTTCTGTAGGGACTAAAAATCAGCATATTAAATGGTAAATGCAACTTTGGACAATTTTAATAAATTCTAGATTAACCCAAAAATCATAAAATTTATGTGGCACTGTTTTAGGGTAAAACCTACCTGTTGGTTAAGTTTGGGCTCAATTTGAAATTGTTTGATCACTTGATAAATAAGTATTGGGTTAATTGAATAAAAGAATCGATTTTAACAAATAATCCCTATAGTATGGCGTGATTTTTGGATTGATTGAGTTCATGGGTCTTTCACCATAGTGATCCTTGACAAAAGTAATGTAGCCACTTGTTAGTTGTAGTAAAGCTGTGCAGCGGCTTTCTATGACTGTTAAAATGGTCAATAAAACAAAGTACGAAAACCCCGTTTTACTTTCTGTAAAACGTTTACAACATTACCGTGAAGGAAAGTTGTACTCAAGGATTAATGGTTTACTTTTGAGCATTTCATTCATTATCTTCATACCATGCTAAGCATGCATCATTGCATACGTGTAGTGCCCGTCACCGAGGAGGTCAAAGTCGAGCCCACTGCTGAGGAGGTCACTCCGGAGGTCGTTCAGGGATTCGACATCTGTGGAACAGAGCCCGACCCGACGCTGTACGCAATCCAAGGCAAGCCCCGGTGCATTCAGCCCCGCCTTGTGTTTTATAAAATATTCATTACTTGAGTCTATTATTGCATTAGGTTGTTAGGAGTTGTTTGTCACCTATATTGATGCATTACCTGCCTTGATACATAATATCCCAGAAACCTGTTTAAAAATAAAAATATTCAAAAATGCTTAGTCCTGCTTAATCAATTTAGATTTGCATAAAAGGCTATTTTTGACTTATGTGAATGTGGTAACTATGAATCATGAGAAAGGAAAAAGGGGACAGGAGCCCGTTCGGGGATTGTGTACTTGGGTAGCAGCCCCAATGCACCGTAACCGTCGGAAAGGGGTTTTCCGTTAGATGGTTGTGAATTTGGGTTAGAGTCCCAATGCTTGACCATCGGCGGGAAAGGGATTTGAAAACCGTTGGGACATTTGTATTTGGGTTAGATTCCCAATGCAATGTCGCCGGCGGAAAAGATTTAGGGACCGTTCATTGAAGGCCTGCTGTGATCGAGACTTTGCAACTAGCCACATACTACGGAAAGCTCTGACTCCGGTGGCTCTACTACTTGAACCGACAACCACGCACTGGGAGTGGAGAGATGGCGAGCAGCGTGTACCCTCGTGGCCGGCGTGCCTGGAGAGGAGAGGAGTACTGTGTTCTCGGGTGGCATAGGACCGGTTCAGGGGTAGAAAAGCCGTGGTAGCCGGAGTTAGTATATGCAAGCTTAAGTGCTACATATGCAGTATGGATAGGGATCCCCAGCTGGGTACTAATCGATTCGAATCGTCGTTGCTCCTCGGATATGGAGACTTGATCCTTTGACCTACAACTGAAAAGTGGTTCGGAACTAGGTGTTTTTGAGGATGAATAAAAAAATTGGAAAGTATGATGAAATATGATGATGAATTTGGAATATTGTATTATGACTAAAATAAGATTTGAGAT
The DNA here is from genome assembly GCA_038502445.1 of Eremochloa ophiuroides. Classification (NCBI taxonomy): domain Eukaryota; kingdom Viridiplantae; phylum Streptophyta; class Magnoliopsida; order Poales; family Poaceae; genus Eremochloa; species Eremochloa ophiuroides. The sequence continues at coordinate 10,898,729 of JAHLJS010000008.1, read as the reverse complement.
AAAATATGGAGATAGGATAATAAAGCTTTTCGGCAAAAATGCTTTGATTCTTGCTCAAGCCTTACCTTGACTCCCTCAGCCTGCATTCCTGAGTCTCATTCCTTTTTCGTAGTCGGGTAAGTCTTGCGGAGTACCCCAGTACTCAGGGTTTGTTAACCCCATGTTGCAAGGATACAGCAGTCGGAGGTTTGTCTCGCCCCCTGCTGGGTGACAGTGGTACAGGAGGGAAGTGAGGAGGAGTAAAGTTGAACCCATGGGCAGGGTTCTTATCATTAAATACTTAATTATGTTGTATCGTCATTCCACTGCTACTTATTTTATTTATGGTCTGTAATATTTGCACTTTAATCATATTTGGACAAATGGTTTGTAATCTAAGTACCTTATAATCTTTCCGCGCTTTCACTCTGATGTAATTTGTTATGAAATGTTGTAATTCTGTAATGGCTTCGCAATGGGATCCTGTCAGAGGAAATCGGGCGCTAATGTAACCTGGCAGGACTTTCTAGATCATTTGGGACACGGGCTCGGCTGTCAGAGGTCATTAGTGACAATGACAGGTGTCTGTGGGCCATGTGATTTAGGTGGTTCTGTCACACAGTGCATTTCCTCTGTGTCTTATCGTATTAAGGTGAATAGGGAGCTGACAGAGGTGATCACCCCTACTCGTGGGCTCAGGCAGGGAGATCCCTTGTCACCACATCTATTCTTACTTTGTGCAGAGGGCTTCTCTGAACTTCTCAAGGTGGCGGAGAGAGAGGGAGATATTGAGGGGGTTACTGTGTGTGCAAATGCACCGAGCATTACTCATCTTCTATTTGCAGACGACTCTTTGTTACTTCTGAAAGTTAATGAACGAAGTGCAAACCGTCTGCGAAATGTGCTGCAGCTATATGAGGAATGTTCGGGGCAAATGATTAACAAAGACAAGTCTTCGGTAATGTTTAGCAAGAATTGTGGTCAGCTGAAAAAGGATGGTTTTATGGCTGCACTGAACTTGACACAAGATGCGAGAAATGATAGATATTTGGGCTTACCAGTGTATTTGGGCAAGTCTCGGGCGAAGATGTTCAATTATCTTAAAGATAGGGTGTGGAAGAAAATTCAGGGATGGAAAGAAAGGTTGCTATCAAAGGCTGGCAAAGAGACTTTAATTAAGGCTGTGGCACAGGCTATCCCAAGTTATGCGATGTCCTGCTTTGATCTCACCAGCAAACTCTGTGATGAAATCAGTATGATGATTTGTAGGTTTTTCTGGGCACAACAGGAAAATGAAAAAAAGGTGCATTGGCTGTCATGGCGGACTCTGTCGAGCAGGAAGGAGAAAGGGGGGCTTGGATACAGAGATCTGCACTTATTCAACTTGGCGATGCTAGCACGTCAAGGATGGCGGATGGTCCAAAACCCGGACTCATTATGTGCGAGACTGATGAAGGCTAAATATTTTCCCGACGGCAATATATGGGCAGTAAAGGAGGGTCCAGGTATTTCGTATACCTGGCGCAGTGTCATAAGGGGTATTAGAGCGCTGCAGAAAGGCATCATCTGGAGAATTGGTGATGGGAGCAGTGTACGCATTTGGGATGACCCATGGCTGCCTGCCGGCTGCTCCAGGAGACCAAGGACTCCCCGAGCGAACAATATCATATCCAAAGTTTCTGATTTGATTGATCCATATACTGGTTCATGGGATGTGGAATTAGTGAGGGATATTTTTTGGGAGGAGGATGCAGCGACCATTTTGGCTATTCCGGTTCATACTGATCGGGAGGACTTTGTGGCGTGGCACTTCGATAGTAAAGGGTGCTTCTCTGTTAAGTCGGCCTATCATGTGCTAGATGATGCAGCAGAGAACGCAAGGACTCGTAAGAAAGGGGAGGCGTCTGAGCCAGCAAGTGCGAGGAGGGGTTCTCAGCTTTGGAAGAATATCTGGAAATTGCTAGGCCCGCCAAAGTGAAAACATTTCATGTGGAGGCTTGCACATAACAGTTTGGCTCATAAGCAAAATATTAAGAGAAGAGGTATTCAGCTTGATACAAGGTGCTCGGTATGTAACAGGTTTGATGAAGATGGGGGCCATTGTTTCCTAAAATGCAAAGCTATCAGGCAGTGTTGGAGAGAGTTGCAATTAGAGGAGGTGAAGGAAAAGTTCAAGGATAGTAGCTCAGTGGAAGAATTTGTCTTGGGAGTTCTGCAAGAGAGAAGAGACATTTGTTTACGAACCATGGTTCTCCTTTGGCGTTGGTGGGATGTCAGGAACAAGGTGAATGCAGGCGAACTGATGCCATCGACACAAACCACGGCCCGAGATGTCATCGCCATGGTCAGTGATATATTGAAGGAAGATGGTTCTTCAAGACCCCAGCAGAATCTGTCCATGAGCCTGTCGAAGAGGTTGTGGCTTCCACCAGCGGCAGGTAACTTGAAGATCAATACGGATGGTAGTTTCAGACCAGATACTAAGATTGGTGCATGGGGCTTCATTATCAGAAATGAGCATGGGCAGCCGGTGTTGGCGGGAGCAGGTAACCTGGGCGTTGTGCATGACGCATTGCTTGCTGAAACTTTTGCTTGCAAGCAGGCTCTAGAAGCGGCTGAGCACTTTGGGATCTCCAGAATTGAACTCGAGACTGATTCCGTGCTACTGAAGGAAGCAATCACGTCGACGGCGGCTGATCTCTCAGTTGCGGGAGGCATGTTCAGGGAGATTAGATGCATCATCCAGGATAGTTTTGTTTGTCATAATGCTTCGAAAATTTCTCGTTTCTGTAATTTGGCTGCGCATGATCTTTTTTTTTTTCTCGAATACGAAGGAGGACTGCGTATCATTTTATTAAAAGAGGAAAGAAAAGAGCCGTACATAGACTCAAACCCACAACACACACACACACACACACACACAAAGACAAAAACACACACCACAAAGACACAAAACCCACATACAGGCTAACTGAATCGCCTGAGAAAAAACAAAGACCTGACCAGGACAACCAAGCTCCCTCTATCCGACACCCCGAGGTTTAGATTGGGACCCGGGTCAGTACTATGTTTGGCCTGACCCCCTCCCCCCCGGACTTCGTATCGGTTTTGGCTGCTCGTGATTGGGCTGAGCATATGTCTTCCAATATAAGGCCATAGAGCCGGGTGAAGTTTCAAAAAAAAAGTTTATGGGAGCTTATAGACAAATGAATCGGTTTAAACAGTCCCTTGTGGCTCCGATGGCAACTAGATCAACACATTGTTAGGTCAAGAGAAGTTCCGATTGAACTTCAATATGAATCTATTGGGACTTATCATGAGATTTACAGTAAAATCTTGTCAAACATGAGGACCAGAAAAGTTAACAATGATTTCACAGAGCAAATAACCATAGAATGATAAGAATATAGGGAAACATGTCTCTAATACATACGAACGATGAAAGTTTGCTTACCTTTGCAATTTCATCTGGTTTTAGAGCTCCCTGTATGTCTTGCTTATTTGCAAAAACCAACAATGAAGCTCCAGCTAGTCTCTGTTAAAATCAAATATCGTAAGGATCAACGATTAGAACACTTTCTGAATAGGTAAAATTTTAGCCTAAGGTGGCAAATAGGCAGTATGCTTTCTGCGAAACATATGTCATTGTACTTCCTTAAAGGTTTGACCCTTAATGTTTGGAATGCTATTTCAGTACAATTTCAAACTAAAAAAAAGGAGATTCAAGGATACAATTTCTGTGCAGAAATGCATAAAATTTGATACCATTGATAGAAAAATCTATTTTCCAGTTCATTAGCCAAGAGACCTCTACAATTAAGTAAATGGGCATTACTCATTTATATCAATTATAGGACCTCTACCATTTTGATCCGAATACCAAACAGTAAATATCAGTCATATTCCCATAGATTGAAAGACAAAAATGTTCTTAATACAACAGTATAATAGAACTACAACAAAATATCCAGTTCATCACCATCGCTTGTAGAATCGGTAATAGCATACCTCTTCTTTCAAGAGATTGTGGAGTTCAGCACGGCAATCATCAAGCCTCCTTATGTCTGAACTGTCAACAACCCAAACTAACCCATCAGTCTGCTCAAAGTAATTTCTCCAGTAAGATCTGATCGTCTTCTGTCCTCCAACATCCCATATGTTCAAAGAGTATCTAAGATAATCAATAAATTTAAATAATTAATCAGACCCATCTGCGGTAACATGGAAAAAACATGATTGCCAGATTTGTTATGCCTGGTATTAGAAAATGACAGGGGCTGCAATCTCCATTGATTGAAAATTGCCTAGGATTCTGCTGAACTGATGTTCCTAAAGTTCAATGCTATGCACTGAAAACCAATAGTACTTCAACACTTCAAATGATGAAAACGCACCTGCAGCAGAACTTTTAGGTAGCTTGACAAGGAAGCCTCATAATGCCAACCAGTCTCCGTTTGCGTGAACCGACATGAAAAGCTGGACTATCAACTTGCTAACAATGCAATTTTTATTTCACTGTCACTATTCTACAAACAGACAAATAAAATGTTGTAATTGTTTGTCTATGATGCAGAACGTGTGAGACCTACAAAGAAGGAAGGCCAAGAAGGGATGTTGAATTTTGTCTTCACATCTTTACAAACCCTTTTATCACATAATTTACTTACACAGTGGTCTACTGTAATCTTCCACTTAAGAGATTAACAGCAATCAAGTCAGCATACGAAAAAAATGTTCTGGTGGGTTCTCACTGCATTTATCAAAAGAACACACATCAAACTAAGTTGGAAGTGCTGTAGGTTCTCAATTCCAAGACACAACTGATGGCACTTGACTGGAAAATTTCAATATGCCAACCCCTCTCCATTTTGTATGAACCAAGATGCAAAACTAGATATCATATTACTGGCCTATGCAATTTTTATTTCTGTCAAAAAATTGAACTGTTTGTCTGATGCTGAAACTGTTCATCTGATGGCAGAACATGTGAAGGATATACAAAAGGTTAGAAGCATAGTTGAATTCTAGCCATAATATTTTTAATAGACAATTTGATCACATGATTTACTCTTTGCAGATTGGTCCCACTAATATGCTGTTTAAGAAAAAGAGTCAGGATTACCAACTGAATCCCTCTCGCCCCCGCGTCACCCCCCACGCGGGCGACTCGGGTGGTCGCCGCACCGCCGCCCCCCCTCCCCTCTCCTCCCCCACTCTCGCCGCGCCATCGCCGGAGCGCGCCGCCGGCAGGGCCGCGCGGCTCGCCAGGATGGTGGCGGCGAGGCCCCTCCCCTCGGCTCGGCGGTCTTGGCGGCGCGGGAGCGGCGTGCCGGCTGGGCGGCGCCTCGCTCGAGCCGCGTGGGGTTCGGCGAGGTCGCCTCGCCGCGACAGCAGCAGCGCCGGCCAGCAGCTCGGTCGGCACGAGGCAACGGCGGCGGCGGGATTTCCTCCTTTTCCCCTCCATCTTCCCCTTCCTTCCTCCTCGTATGGCAGTGCTAGTGGCGCCGGCTTGCTGCTCTGGGGCCTAGGCGGTCGGATCCGGGGCCCTGATGGCCGGATCTGGCGCCCCCAGGTCGGGAGGCGGTGCCGGCGGCGGTGTGCATGGTAGAGACGGCGGAGCCGGCTTGGGGCACCGGGTTCTCCGCTCTCGTGGCCGGATCTGGAGCCCCTTGGGCTGGGGGCGGCGCCCACGGTGATGGGGCACTCGCGCCCGATGGCTTGCGGTGGCTGCCAGCGTCGGATGCGGGTGCCGGAGCCGGCGACGACGACAGACTACGGTTTCAGCGTGCGGCAGTGCGACATGTGTCGGGGTCAGCCCGGTGAAAGCCCTAGTTTGGTTTTGATAGTTGATGACAAGTGATGGCTAAGGACTAACCTACTTGGTAAGTGATGGCTAAGTGTAGGTTATCCTAACCATGGTGAGTGGAGCTAAATGATGTTGATCAAGTGAGCTTAACCATGGATCAAGGTGGATCAAGTGGATATGATCAAGGAGAAAGAAAAGGACTTAAAAGAGGTGAAAAGAAAAGCATGAAGGCAAAGGTATAACTCAAATCGGGTTTTTCTTTTGGTGATCAAGACACCTAGTGGGTGTGATCATATTTAGGATAGATAGCCGACTATTAAGGGGAGAACTAAGTGATTGGATTACCTTCAAGTGCTCTAGGCTGCATTTCATTGCATTGAATCTAACTCAACCTAGACTTTGACTTAAAACCCTTGGAAAATGTTTTCAAAAGCTAACACACCGTGCTCAATCGTTGGATTCTTTGGTGTTAGCACTCGGGAACAAGGGTTGAAGTGGTAGAGAGGTGTTCGGCGATTTCCGGAGAATGTCGCAATAGAAAAACACTGGTTTCGAGCGTCGGACTCTGGGGATGCAGAGCGTCGGACTATTGTTTGGTAGAGTCCGACGGTCCCCAGACGTGTTGTTCTCTGTGCAAAAGGCGTCGGACGTTTTGGCTTGGTCTAACAGTAGGCGTCGGACACCATCCGACGGTGGTTTAGCGTTTCTGGACCTTTCTGGAAGCGTCGGACGGTGGAGCTCTTTAGTCCGATGCACTAACACGCGAGCATCCGACGGTGGTCTGGCCTGCTGGCCGGTGTGAGAGTCGGACAGTCCGACGGGCTGAGCAAAGTGAGCGTCGGACTATTGCACGACAGTCCGACGGCTCGGCGTGCCGAGTTCACGCTCTGGCTAGTGCGTGGCGAAGTGGAGTTCACGGCGTCGGACGTTGTGGTTTAGTCCGACGCAGGGCCTCGAACTAACGTCCGACAGTTATTTCGTCTCTGCGAGCTCTCTGGAAGCGTCGGACGCCAGAGTGTGTTGGTCCGACGCTATCCAGTCCGACGGTCTGTAAAGTGGCGCAATCAGTTAGCCGTTGAGTTACAGTGGCTGTGGTTAAACTGAGCTGACACGTGGCGAGCATCCGAACGTCGGACGCTAGTGTTTGGTCCGACGCGTTCAGTCCGACGGTAGCGTCCGACAGCAGAAAAAGAGTATTAACGACTGTTTTTCAGTGGGTAACGGCTAGGAGTACACTTGGGGGTATTTATACTCCCTTCCTGGTCACTTGGTGACTCTCTTGCACATTTGGATCATTGCCATACACTTTGTGAGCATCCTAAGCCTCCCACTCACTCACTTGTTCATCCATTGATCATTTTTGTGAGTTGAGTGATCCTCAAGTGCATCATTGCTAGTGATTTGCATTCTAGAGCACTTGAGAGCAAGCCAAGGCTGAGTTCTTATTCTCTTGGGGCATTGCCATGTCCCTAGCGGTTTGGAGGTGATTCCGGTGTTGAGGTTAATTGGTGATTGTCAAGCCCACACCGAAGGTTTGTTGTGAGGGGTTCTTGCGGTTATTCCCTGGCGGAGAGCCAAAACCGACTCTAGTGGATTGCTCGTGGTTGATAGCCACTTCTCTTGTGTTGGTGAGCGGCTCCCGGTGTGGGATTGGCGTGTGAAGCCTAGCTTGCAGTCCACCAAGGAAGACCGGTGCCACAACGAGGAGTAGTGTGACGGCGATCACGTGAACCTCGGTAAAAAATCGGGTGTCCATTGTCTTCTCCACCTTCGAGTGGATGATTGGGTTTTCCAGTCTTCTCTATTGGTGATTGGTCTTCATTGTGTTTATTGATCATCTCTTGGTGATTGGATCTTCACGGCAAGCGGACTTCACTTCTACGAGCCTATTGGTATAATCTTTCTCGATCACTCTTCCTTGCGATTACTTTGTGTTTAGGTGCTCTCACCGTAGGTTCGTGGTGAGGGTTTCTTGCACTTGCAAAATTGTTTAGGTGCTCTCTCCTTAGGTTTCAAAGGAGTGAGTTTCTTGCGGTTAAGTGCATATACTTGTGATTAGTGTATTGTGATAGGTGGCTTGCATAGAGTAGCCTAGAGCTAGTGCTTTACGTTTCGCTTGTTAATTACTAACTTGTGGTCTAGTACTTTGTAGAATTTTTATAGGCTATTCACCCCCCCCTCTAGCCTATCTGGTCCTTTCACCCGGTCCCGTGTTGCCCGGCTGGTGGCGATCGACGCAGCTCTGCGGCTGTCATGTGCAGCCGGCGTGTCGACGCCCCTCTGGCAGGGTTTTTCGACGGGATGGCGGGGCAGCGACGACGGCGGCGACAACGTGCGGGGGTCCAATGTCTTGGCCTGACATTGTGCTGGGGACTCTTTGGGCGAAAGCCTTGCGACGGTGACGCCCGTGGGCGCCGCTTCTCCTGTTGAGGACGTCGTGTTCCCCAGCACAATCTCCCACGGGCGAAAGCCCGGTCCATTCTGGACGAGCGACGATGGCGTTCCCGACACCATGCCCTTGTGGATTTCATCTCGGTCGCGACATCACCTTCGGATGTTGCTCTTCACGTCTTGGCGCCCGGTCTGCTTGTGGAGGTGGATTTTGTAGCATGAAGTCGGAGCTGCCATGTCAGGGGATGTGGCTTGGCAACGATGACATGAGGCGAGCCACCACTCTTCGTCGATTGGATTGCTTCGAAGGTCGGGCAAAGCCGAGGGTGGGACGGAGGGTCAGGATATGAAGTCGGAGCTGCTCTTCTTTGAGCCTAGCAATGATGACCTATCGTGGCCTCTCGCTTGGGACCACCGGCCTATCTTCGTTACGTCGTCTGGGTCTGCCATGAGAAGTCGGAGCTGCTGGTTGGTTTGTAACCATGCTTGGCAACGATGACTCATGGCAGTTTTGTACTCTTCCGCGTCGAGTGGGCGGGTTGGCTCTTCGTGTAGCCTGTGGGCATCACGTTGGGCCACCCTTCTTGTACATAATATTCATTTTCGTCTTCTGCCTTTGTTTCAAAAAAAATATGTTCTTTAAGAAATTAACCATAATGTGGTAGATAGGGTGAGAAAAATGTGTAGCTACAATTCTTACCACATTATATCAGATGTATGTGCACACAATAGTCCACTAATCAAATTGCAACTAAGATTTAAACTCCAACAGAACTAACAGCAAGCATTAAACTGCATCAACTAAATCAATGTATAGCCTTTATATGTAAACCATGGTGTTCCATTTCGTATTTAGCCTAACATAAAACTTTACTCTAAATCAAGTAACTATATGTCACTGTGCATATGCATCGGAGCCAAACTGGACTAAACTAGGAAGTAGAAGGAATGGGGAACATACTTGTGGTACTTGATGGTCTTGATGTTGAATCCAAGGGTTGGGCTAATGACGCTGGTGTCCTCCCCGTTGATCTTGAGAACGATGGTCGTCTTCCCCGAGTTGTCCAGGCCCCTGAGACAAACACCGCAGAACACACCATAGCATCAGCCATGATGAATCAATGCAGATGCCAGACAATTGAGGAAACCGATGACACGAGCACCAGATCTGAAGGAAGCCAAAAACCGTGGGAAACAAGTGTATATGGGATCAAACAAAAAAGAAGGCCAGAGGGGACCTACACCATGAGGATGCGCATCTCCTTCTCCTTGCACTTGATCTTCCTGATGATGCTGAGTAGCCCCATATTAGTGGTGGAGCGTGAGGGTGGAGGGGGGTTCACCAAATCTGAAGAAAGATGTACATGACTTTTGGATTAAGTAAAATCTAATAGCAAAGCATCAAGAATCCTCTCAAAAAAAAATCTGGTCCTCTTCGTCATACAGAATCATCTGGGTGTCCCAACTGTTTAACCTCCAACATCTTGAATAATACATTAATTAAAATCTTAAGTGTCATAGTTCTTTACATAACAATTTAAGATTAGGGGCGACAGCAAATTTAACATTTGGTTTCTTAAGGCTTGAAAGCACCTTAAAATCTTTTCGATTTTCATCTTCAATAAAATGCAAACAAATCCCGCTCAATATAGCATATCATGAATTCATGATACTACTCATCCATTGATCACCTATCTACGTTACACACCAAAATGAACTATACATATACAATGGGCATATCACCCTTAAAGAAAAGCATCGGCATCATCTGATCTGTCCTTGACAATTGCCCCCTTAACCTCTCCCACAAACTGCTGCGAAGAAATGTCAATTACCTTCCGGGCCATCACATGCAGGCTGGCTTGATTTGTTTATCCCATCCAACATATCAAGGGATATACATATTTATCGCTGGCCTCGAGATTTAGTAGGAATTAAGATTAGGATATTCCTGCATCCATATGACATATACCGTATACAAAAGCTCGACTGCTCCAGGGCTGCCGGAGTGTGCTACACTACACGCCAGTAGTTGTCACTGTGTATATATTTAATTTAACAAAGTGTGTAATATATGTATTTGTACTATAATAAATGAGTCTATTCGGATCCATCACGTAATAGGTGCATAGAATGTTAATAAAATTAATGAGTGCCCTTGACTTTATTTTATCAAAAGAAGCATGCATGGGAAGAGCCTAAGGCTAAGAGGAAGGGAGTGCTTTGAGAGTAAAAAGGTCTTTGGGTTTGGCTAACGAATTAATAGGATAAACATTATTAGCTGGATGCGCAGCTATTATAGAAGTAGTAATAGAAGGATTTGGTAGGAAATTGTAAAATTATCCCTCCTAAAATTTATTCTTGAATAAATGGGAAATGGTTATAACCCTTTTATAATGAAATTCTTTTTTTTTTTTTGAGGTATTTCTAATGAAAATCATGTATATTGCACATTATACAAGTAGTGATGTACTGTACGGGGTTAGGAGTAAAAGCTCATGAACTCGGGATCTCCGTGCTGCTGTACGTGTACAGTCAGACAAGGTGTGTGCGTGTGTGTGTCTGTGGATGGCCTTCGCCTGCCTGCCTGCGTATGTGCTAGATGAATTTACTGGCTGGCCTGCAGACTGCAGCATTAGGATCAGAAAAGAAGGTGTGTTGTTTATAGAGGGTGCAAAATCACCAAAAGACCTACTGACCAATAACTAGCAATGTAAAACGACGACAGATCCTGCAAGGTGCTAGCAAGTTTGAAGCTGAAAACAATTTTTCTCCAAAAAAAGGGGACGAACTCAGGAACTCACAAGTAGATCCTGCACATCGAATGCTAGGTGCCATCCATTGCCTTTAATCCTTTTATTTGCATCTGTTTCAGATAAAGTAGATTACCTTCAGAAGATTTGGACTGGGATGCGGATGTGGCGGCGGCGAGCGTCCAGGATGAGCCGCCGCAGGCCCGTGAAGCTGAGGTGACGACCTGCTGAGGGAAGCTCCCAGCGTGGGGCGCCGGGCGGGAGCGAGGTCGTTTGCCGCGGGCGGCGGCCGGTGGGGCTGGGGGCGAGCCGGCGGCCAGCGGCGCTGGAGGTGAGCCGAGCCGGTGGCTGGGGGCGAGAGCGGGCCGGCGGTTGCGCTTAAAATTGCAAATTTAGGATTCCAAACAACGCCTTCGCAAAAATGAGACTACAATCGTCGACTTCCTAAAAATAAAAATGAACTATCTCCAAGACCAAAATTAAATTTTTTAGATACATTTATTAAAAATTCTTAGAGATAGTCTCCTTTTATCCTCCCTAAATCTTTTTAGGAGTTGTCAAACTGCAAATTTTTAGAAGAAAAATGTAGAAAACTCTTGGAGGAAAAGGGAACTCCACGAACAAGGAACAGGGAAGGGTCAAAACATACTACTCCCTCCAAATATATCATACTACTCCTTCCATCCCAAACTGTAACGACATGTTCTTTTGACTAATTAGCATTTATTTTTAGTCATAAAATAATATTTTTCTTTTATAATAAATCAGCATCAGTTAAAATCAGCATTTGTTTTCAGCGCAAAAGAACAGGACGAAGTCATTTCAAAAGTCTCAACAGTCAAAACATCTTAATTTTGACTAAATTTATATAATAACGTAATAATATTTATAATACTAACTAAGCATCATTAGCTTATTCATCAAATATATTTTTAAAATATACTTATCTGGTGTCACAAATTTTAGTACTTCTCTTTATAATTTTGATAAAACTTGAGATATTTTGACTCTACAAAATGTTTAAAATAATTTATAATTTTGGATGGAAGGAGTATTATACTAAAAATTACACCTAAAGTGGTTGATGAAGTAATTTTACTGTAAACTAGCTGTAATTAAGTTACACGAAATGTTTCGTGCGTTATTAAAACTAGTGAAATGCACGTGCGACACGCACGTGTGTAAAAAAATCTCTCATAAAAAATAACAATTTAGTTAACCAATTATTTTAACTATAAAAATCATATTTTCAAAAGGACTCCGTGCCGCTGAAGCAGAGTCTAACTGAATGCATGAGGCACACGCCTATAATTTAGGGAGGTTTATTTATCTTGCCTTTGCAACGGGAGAAAACAAATCTATTGAATATCTAAAGAAAAAGATATGACTAATACTATCAAATTTAAAATATTATCTTCATATTTTTTTTCATCATGCTGTAAAGAACACTGAAATATTTATAGTAATAAATGCAATAAACATGATTTATAGCGGGTGTTTTGAAGATGTACCGTGAGACGTATTGAATCTTAAATCTTATTTTAGGAGTCGTCTTGCTGCCGCACCATGAGGTCCTCGATTGTCCTTGCTCCCGAGTGCCGTCTTCATCACCGGACGCTCAATCGGCCACGGAGCTACAGCTGCGGGATGCCTCTTCCTGCGTCATTCTCGATCGAGCCATGATGTGTTGAGCTTCATGCTAGATCATGATCGACTCGTCCTCCTCAAGTTCCGTGCAAGTTTCTTTCCAGCACAGGCAATGAGAGAGTAGAATTTATTTATTGGACAATGTTAAGGTACAAACCTTACCTCCTACGAAGTAATATCTCAAATAAATCTGGACCGTTAAATATTAGTATTTTTTTTAATTACATATAATAAATAATAAATTAATAAATATGGAAAATAGATTTATTTTCCCAACTTCTCTTAGAATCATGGCTCTGCAGTTGGGGGCCGATCTTCCCAGTTCCCATACCGTGATCACCTCGATCGCTTTCCGTTTTGTTCGGTTAAAAAGAAGAATTAATAAATATGGAAAATAGATTTATTTCTCCAACTTCTCTTAGAATCATGGCTCTGCAGTTGGGGGCCGATCTTCCCGGTTCCCATACCGTGATCACCTCGATCGCTTTCTGTTTTGTGCGGTTAAAAAGAAGAATTAATAAATATGAAAAATAGATTTATTTCCCCAACTTCTCTTAGAATCATGGCTCTGCAGTTGGGGGCCCATCTTCCATCCCTTTCCGTTTTGTGCGGTTAAAAAGAAGAAAGAAACTTGCGGCCTCGACGTCGCGAACTCTCGGCCACCGCCGCGACGTGCGCCACTTTTCATTTTTAATTGCTTTGAGTCACGTATAACAAGGCTATTCAGCTGATGGGTCCATATATTTACCTCGGATTAGGTCTTTTCTTGACGGGCATGCATGCGCAATCTCGATCAGTTGCGTTGAGAACGTGACCTGTAGGAATTTCTGGACAACGTGTGCTTCCTTCTAGGACTCATATAAAATCTTAGACGACGGACAGCGCATATTACATAATACATAGATCGGTCAATTGATACATAAAAAGAAGAAGATCCCAGATGACGAAGGATCCATGTTACATGACGTGTAGATCAAACGGTTATTATGGAGGTATAAAAACTCGCTCTTTTGTATAGTGTGATTTAAAACGTATGTTCATCCAATTGACACTCGCGTGGGATTACTCCCGGCATTTCCAAAATATTTAACCTCTTTTATTTTTTTTAAAAAAAATCGAAGTTTTCGCAGGTTGCCCTTGCCGGCTGCTTCCTGCCGCTGCAGTGGGCACGGGAGCACAGGACGACACGGAGCAGTCGCTGAGCCATGGTGAGGCTCCGCGCCGGCGAATCGTTCCCGGTGCGAGTGGAGCCGCGACGAGTGCTCGTGGTAGTGGGGCGGAAGAAGGCAGCTACAGCTACTACTCGGGCAGGTGCTGGCGTCCGCAAGAAGAGCAAGGGCCCCACCTCCCCCGATGCCCCAATGCCGCCGCCGCGGATGCGGCCGGAGCGAGCTGCGGCAGCGGTGGGGGACGTGACGGTGGAGGACACGGACGCCCTCGACTGCGGCGTGTGCTTCCTCCCGCTGAAGCCCCCCGTCTTCCAGGTACGCGCGCGCGCCCTAGCTCGTCGTCGTCACATATCCCCAACCTTCTAACCAATCGAATCCACTCATCCCGAGCTGCAGAGTTGTGCTGACTCTGTTTGCTTATTACATCAACTGAGGACTAGTAACATTCCATATTTGTTGTCGTGGCTGTGACAGACTGACAGGTAACATATTGGGTGTTTGGGTGGAGGAATGATTGGTCCGTCATTTACCCGTTTCATGCACAACACAATTTAATAAATACTACTAGGTATGTGGAATGAATTCCATTCCACAAAATTTGAGGAATGAACTCACGATGCACCACCACGTCTATGATGGAGTGATTCCTCAAACCAAACACACCCACAGTATCCCCGTCGATGAGTATGCTGTTATCTTGCTTTTAATTTATTTGTTTCATAAGATTTCATTCCAATTTTTGTCTTAAATATGACTTTAAAACTTGTTTTTTACCTAGAAGAATTCCCAGTGCGTTGCATGCGGGATTTAGAGGTCAAATTTCAGTGTGAAAAGGCATAAAAGGTCAAATTTTAGATGGTCAAATCTAATATACAGTCTCAGTATCTCACTTCATAATCTGCCTAATATACATACAAGGGAAATGACATAGCAATTCCATTTTGCTCCTAGCACGCTTACAAATTGGGCATGTCCTTTGATTCACTTAGGTGTACTCCTGCACTGTGCCTATGATTGTATTCACAGTTTACATTTTCTTGCATATCCAGAACCATAGAGGGATGATATATGCATGAAAGATAGGATAGCTGGATAAAGGCATAAATCTTACCATGACAGATATACTGAATTCCTGGTAATGGATAAAGGCATAAAGCTTACCATGACAGATGTACTGAATTCCTGGTAATGGAGAAGGCCATCACAGCATCACTGACCAGCTTCATAGACATCTGAGATTAAGAATGACCCCAATTAATATTGGGAACGGAGGACCATGTGAACAGCTGCCCTGAAATATGGCTGCGCATGTGCGATGATGAAGTGAGCTCTCAAAATGTAGGGTGAAGAGAGAATCACGTCAGAGATTAGCAGTTAACGACCTGCATGATTGTCTTTGGCTCTTGTGATAAATAAGCTGTGATCACCGGATACAGGCGGGCCGGATGTGATTGGGCAACGGTTTTCAACAGTTAACCTCTGAAATTTCCTACAGTCCCTTTTTCTGGATTGCTGAGATTTTGATCACACTGGATATAACTTGAGTTAATACATTTAATAAGCTTTAAATCCAGCTCCCAAGCCTTAACCCATGGAATTCCTGATGGTGCATGTGCTGCTGAAATCTGAAGCTGCTAATAGCTCAATACCATTAGTTCTTCAAATTTCCGCAATCTTGGAACACATGTTGACAATGGACCACAATCATCCTTTAATCTAGTTAGTCTATAATAATATCTCTAAGGCTTGAAGACACAGCTAAGTGGTTACAATAAGCTGATATATAGAGAATTCCCCATATTTTAATTTCGTAACACCTGATGCCTCATATCCGTTACATTTCTGTCCTCTGACCAAATGCCAAAGAAAAAATAAGCCCAGATTATTACCAGCATATAGTTTTTTTGGAGATTTTGTAGCCTGGTATTGAGATAAAAAGATGAACAGCTCTCAGACATACCATCAAGCATCACAAGCCATTTTCGTCTGCATTTTCACAGCTCTTTCAGAAAGGTTCAAGCTCTAGCTTGTGTAAAAAAATTCAGCAGAAATATGAACGTTTTCATGAAACAACTGACCCGTCTCCATTACCTTGCTGATTTTGTCACTGAACATGCATGCATATCTTATTGTTCCATTTGTGATAATTTATCTTAATGCACATGCTGACATATATGCCTGTATGCAGTGCAAGGCAGGGCATGCTGTGTGTTCGGTGTGCCGTGACAAGCTCAAGGTCATCGGCAATGGACAAGTGCCATGTGTGTGGTGTGGCCACTGGTGGTTACAGCCGGTGCCACGCCATGGAGCACGTGGTGGAGTCTATGCGCTTCCCATGCCCAAATGCCATCCACGGCTGCACCGTCAGGTCTACCTACTACGAGTCTACGACCAGCATTGCCACCACCAGGCGTGCCTGCACATCGCCGTGCCACTGCCCCGGCAAGGCATGTGGCTTTGTCGGCTCTACGGCCGCGCTCCTGGAACACTTCTCGAGTGCACACGATTGGCCTTGCGCTACCAAGGTCAGGGCTGCCACCACCGACCGGGACAGCGATGACTGTGAATTCAACGTCAGCCTCCGTTACGGTTTCAACTTTCTCGTCGCTGACTGTGTCACTGCTGATGGCACCACCGATGACGGGTTGCACCTGTTCTTGCTGAACGTGGCACAGAAACCGTTTGGCTGCTGCATAACTGTGCTCTGCATCCATCCTCAGCATGACCAGGCACCTCCAAGGGAAATGCAGTGCGAGCTCAGTTACTCACGGCACGTGCCTGTCAAGAGCCGTCAAGGCGGTCAGAAGTTAATCAAACATTACCAGGAGTCCACAGTTTGCAGTAGGATGCACGGATCTCTCCAGTGGACTGCCCAAGCCTGACGATTGTTTCCAGTTTAAGGTGTCAAAGTCTGTTCTTGCAGGCGGCGACAAGATCAAAGTCGGAGGCCGGATTGTGATCAGCTAGATCGATCTATGGTAGTCCTAACACCTTTTGTAATCAATTAGGATTAGTTTGGCTCCGTTATCGCCTCACCTTTAATTTCGTACGCACGTAAGGGTAGACCGTAGATCAAGTGTGACATCATAGTGATAGTGTAATATATTTTGGTCGGTTCTCTAGCAGTGTTGTTTGCATCTCTACTTCCGATTGCCAGCTGCACTCTTCGAAGAAGGGTTATTTTGATTCGTGCCATTGTAATTTTCGAAGTTTGGAGAAACGCCATTACAATTCATCTAATTTGAAACATGCCATTATAATTTTTCGTTTGCCACAAAAATACCATAGAATACGTATGTAAATGATTTGGACCCAGGTGCAGGCGTACACTGAATAGGTATATTCTGGTGTAGCCCCTCTTCCCTCTCACTGACACATGGAGCCCGCATGTCAACTTCTTCTTCCCCTTCCCATCTTCCCCACATTAGCCGCCGTCAATGGCGAGCTGTCGTGGCGGCAGCCACGCGGGCGAGCAGCAGTGCCCCAGACCGTGAGCTGCGCGAGTCGCTAGGCCGTGAGCGTCGTGCCGGCCACGTGCTCCGCGCGCCCCCGCAAGCTCCGCGCCAGGCCGCGCGCTCTGCGCAACGTCAGCTGTGAGCTCCGCGCCGTTGGCTCGGCCGCGTAGTGTTGTAGTTGCTTGCCTGCGTGCTGCTGCTCGGTCGCGTAGAGCTGTAGCTGCTCGCCTGTGTGCTGCTGCTGCTTGGCCGCGTACTGCTTGCTGCTGCTCACGTGCGTGCTGCTGCTGTGCGCCGGCGTAGTGAGATGCTCGGTCACTTGCTACGTGCTGTAGGTATAGGTGCTCGGCCATCTTAAATGAAAGCTACCGACGGCGGCGGATGGTACTTATTCATGTGCTGATGCTCGGCCATCGACGGCGGCAGATGCTGCTCAGCAATGGAAGATGATAAGAGGAGGAAGTAAGAAGATGACGGGTGGGGCCCACATGTCAATGATAGGGAAGGAAGTGCCCTGGAATATATACGTATTCGCGTACGCTGCAGCTGGGTCCCAAATTGTTTGTATACGTATTCTATGGCATTTAGTGTGGGAAACGAAAAATTATAATGGCATATTTCAAATTAGACGAATTGTTATGATGTTTGTCCAAACTTCAACAATTACAATGGTACGAATCAAAATAACCTGAAGAAGAATGGACAATGGTCTGGAGCTACACGTTTGTATGTGGAGTATTTTGTGAACTATGATAAGCTTTAATTTGTGAGATTTACGGTAGTAATGCAGCAGTAATAACTAAAGGATAACATATTATATGTTCAATTGTGTAGATCTCATGTAGAGTATAACAAAATTAGATTATTCATTTTATGATTTTTCTGTGATTTACTCTGTTCTTTAAAGATTCAACCAAAATAAATAAAGCAAACACTTTGTACTAAAACATACCATAATATATATTCACTGTGTAGATCTATTCATGTGGAGTCTAACAAAATTGAATTTTCCATTTTATGATTTTTATATGATTTATTATGATTTTTTATAAATTCAATAAATAAAAACAAAAAAAAAGACAAAACCACACAAAGGCACCTTCCAAAACCGCTCAGGGGTGTAATACGAACAGTTTTAAAAGTTGAGAGATATGTTTTTTCTAGTTTTAGTGTTTAAGGACCTAAAGTAGACTTTCGCTGAAAGTCAATGACCTAAA
This sequence comes from Eremochloa ophiuroides, assembly GCA_038502445.1. Taxonomy (NCBI): domain Eukaryota; kingdom Viridiplantae; phylum Streptophyta; class Magnoliopsida; order Poales; family Poaceae; genus Eremochloa; species Eremochloa ophiuroides. The sequence continues at coordinate 10,880,312 of JAHLJS010000008.1, read as the reverse complement.
GTGAACTTTTACTATGCCTCCACCATTAAGTCCCTAGCCATCATAGGTGCCACTTCCTCAACAAGTAAACCATAGAGTAGCCTTTGTGGAGTATACTTACTTTCTTACCTGAAACTTAGGTGCGACGTTGCATAGTGTAAATAAAATTGCATTCTAAGTACTCCCATGCATGCATACCCATATAAATATACGTAGTACCAAATCTACTCAAAAAAAAATTTAAATACATCCACAATTAAACACCTTCACTTAAATATGTGTAACATATAAATATTCAGGTGCCACAGCTAGCACTCCCCTAAATCGATGGTTAGAGTTATACTCTCATAACTCACACTTACCTAGGGCACAGAGACATTTTAAATCATACATTACCATTCAAGTGAATGACATCCATACAATAGCACGCCGTATGGATGACGAAATAAAATTCGCAATAAATTAAATCCCCCATAGTTAGTATTAGTTTACTTAAACCACCATTAATTAGGCTTAACTAGGAATAGTTTTTTTGTTACGTTGTACTTGTAAATCTGAAAAAAAGAAAAAATATGCAACTGTTTACTTACTGTGGTACCACTGTTCAAATAATGTTTTAAGCATTGTCCAGCACTGTTCACAACGCTTTTCCGGACAATATATTTGTCACTGTTCACGAACTCTGTCCATCCCGTTACGGCTAGTGTAGAGCGCGGCCTGTTTTGTACACGCGGCACGCGCGCCTAACGGTCGGACGTCTGCTGTGTTCCGAGGATTTTTTTTTTCTTTGTTCGACATAGTATGCGGCACGTACGTATACGCGTCGGAGTTTTCGGATCGCACTCGTCCGTCGTATTCCTATCGTATCAGTATTAGACTCGTTTGAGTTTTGGGGGTCGCGCGCACCAGAATCGTAATTGTTTTTGAGTTTTTTTTTGTTCGACTAGGTTGCGCGTTGCTGTGGACAACCCAATTTTTATATAAGAAACATACAAATTGCACGACAAGATAATGATACTATAAAACAAAATATCGATATTAAAATAATATTTAATCTAGAATTCATAAAATAACAGTCACAGTGAGCGCCGGTATCATATGTTCACCTACTACTGTATAGTGCTTTGTGTGATGTGGTTACAATAATGTTTTATATCGGAATAAAATACACCTTAGGTACTTAACTACTGGAGCATTATCAGAGTACTTGAACTAAAAAAGCTACCACCTAGATACTTAAACTATTAGAGCAGAGTACTTGAACTAAAAAAGCTACCACCTAGATACTTAAACTATTAGAGCACTTGCTCTAATAGTTTAAGTATCTAGGTGGTAGCTTTTTTAGTTCAAGTACCCGGATACTAATGCTGCAATAGTTTAAGTATTTAGGTGGTAGCTTTTTCAGTTCGAGTATTCAGATGGTAACGCTCTAGTAGGCGGCTAGTAGTTCAAGTACTCAGGGTGTATTTTACTCTTTCTATCGGCAGGAATGCACACGAACGATTATTTCCCATGCGTTGCAAGTGACCAACCATGCACATAAGGTGATTTATCTAGGTAATGCAATCAAAAATTTTCAACCCCATGTCTGAATTTTCTCAACTACTATGGCTACAAAAACATCAAGGTTGACCTTAAGATCAAAATCCTTTGTCAATGCAGCATGTTTAAAAGTGTTTCACTGGTCGCCTGAGGAGTTCTTGCTTCATTTGGCGAACCATGTGTTAAGTATTGAGACCACACCGTCATTTTACTATTCTTCAGTTGTACAAATACAACACTTAATTCAAATAAAAACATAAATATTCACAGAAAGCACAAAGGTGAAAGATCATCTTTAGGGATGAAATGGAACTACTGCTATGCAGTAGATTTTAAACTGGAGACCATCGGTGTTTCCTCTGTTTCCCTTTTTGTTTCCCTTCTTAGTTCCCTAGCTCCTCTCCATGTCCCCCAACTGATTTGTTTACTCTGGAACTACTGCTATCCAGAGAGTTGCCATGGTGGTTGTGGCGGCCCTGTGCCCTGCGCCGTGCCTCTGCTCTCTCTCTCTCTCTCTCTCTCTCTCTCTCTCTCTCTCTCCCTGTTCTTTAATTCAATCTCTTTTAGATTTTACCATCTCAGACTATGCTGTAATGTAAGCCATGAGCCTATGACTATTCCTATATTTATAAGAATAGCATCCATTATATTGTTGCATAGTACTGCAATGTTCTATCATGATCATCTTCATGGTGCCATTTGTTTTTGGACTTTTCACTTCGGTGCTAGAAGAATCTATAATAAATTCTTGTACAAGTTTTTCGTCAGTTGCTTCCAGATTCAAGATATCAATAAAAAGGCTATTGCATCTATTTCCTTTTCTTAGTATTCAGTAACATGACACCCCACCCCCAATCTATTTGTTTCATAGCATTCTTCTACACGATGCCCTGACTTTATAATATCACTTTTGTGCCTTTGTGATTGTTGATGACAGATGGCAGAAGGTATAAAAGCACTCTTTAAATCATGCTTTTTTATTTTCATGTACAATGTTTGGAACTGATTTTGTACAATGTTTTTCTTCTTCAGTATTATGCTAAATGGTATTTGAGAAAACAAAAATACCAGCATTGATAGCTGAAGGTAAAAGCCTTGCACCAGAGACAATCTCGTTTATTATCAAGCACATCTCGTGCAAGGACGGAGAAGGGTGCTCGACCTTCGCAGCCCGCCGATGGCGCCAAGAAGAAGCGTGCTGTGGGGAGCAATTCAGAAGCTAAGCCAATCGTTGTTCTGTTCAAGCTGTATGCTCCGCACGCAATTCACAAGCAAAGCCAAGAGATAGAGATTGAATGTCTGAATTTGAACGTACAGAAAAGCTTGGAACCGGACTTTCTGAACCTCTCAGACTCGCCGCGTTGATGTGCGCGCGCTGCCAGCCTCCGTGGCTACGGGCGTCGCGTCGCCTGAGCAAAGCGAGGGAGGGGCGGATCGCATCGCGGTGTTGAACCGGAGCAGAGAGGACGGCGGAGCGCGTCGAGGAGGCAAACCGGCCGATAGGGTGGAGCTGAGCTGAGCGGCGCCGTGGTGGCCTCGGCGGTGGCGATGCTGCTTCCTTCGCTTGGTTGGCGGTGGCGACTTGGCGGACTCGGCAGGGGCGACGAGGCGAACTCGGCAGTGGCAATGCTGCGTCCTCGGTGGGGTCAGCGGTGGCAACGACGCGGCAACCTCGGATATCAATTTTCTTGCGTGCGGAACAGATCGGGAGCGACTCGCGGCCGCCGCCGCAGTTAACAGCAACCACGCAGACCATCAACTGCACCAGCAGACGCCATGGAGGTTGACGACCCTCCCTTCGTTGATGCTGCCCTGGAGGCTGACGCCCACGAGGCCAATGCAAATTCCTCGTACAGCAAGTATGGTGATGTGCAGGTACGTGTATTATAGATAGATGGCCATAGGCGTTTATGCTGGTTTATATTAATGGTCTATCTAATACAACGTACCAACACATGATTTCTGTAAGGGAACGCCAATCTAATTGGCATGCCCATGTTACCATCCGCTGTAATTGAATCGACGTACACATCATCCATGACTACACCAGTTTTGGAGATATCTGAACCCGACGGACAACGAGAAACTAAGGTATATAAGCATGTTAGTTCATTTGTTACCTAAAAAAAAATTATCGTGAATTTACCATTACACAACTTTATTTTTCATCTCAATTTACAAGTAGGTTGTTGATAAAGATAGGCAAAATTTGCTTATTCCTGAAGTTGGTATGACTTTCGATTCAGAGGACAAAGCTTATGAGACGTATAACACATATGCTGGACAGACTGGGTTTAGTATTAGAAAGAGTCATTCAAAGCGTCGAGAAGATAATACTATATCTCAGAAATATATAGTTTGTAGTAACGAAGGACATCGACGAAACAAGTCATCTGAGAAAGATATTACAAGAACGGGTTATGATGCTCGTGTTCAGTTCAGTATTAGCAAAGAGGGAATTTGGCCAGTGCAAAAGGTTGTACTTGTCACAATCATTATCTTGCTAGTCCAAATAAGACGCGCAAGCTGAGGTCCCAAGGGCAGGTTACAGAAGCAGACAGGGTGCTAATTGGTCAGATAAGGGAAGTCGGGATGAAGCCAGCTCAGGTGTATGAGTTCATGAAGGAGTTTTATGGAGGGGCAGACAAAGTGCCATTATCAAGGATGGACTGCAATAATGCAATTGGTCGCGAGCGCAAAAAGTACTTAGAGTCCAACTATGCACAAACATTAATTCTTGGAATATTTGAAGAATAAGCAAATAGAAGATCCTACATTTTTTTATGCGCTCGAAATAGATAAAGAAAATGGGCAGATAACTAATTTCTTTTGGACAGATGGTCAATCTATCATGGATTATGCATGCTTTGGTGATGCTGTGTCATTTGACACCACGTTTCAGACTAATAAGTTTGAAATGCCTTTTGCCCCTATCCTTGGAACCAACCATCACAAGCAAACAATAATTTTTGGGGCCGCACTATTATTTAATGAGACAATTGAATCATTTGTTTGGCTCTTTGAAACCTTTCTAACAGCAATGTCCGGCAACCATCCAAGCACAATTTTCACCGATCAGGATGCAACTGTAACAACCCTAAAAACCCGCACAGCCTAAAAATCCCAACCAATTAAAATTTTTCATTTATTTATTGTGAAAACCCATTTTTCTTGTGCAAGCATATAGATTTCATTATGAATTTGGTAATAAAGGAGTATAGCATGCATTTTAATTCCATTCACATAGAATAATAACTTATGCATCATTTGGGATTTATTGCAATTTATGTTTGTATTTACTCGATATTTAAAATGGGTAATATATGTATATATACACTTAAGTGAAAATAGAAAAAGAAGAGAGAAAGAGGATGAGCAGATTCGGCCCAGCCAGCCGGCCCATCTCGCAGCCAAACCACCCCGCACGCGCGCAGCGCCTCTCGCAGCCGCTGCCAACCGGGACCCGCTTGTCAGTCACTCTTTCTTTTTCCACTGTTTCTCTTCTCCGTGAAGACGGTGGCCGACAGGGTCATGCGAATGGCGTGACCGACAGCGTCCACGCATGGCAGAGCCCTGACCCCGCTGTTCCCCTCCTGTCCCCTCCTTTCTTGGCCGCCAAGCGAACCCGCGCCCTATCCGGAGCCCTAGATCCACTCGAGCCACGGCCCTTCGATCGGTCGAGCGCGATCAGGACCGTTCGCCATTAGAGCTGGCCAAGCTCGCCTATAAAAAGGAGCTCACCCCGAAGCCCTACCCTCATCTCCCCTCGCCGCCACCGCGGCACAGACCAGCACACTGCACCACACCGAGAGAGAGAGAGCGTAGGAGAAGGGCGGAGCAGAGGAGGAGAAGCTGCCGGAGCGCCGCCGCCGCGGAGCACGCCGGAGCCGGACACGGAGGAGAAGCCCGAGCTGCGGACGAGGAGCGGCACGGCACTGCGATCGCTCTGCACGGCTCCGACTCGCCACTGCATCGCCATCCTAGCTTCACCGACACCACGGTGAGCCATCGCACGCCATGTCCGAACCTCGCCCTGCTTTTGCCATGGTGTTCCGCCCACGGGACACGCAGGCACGAGCCTTTACCGGCTCAGGAAGATCACCTGCACCATGCACTCATGCGACCGGCCGAAACCCCCGGACTACAAGCTTGCTAGACCGAGAACGCAGCACGACGCGTTCTCGGCGGAGCGCGCTCGCCACCGACGCGTTCCGACGCCGAATCACCCATTCCGAGCAATCCGACTAGCACCCGTATAGGTTAGAGCGTCGTGGAGCACCGCCACGACCCCTTGAGCTAGCTACGCGGATCTAAGCGCTAGAGGAAGCCTCGTCCGCAGTGCGCCGCGACCTCGCCGGAGCGCCGCCGCGGACCGGAGCCAAAAGGAGGCCCTGCCCTGTCACTAGTTCACCACCAAGCGGACGTATGCCCGTTTAGTCACGCCAATTTGACTGAACCACGTCCGGTTATGCCAAAACGAGACCGTAATCACCTTGCCGTCGTCAGCCGCCGCCGGCGACACGCCGCCGCCACAACCGAGCACCTTGAGAATCTCGGTAGCCAAAATTGGTAGTTGGTATACCATCGCCACAGACCCCGGAGGCGTATACATCTCCTAGAAGACCTCCTTAGCCCCGCCGGAACCTCACAGTCACGGCGACATCGCCGCCGATGACTGGAGCATCTCAATACCGCGACTCGCTAGCGTGACCACCAACTCACCGACCACCTCGGACAAGCTTAGTTGCGGGAGATCGAACCTCCATAGCCCGGAACACCGAGAGGTGCGTTCTCGGGGAAACGTGATCACCGCCGACACGATCCGCCTCGCCTAAATCCGTTTCGAGTACCCCCGATCGCCTCGCGCTGCGGAGAGAGGCCGACGAGGTTCGCCAAGTCTGCCTCAGCACCGCCGCGTAGATAGCCGAGCCCCGAATCATGTCTGCCGCCTTGGCTACGTGCGCCTCCACCTCGTCGGAGAACCGCCGTATGCTGAGGGAGAAAAGGAGGCCATACCACGACTCTAACCCGCCACCATCTGGTCGGACGACTGCCTGAGCACGCCAATTGGGGAAAGCCGAGCCCTGTCTTGCCGAAATATGGTCATCGCCGGCCTGTCATCGTCCGCCGCACCGGAGAGACACCGCCGCCTTGAACAGACGCCCTGGAACCCTACTAGCACCAAATCTCCGATTCGCCCGAGCCTCCCCGGGAGAGCTCGGGAGAGCAGCACCCTCGGCGCACCAAATCTCCGATTCGCCCGAGCCTCCCCAGGAGAGCTCGGGAGAGCGGCACCCTCGGCGCCCGAATGTCCGATTCGCCCGAGCTACGCCGAGCCCCGCCAAGCCCCGCCGAGCTACGCCGAGCTCCGCAAAGCCCCGCCGAGCTACGCAGAGCTACGCCGAGCTCCGCCAAGCCCCGCCGAGCTACCCCCGACCACCGCCGAGCTCCGCCGAGCTCCGCCGAGCTACGCGGAGCCCCGCCGAGCTATGCCGAGCTACACCGAGCTCCGTCGAGCTACCCCCGACCTCTGAGAACCACCCCCGACCACCGTCGAGCTCGCCCGACCACCGCCGAGCTACGCCGACGCCCCCCGACCAACGTCGAGCTCGCCCGACCAACCACCGAGCTACGCCGACGCCAGCGACTCTCTGGGAACCAGCATCGAACACCTGGTGGGCGACCATCGGGTCTGTGTTCTGATGAGGCGCCACATGCCGCACTACTGGACCCGCGCGCCACGTGGACCAATCCCGAGCTGCCCCTGATTAACCGACCAATTTTCCCATTTTCAGAAAATAGGATAAATCTTCGGAAATTCATAACTTATTCATTCGATGTCCAAAAATTGCGCACCATATATCAAAATTCTCAGAAAAATGAGATCTACAATCTAAGACTGTGTTTGTGTGCATTTGGCTCTTTATTTTATTGGATTTTTCTGAAATACTCTATAGGAGTCGCTGACGCGACTATTTCGTGTTCGATTTCAGAGCCGGAGGAGGATCTGACTAAGGAAGACGACCACGAGTACTTTCAGGAGCTAGGAGACGACTACGAAGGTGCCACGTCCCACCAAATCCTTAGATCCTATTTACGCATTGCAAATGACATTGTTGCTATTGCTTTGTGATTATGTATGGATTGGTTGCATGGTAGTATATTTGAATTCCCTGCCTTGATAAGACTTTACCCTGCTATCCGCTGCTAGATTAGCTGCTGCTTAATTTACTGTTACTCTTCCACTACTTACTACATGCTATATGCTATGTGGTGGAATTGGGACGGTGCATAACTGATTATAACCACTGGGAGAGAGTGCTGCGTGCGTCTTGGGTGCGTGGTAAGGGTTGATGTCGACCAAGTGAGATGTGAGACAAACCCGTGGGGCAAGTCGTGCCGGGGGTGCAACCTGGGCATCCCCACGAGAGATACCTGTGGCGGGTAATGACTTATGAGGTGGTTCCGGGATGTGCATTGAAGTCCCGTGAGCGGAGGTGCCGTGATGGCACGGGGAGAGTATCCCCTAAGTGGAGATGCCTGCTTGGTCACAACCTAGGATCTGACTAGTGACCGGAAACATCTGGATTCCCTTGCTACTCAATCGCTTCTGATGGGCGGGAGACGGCTGGACTACTTGGTAGGGCGGTGCCACTACTGCTAGGTTGAGAGGTGATAAGGGTGGACGGTGACGGATGGCAGATTCCCGTACCGTTCTAGATGCGCAGTACCACTGATGGGGCCCGGTACTGCGTCTCCCAGTCTCAGTGTGATGGTGTTGGATCCGGAATGTCCCAGGGCTGAGTGGCAGGGTGGCATCGATCTAGGCAAGCAAGCACCCGGAATTCTGCCTAGATGATTGTACAGCATCGATGATGGCTAATCTTGTGAGTAGTAAAACCTCTGCAGAGTGTATGATTGATCGATCGATACATAAGCCAACTCGTTGGCTATGGACCTTTCCTAATGTTTCTGCAACCACTATTAGATGAGAGCATATTCTTTTCTCCCTCTGGATAACATTTTTCCGGCAGTGTACCCGTTGTGGTAGTGTGCCGCTGAGATAGGCCCGAGAGGGAGTTGGGCCTGTCGAATGAGAGTGAGGTGTGGGTATGTGAGGTGTGGTGATGGGAAAAGGGATGATGGTGTTAACTGGTGATAAAACTTGACTAATTAAACATTGATTACAGCTGCATAGGAAAACCTCAGCCTATAGGTCTGCTTGTATAGCCTTGCATCCACTTTCCACAAAGCAAATGCTGCATAGGTGGGCTCCGTGGCCAGTACAAATCGTACTGATAAATTTGCTGTCAGGTGACGAGAATGAGTACGACTTCGAGGGAGATGATGACGAGGAATAGGGTCACGTGCTACACTCAAGTTGGCCGTGAAGGATGAATCGTTTCTGCATCTTCTAAAGCTTCTCTGAATGTTGATTCCGCCAGTGTGGCGATGTAATAAGTATTTATGTAAGACTTAATTACCGTTGTATGGATCCTGGTGTCAACTGAGATATGGGTAATTTCATGGATTGTCCCAAGCAATCTGTTGAATTACAATTCGAGCCTGTGGATTTCCCTTCACGGAAATCGAGGTCATTTCAGCAACCATGGCAGGAGCAATTGCTTATGTATTTCGAAATACAAGCCATCAGTCTTTGTTTGTTTCACATCTATGTTAATGCTTTGTTTGTTTCACATCTATGTTAATGCTGCTAAACATTTAGGCCATGTAATTCATAAGCATCCTGAAAAGTTTTTACCAGCTTTTAAGATCAGAAGCTATGTTTATCCAGAAGTGGGATGAATTATTGTCTGAGTATCACCTTCAGGATAACGAATGGATGAAAAATTTATATGATTTGAGGAAAAAGTGGGCTGCTGTCTACCGTGACTGTTTTACGGCTGATATGAACTCAACTTAAAGGAGCGAAGGTATGAATAATGTATTAAAAAAAGATTCCATAGGAGACTTGGACTTTCAGAGCTCGTTGCAGAATGTGATAAGGTTTCTGCTAGTTTTCGTGAAAATGAGTTAGATGCAGATTTTAATTCATGTCGAAAGGCCCCAGGTTACTTACATCCCAAATTTACCCATGTTAAAGACAGTTGCTGAATCATATACAAGAAGGATGTATTCAGAATTTGAGGAAGAATTTAAAGAACAATTTTCATTCGCTTGGACATTGTTACAAACTAGTGGGTCAATCTTGACGTATGAGGTTACTCATATGCACTCTAATCATGGAGCAACAGTTCAGTTCAACGCTGTAGATATGACTATTACATGTTTCTTAGGTAGTTTGAATGTATAGGTATGTCCGTATGTACAAACATTTTACAATTACCATAAGTTTCTAATATAATATCAACGGATGTAAATTAACTATTAATTTTGCAGGTATATTGTGCAAGCATGCCCTGAAAGTGTTAAATGCAAATAATGTTTTTGATTTGCCACCACAATATATATTGGGAAGATGGACAAAATACGCAAAAAGAGGATTCTATGTAGAAAAAGAAGAAAGTGGGTCAGAAAGTAATAAAACATTGGCTACGCGTATCTCACGAATGGTGACATCCATAGCACTAAAGTGTTCACCATCAAAAGAACTTCTTCATGATTTGGAGAAAGGCATGCAAAAACTAGATTTGGAGGCCGATGCTTCTCTCAGCAAGATGAAAGAGAAATTGAATGAGGTTCCTCTTGTTTCCACTGGCTATGCAACAGACACAGACCTATTGAAAGGCAAAATATCGCTCAAAATTCCTCAGGTGGTAAAAGGCCCAAAAAAGAAACGGGTGACAAACATACTTGAAAAAAATACGGGAAAAAAAGAAGAAAAGTGCTAAGAAGAAAGGTACTGATCCATTTTTCTTCTAGCTAATTGTGTTTCCATGGTTACTATTGTATAGTAATTTTTCTTATTTTAATCCATACGTGTTTAGCATATTCAAATAAGGCTACAGTAAATAGAGATGAAAGTACTGATCTGAACGTAGGTCATCAATTGAACTTATTATTCCTTTTTTCTATTTTATGTACTCACAGGAAATTTCATATTGTGACACAGGACCTTGATGCTGGTGGCAGTGGTGGTACTAGTGCTATGACGACAGACTTCACAAATGCTTCTATCATGCCTTTCATCCTATATTCCAAGATGGACCAAATATTACAAATTCTATGCTTGAGCAATCTTCTTCCATATCTACAGCTTACATCAGAGGAGGATTTACAGATCTTTTACTAGGAGTTCAGCAAGATGCTACAATGTCCTCGTCTGCTAAAAAATTATATTTCGATGATGACATGTAACTATGTTCTATTGATTAGTATCCCGCTTTGTAGTACTCTTATTTTGTTGAGTCGGATATTGTTATGGTGACTACTCTTCTTTTGTGACCATAAGATAATGTGATTTTTAGCATGATGAGACGTCTTAATTTTTGCTTATACAATTCACAAAATAATAATGCTTATACAGATGTCAAACATCCATGTAGTAGTACCAAAGAAAATATGAAGACCGTAAATTGACTATAATTTTTATAATATATCTGTGCCACTATATATACCTCCTACAAAATTATTGTATCTCCGATACGAAATAAACTTGTTCAGATGACGTAGTGTTGGAGGACGGCGAGTAACCGATGCAAGCGTCCAAGTGCATCATGTTCATAGTCACGACGGGAGAAGCGGGCTGTGGTTGCTGTATATGAAGCCGGCCGTGGTTGCTGTATTACCAAGCCGACGAGCCGACGTGGTTCCTGGTGTGTATACGACCTTGACTTGAGCCGAAGGAAATTAGCCGGACTCCAGGAGCTAGCGCCGGCGGAGGCAGTGCAGCGAGCCGGATGGAGGCGGACACGCGTCGCTCGTCCATTGGCAGTCCCGTACGCGGCTTTGGTAAGGACGTTGCGTACCCAATTTTTTTTTGACATACATGCCGTCGGACGTCGGAGGCCCGGACATAGGCCCACCTACCCTTCTACTACCCTTCTACTATACTGCTACGTGCACGTTATTATTATCATTTAAAAAAATTATACCTCCTAAAATAAATATCTAAACTAAAATCTGATTACACAATTATATTTCTTATAATAAACTCTTCAAAACAAGATCTCACATGAATATATTTTAATAATTTTTATTTTTTACATATAAAATATTACAATATATTTTTGCAACATTCATACAAAACATATACCACATATTTCTGGAACTACTGAAACATTGAAACATTGGGTATGTACTTTTGCAACAGGGTGTCTCGATCGCCCGGACGTCCGGACGGATGCCCGGAGTTGCTGAACCTGTCCTACACTTTTGGTTGCTCATGCCCTTATAGCTACGCCTATCACGTTATGGATCAACATGCAATGTTATGCTACTGTATGCAGCTGCTAGTGACCTTAAAAGGCATATACTTTTTAGACTTAAAAAAAGTTTTGACGTATAAACTAAACATCCTAACTAAAAGCTAATAGCATTATTGTGTTCCTTACAGTAAACTCTTCAAAATAAGACCCCACATGAATATATTTTGAAACATGCATTTAAAACACTATTACAACACTTGATTTAATTTTAAAACTTTTAGATACAATACTTACAACATATGTACAAAATATCTGAAACACTCGAAATATGTGTATGAAACAAGAAAAAAACACCTAGAAATACTTGGAAATCATTTGTAAACATATACAACATCCATATAAAACACTTGCAACATACATGTGAAAATATATGCAACATCTAGATTAAACACTAGAAATATACATCTAGAAAATAGAGATGAAACATTCAAAACGTACACTTGGAACATATGTCAAAAAAGGATGAAACATTTTAAACACCACTTACAATATGCATCTAAAACACTTCTTGCACGTAATATTTATGAGCTACTTTTACAACATCCATATAAAAAAAATAAAAATACATAAATGTTAAAAATAATAAAAGAAAAAAGGAAAAATAATGAAAATAATGAAAATAAAAATGAAAAATAACAAAAAAAGATAAAGGAAAGAGGAAATGAAAAGGAAACAAAAGAAAGAAAGAGAAAAAAGGAGAAAGAAGAAGCAATGCGGACATGGGGTGCACGGGCAGCTGAAATGTCCTAAATGGCTAGAGGGGGGTGAATAGCCTATTAAAATCTACAAACAACACTTAACAAGCCGATTAGTAACAATAGCAAGCTTTGCAAAGCACTAGCTTTAAACTACACTATGCAAGCCACCTAGACAAATATACTACACTATGATCACTAGTTCACACTCAAAGGCTATGTCACTACTATACACTACTCCTAAGTGAGCAACTAACTAACAAACTACACAAGAGAGTAAGTACACAAATGTAAAGAGTAAAAGTGATTTCAATACCTCCGGTGTAGAGAAGATATGAAATCCAATATAACCAATCAATCAAATATAAGAGAAATCCTCGGTAGAGAGATAACACAAGATTTTTTACCTAGGTTCACTTGCTTGCCGGCAAGCTAGTCCTCGTTGTAGCGATACACCCACTTGGAGGTTCACGCGCAAATTGGCATCACACGCCAAACCCTTCTCAAGGGTGCCGCACAACTAACACAAGACGGGGATCCACCAAGCTACGAGTAATCCACTAAAGATGCCTTTCGCGATCTCCCGCGGGGATAGGCTCAAGAACCCCTCACAATACCTTGATCGGATGCGGAGACAATCACCAACTCCCCTCAACGATCCTTGCAGCTCCAAGCCGTCTAGGAGTCGGCAGACTCCAAGAGTAATGAGAGAAACCGCTGCGAATCACCGCTACCAAGTGCCTCTAAATGATCTCTATCAATGCAATGCACTTGATGCTCTCTAAACTCACCAAATGATGATCACAATCAAGTAGGATGAGTGAGAGTGGAGTGAGAAGGCTCACAAGTATGCTATGATGTTCAGGAGTGCCAAGAGATCCTCCCCAAACCGGCCAAGTGACTATTTATAAGCCACACACAAAGAACTAGCCGTTTAGTCTTCACTGCGTACCGTCGGACTGTCCGACGGCCAGTCCGTCGGACTATACCGTACGGTCCGACGCCCCGGATGAACGCCACGTGTCACTAGCCGTTTGAAGTCGAACGTTGGATCACAACGGCTAACTTCCCGCGCTAAACGAACCGTCGGACGAACGAACGTCGGACTAAACCAACCGGTCCGACGCCCTCAGCTGACCACCGTCGGACTCAGCCAGACGGAGCCGTCGGACTAACGAACGCGGCCGTCCGACGCTTCCAGAGAGCTCCCCGAGCCCTGAAAACCGTCGGACGATAGTCCGACGCTCACCGTCGGACTAACGCTGAGAGTCCGACGCTCTCAGAGCTTGCCACGTGTCAGCTCTCGCACGATCTGCACCGTCGGACGCTTCGACTAATGGTCCGACGCTTAGAAACTGAGCGTCCGACGCTCTGTTTTCTCAGGATTTTCACTCAAACCTTTCACCCTTTGTTCCCATGTGCTAACACAAGTGTTCTACACCTTGTGCACGTGTGTTAGCCTTTTCAAAAGAGTTATCCAAGGGTTTGTTAGTGTCACTAACATCTATATGCAATGCAATAATCATGAACACCTAGTGGCACTTGATAACCGTATTTCATCAACGATTTCGCTCCTCTTGATAGTACGGCTATCTATTCTAAATGTGATCACTCCTTCTATGGAGTCTTGATCACCAAAAGCAAAAGAGCTCCTATGGATTATATCTTTGCCTTGAACTCCTAGTTTTTTCACCATCTCTTGATGAAGCTTGTGGACTCCTTTTGATGATGGACTTATACCATTTGTATGGATGCCATCATTAGGACTTTCTCCTTTATTGATGGGCTTACACCATTTTCATGGACGCCGTCATTGCTCTTCACTTGTGGCCTCCATCGACCCAGTCCTTGCTCCATCTTACCATTTGCTAATCAATTCTCATAAAGAATCAAACATGGGCTTTCAGCAGCACACGGCCCGTGGCGCTGAGAGCCGCGTCCGCGCGCCCAAACGTCCGATCAGAAGCTTTACCGAAATATTTTAAGCGACGCGAAAATGAAAAATAAAAAATAAAAAATGAAAAATGAAAAAGAAAAAAGAAAAAACATAAAAAGGAAACGAAAACAAAAATAAACGCACGCGAGGGTGAGCGGCATGGGGACGGCGGCGCTGCGTGCCGCCCGCGTCCGTCCGTGCCGGACGTCCCGTTCCTATCATTACCGCAATTTTTTTTTCCAATGAGAAGGGGGGAGGATCGTGGGTGTTACGGTTCCGTATTAGGCGCCGGGTGAAGCTATGATTCGTTGGAGTTGTGGACCGGCCGGATTGGCGAGGAGAGCACCGCACGGCCGCTCAAGGCTGGGAAATTTCCACCGATTATTCCTGGCGTGGGAGTTTGACACGGGGCGCCGGCCGGGCATTGCATGCAGACTAGACTGCCGTTGTGCATGCAATGCAGCACCGTTGTTCACAAAGATGCGATGCGCCCACCTCGATCGCCATCTCTATTCTCTCCTCTCCGTCCGTCTCCGGCCGAGAACCTTTGCTAGACTAGGACTAGGACTAGGTCTAGGACCAGTAGTAGTATAAATACAAGACCCTGCCGTCCAGACGATAGTGTAGTAGACTAGTTGTTGTATATACCCTCACCAACGCAGATCGCGATCCACATCTCCATCTTCAATTCTTCCCAACAACTGCAAGTCCCCCCTTAATTTGCACACATGCATGCAGGCCGAGTTCAGAGCGATGCAGGAAGGAAGAGATGGGTGCGATGCAGGAAGGAAGAGTTTCGGAAGCCGTTTTCTACGCCTAAAACCATGCCTCAATCGATCTGTAGGTTTCATTTGGATTTTAAGTGCGCACCACCCCTTACCCCCCCCCCCAACCCAACCACAAAAAGGGGTCGTGTATTGTGCGTAGTGATATTCAGATCTCTCTATCCATTTGAAGCACCGCTTAAAACCAACACTATATAAGGCCTTACATGCCTTGCAGCTCATTATTTTTTATTTATATAAGGCTATATTTTCATACTGAAACGATTGATATACAATTATTTTTATGAGAATTGCTAACTAACAATGGAACATTTTTGGAGCCTGTAAGCAACCAATTTGTGGGCCATCCGATCTGGCGCGGCACAAATCAGGCGAGACAGCGGCTGATGGCCTCGGGCGAACGCACGATCGAGCGGGAGCGTCGGAGTTTCGCAGCAGCTAGCAGCGAGCGACGCATCCGGAGCTCACCCCGGAGCTTCACCGCACCGTGCGCGCGGCACCCAGAAACCGCCGTCCGTCTCCATCTGCATCCAAACTGGCGAAGCCTCCGGCCACCGAGGTAGTGGTCCTGATGGCTGGATTTCGAAGGCCCGCTCCTGCCCCATTTGCCAGCGCGGTGACGGCAACCTAGAAGGCCTCGTCCATAAAAAAATGTGTCCGGGTTTTGTATGTGACATTTGACATTTCAACATTTGTGAATGATACGACATTTATTCCTCTGATATATGGAATCCATAGAAATAATTCCTAAATAGTTTCGAAAAGTTTGACATATACTCCCTCAGTCTCAAAAAACATACAACTACGGGTTGCGTGCCGGATAAAGTAGTTCACGTTTGACCAAATTTCTAGTGAATAGTATTCATATTTATAGCTTCAAAGTAATATATTGTGAAAATACATTTCATAGGTAATCTAATGATGTTCATTTCATATTATAAATATTTATAGTTTTTTATTTATAATTGGTCAAAGTTGGTACACATGCTACTGTGCTAGAATTGCATGTTTTCCGGGACGGAGGGAGTATTTGTTTAAGTTTAAGATCTGCAATCTGCATCAATCTGTCCAATAAATTACACAGAAAAAATCATGGTAAATATAGCTAAAAGACAGTATAAATACATGATACAGTTGAATTATTAGGAGGATCCAAAACAACTTAATGTCGACTAGACGGACTCATTTTTATCGGACGAAGCCTTTCTAGTTTATAGATGAGTTTGATTAGTTATTTCATCGTTGTATATGACCGGGTTTATTTGTATGGAATATAAATAAAAAAATCTTCTCAACCTAGAAAACCGATAGGCCCACTTCATGAAAGCTGGTTAATATCATATAATATACAGATTGAATAAAAGACCGTTTGAGTCAGGCTAGGAGACTTCCTCTAGTTTTTATATTGGTTTTGTTTTTACAGGATAGGAGTTTAGTATATCATAGCCTCGTGGCACGATGTGGTTGGAATCTACGCTTAACACCAGTGGATTGGGAGTCAAGTAACCGAACTACTAGATAAGAAAAAATTTAGAATTCGTAAGCCTTTTTATTAGGAGTCTCCTGGAGCATGGCTTCCACGGGACGTCTCATTACGAACTCGCGATGAGGAGCGCATCATGGCGTCTTGGCTTCTCCTTGATCATCCTCTTCCTTCTCTGCTGTGCAATTGCGCCGCCATCTCCGGCGGCCGGCCGTTCTGTAGGGGTGCAGTGTGCTGGACTGTTGGTGCATAGTACGGCATATATAGCGTTTTCAATTTGAAACAAACGACGGACGTTTGAACTGGGGCGGATAACTTGTGCATATGTGGAGGATGAGGGAGAAGAAGTGGAGAGAAAAAAATGGTGAGAGAGAGGAAGAAAAAGAGACCAACCCCATTTAATCTGTTCTGCATGCATCTGCCACTAGAACTGAATTTGGGTTTTTGTCTGAAACGGGATAAATAAACCAACGTCCATTCTGCGGCCACCGCATCAAATTTAGTTCTTAAACAATGTTTCCATGGAATCAATTATGTCAATTACTCTCTAACATTTTAGCCTTCACATTTTATGCTACCAAAGCAAGCAAGTCCCTCGGTGAGGAATTTAAGCATACAAGTAGAAGCAATTTCTTAGCCATAGTATTTTTTTTTTCAAGAGGACTTATATTAAATCTTGGCACAGTAGGTTCCAAATTACACATAAAAATCTAAAATAAAAGATATAATTATATTCTATCCAGATTCTTCCATCATCTTCTTTTCCAATGACTTCCCTTGACATCAGAGCCAAAGTACAGCCCTGATGCCACATCCATCGAACACCCCAAAATATTGGACATGTCGCAAGATTCAACGCTTCGAAACAGTCCAAAATGTATCTAAATCGGTGAAAAAATATCGGCAGTTGCAACGTCGCGTATGACGTAGGATGCAGATTCATCACCTTGATACTTTGAATTCCTCTCCGCGACCATTGACAACGAGATTGATGACCCAAAGTCGCTATCCTCGTAGGGGCTGTTCGCACATGAACACATCACCGTGTGCCCCCCGGCGATGAGCACGATACGCAGGACACGTCGCCGGAGGAGCCTCGCTGAGAGCGCGATACGCAGGACAGGCCGGCAAGGTCTCTTGATACCCAAAACCCCACACGCCCGGGAGGGACCCGTCAGGGCGCGCGGCGGCTATGGGCTGCCCTAGCCGGCCTGACCGCTCTAGGGCTTCGCCATCGTTGAAGCAATGAACATCATCGACAACGAAGGACAAGAAGAAATAGTAGATTGAAAAAGTAGGATAATAAAAGATAGATGTATTTTGATAAATTCGATTGTGTGTTGTCAATCGGCTGTCACCCCTTATATTTATAGGGCGGCTGGACTTTCCTAAGAGTTACAGCAAAATTCGAATAGAATAAAGTCATCCTATTTTGGCTAGCTTCTTTTCCTATTCGGCTAATCAGGATTACGTATATACAAACGTGATGCACTAGTACCCTAGGAACAGGTCTGATCCTTTCCCTGGCTTTCACGTGTGCGGTAATACCAGCATGCAAACAATTTCTAAAAACGTAGCTCAAGCCTGTCTTGGTCGTCCAAAAATCCACTTCATGCTCCAATCGGATTCCTCTCTTTCCTTCTTAATAAATCCTGCATGCACACATGCAA
The DNA here is from genome assembly GCA_038502445.1 of Eremochloa ophiuroides. Taxonomy (NCBI): domain Eukaryota; kingdom Viridiplantae; phylum Streptophyta; class Magnoliopsida; order Poales; family Poaceae; genus Eremochloa; species Eremochloa ophiuroides. The sequence goes on along the minus strand of JAHLJS010000008.1, from coordinate 10,861,834 downwards.
ACATACAGTACCCTGATCGGACTCCGCGCTATATATGGGTACTGCTGCATGCTGGCGAATAAATTTAAGTTCTCATGCCTCCGACAAAATCACGACCAAACTTATGATCTCTGGACACAGCAGACATATTGTCGAACCAATGGATAAATGGAACTTCTTGCATGCTGCCCATAGTTATCAACCGAATTACATCTTAGCTCAAACAACTCGGGCAATCTATTGGCGATCAGTACGCACGTGAACATCCTTCTCTCTTATCTTGCTTATGCATTATTCTAGTAATCAATATCATTGTCTAACAAAACAACCGATCGGCCAAATGCTTTTAACAACATTATTTTGTAGCCGAATTAATCAAACTAAAGCACCCATCACCAAATGAATTTATAAATCAAATTTGACTTCTCGATGATTCAACAAAATACAAATCGAGCCAAATTTGAGTGTCAACAGGGGCCTCGGGATATTCTATTATTCTCTTCCTATCAGCTGTGTCATAAGGAAGTTCATCTAAATTAACATCTTTTGGTGACAATATCAAAGAAGGTCGAGTCTGAACATTGATGTTTGCTGCACCTGCACCTCTTTCTGTATGATGAATACCTTCATCAGTGGTTGTTGTTGGTAATTTTCTTTTCAAGAAATGTTCCATCAAATTCACACTACCTGAGCTTGTACAATTAGTTGAATTAATTAGACATTACTAAACTACTGGTAGTCTGGTACATCAGTGCAATACGTTAGCACAAAGGAAGTGAAAAGAACAGTAATTTTCCTACCTGAACCACCAGCCATTGTGATCTCCAGGAAGTTTCAAAGACGATTACAAATTTAAAAGCCCCCAATGGATCAATCTGCGACAGGTCAGTGATGAACAGCAGGACAGAAACCCTCTCGTTTCAATGGTTCAAAGTATGAAAACCCCAAACCTAAAATAAAATAAGGTTATGCATAGGATAGGAGACAAATCAACTTCACAACTAGCTTGCTCGGTGATAACGAGAGGTCAAAATCAATTCCTGATATTTGATGCCGGATTGAATTTGGGTAAAATAATTACCAGATGGCGATGGATGAAACTTCCGCCTGCTGCCGGCCTGCCGCTCTGCGTCCTTTCGTTTTCCCGGTCTGCGCATCCGGTGAGTCTTCGAGTAGAAGGAAACAAAGGGCTTTGTGAATTAATGTGAGACATGCATGGGCCGTGGCTGTCTGGCCGAGCGTGGAGTGGACCAAAAAATATCCTACCTCCAATTGGATATTGATATCACGTGGTGAGCTGGGCTGGTGTCATCAACACAAATTGAAAGAGGGGGTAAAAGGCCTAGAAGGAAGTCATTGGTTCTATACTGCATCCGTCCTTGGTTACGTACTGTATTTGAAATGATGTGACAAAGTATTAGCTAATTTGCTAGCTCATCAATACTTGGAGGTGCCTTACTTATATAGCTGTAATCTGACATACAGCTTCCCGTACAATTTACTCCGCATCTTCCGTATCAATTGAGATGGGATTTAAGGCAATTCATTACTCCTTGTTTACTTTGTTTTCCTTACATTATACTCACTGGTTTGGATGGACTGGGGAGGAACCTTCAGTCATGTTTCGGAAACTTATAATTTTCTAAAGTACCAACTTATAAATTTTGTTAGCATGGAGTATCAATATAGTTTAAACTGAATCATTGGTATGTAGTTCATTAAATAAATATTTTTCTGTTAATAAAAAATGAATAACTATTTGAGGTATATATATAAGTAATTTAGAGGGTATAGATTTTAAATTATCTATATTGATTTAGGTGGGTAATTCATATACAATTTTAGGGTGTTATTTTAAAGTATCTTTTAAATGTGAAGTTAAGAGGGCTGTTTAAATAATCTTTATAACATCAAATATGTAAATTAGATGCACATTAATGGTTTACTTCATGTATGTTTACACAAGTAGAGTGGGTGATTCTATAGAAGAATTTTAGTTCTCATGGCGATTATCAACGATAACGATTTATATTGTACCAAATTAAAGTCGTCTAATTGTTTTTTTATTGTTGTGAGAAATTTATCTTTTTTCCTATTACGTCTCATGAGGACTAATGTGGAGCCTTTGTTGAAGGCTTCAATTAGTGATATTAAGATTACAGTTCAATCTACATTCCTACTTGTTTTTAAGTAAAAGGACCAAAATCAAACCCTAAAAAAAGATATCATCCCAAATAACTAAATTAGAAAGGAATAACATCACACCGAACCCTAATTTAACCCTAATTTATGATGTTTAAGCTATAGACAAGTCCATGCTTCATTGGGAGGATGATTTAAATCACAGGCGAAAGCCGCATGCTTACCAATATTGACGGAATGCTACAGCTAGCCATAGTTGCCACAATCTGACTTGATGATTTTGGGAAAATATGGAGAAATAACTGAATTATACATATGCACATAAACTTGGCACAAATCAGGAAACTTACCTCAACCTTTTCATGGGAGAGGAGAGGATGAGTCAGGGTAACTTGGTGGTCTTCCTACTCGACCAAAAACTAAGGAAGGCGCGGAACATGCTCATCTCCTTCTCGTCCAGTGGCATGGTTGCACTCGGTGAGTGGATGACTAGCTTGCTTAAGGGGCTTGGAATGCCTAGATCTCTCCAGCTCATGCCACTGTCGTCGGTTGAAGTCGTCGCTGCCAGTACTAGCTAGTTGCAACAGCCACTGCCAATTGAAGCCGGCGCCCGTTGTCAAGACCACAAGAGCAGTGGAGATTGGGGAATGGCAAATTGGCATAGTTACATTCTTGTATGGTCGCTCTATGGAGTTTATGTGGATGTACATTTTTGGGGCCCACATGCGCTTAATTGGGCCCTTTTAGTGGCACTAATTGAATGTTCATTTAGCTGATTTCACTTATTAAAGTCTCCATCTACCCTATACATACTAGGACATTTTATTGATGAAATATTTCTTTTTCTCTTATCTTACGTACTGCCTCTATTCTAAGTTACAAGACCATCAATTGGTGAACACATTTGTGCTCGGTGCAAGCACGTACACAAGAACCAACAACGAGCGCAGCGATTGTGTACATCATATAATCTACATGTCATGAAAATTACGAAAGGAAAGATGTAGGCGCATCTTTGTCGCTGACAACAAAGCACAAAACAAATAATAACCGCTAGCAGCGATATAGAATGAGTGAACAACAGTCGCTCCAGTTAGCTTGAGGGCATTTAGAGGAGCCCCTTATCCGTGCGCAATTACCGATTTGGGCTATTGTAAATGTATATAGTGGCTGATTTCTTTCTACTACTAATTTTATCCTTGTAACTTAATTATACGATACCGATATTTTATACTCACTATACTCCATATTATAGAACGTTTTGTTTTTTTAAAAAATTTATAGCTTTTTACAACGCAACTAGATATGCACTCTGTCTATAGCTAAACACACAGAATAAAATCTGAAAAATACCCAAACGTCTTATAATTTATTTAAAACAGAGGGTAGTATTAAAGTGAAAAGGTAGAGCACCTAATAATTAGGTTTGTAGTTATATGGATATATAGACGAAAAAAACAACTAAAATATTTAGCCCATTGTTTACTAGTCAATTTTTCCTTGAATAATGGCTAGAACGAGCCTTCTAAACCGGGGCTTTGATACCCTTGTTAATTATTATCCATATATTTTGTTGTTAGATAGTCCCTCCGTTCTAAAAAGAATGTTATTTTAAAATTTCAGATATCTTATTTAATTATCGTTCTTATCAAAATTAATATTATTTATCTTGTTACGACTACCATTACAGATGCTTAAATAATGATTTATTTATTCTATAATTTAAATTTTTTAATAAACATTATTTCAAATACGATGTCAGAAAGTGAAAAATAATATTTTTTTTAACGGAGGGAGCTGAGTAGAACATACAAATCAAGCCATGAAAACACAAGTGGACACTCATCAATCGAAGCAGAAAAAGCATCTTTGTACTCTCTCCGTCCCATAAATAAATATAATTCTTTGACTTCTGTGATTCCTATTTAATCGTTCGTCTTATTAAAAAAAATTAAGAAATATTATTTATTTTGTTTTGTTAGACATATTTTTATAATGATTTATTTAATTTATTATTTGTATAAAAAATTTAAATAAGACGAATGATCAAGAGAAATAGTAGAAATTAAAAATTGTGTTTATTGGTGGAACGGAGGAATATATCCTAGCTACCTCACACACACGCACTGTGTATTGCACGATGACCTGGCTTGGCTTGCTAGTTGCTGCTCTCTACCGACTCTTGTTGCTTTTGTCTCGTCTGTACAAGTGGCCCCACCGACCCTCCAGACAAGCATCCCGCTCGCAGCCTGTTCTTTTGCCTTAAGCGCTGATTGATTTTGGCTCGTGCTAATTTATTATGAGAGAAAAATACTATTTGGTAACCGTAAACTTACTAGAAAAACAAGCTGACGGCGACCGATGAGTGGAGCCTCGCCCTCACGGTGTGGCTCGCGGCATACTGACACCGCCCGCTTGCGTCAGCGCAGCACCCTTCTCATCTTCCGCCTTCCCTTCCCTTCCTCCTGCTTTCCCTTCCACTGTCGTCTCCCCACCCAACCCGCAATCTGGAACCCCACCTCCTCCAACTCCTCTGCTTTCCCTCCCCTTCGGTTCACGGTTGACCCAGCGTGCGTTTCCGTGTCTCTCACTCTCTCGCTCTCCGACGACCTGTGCGACGCCGGCGCCGGCGCCGCCGTACGCCAGTCGCCAGGTGCTGCTGACTGCTGAGGCGTTCGTCGGTATCTTCGCCGCCGGCAACGAGCACCCGCCAGGTATTCCTCGTCACTTCTCTTCCCTTGCTGCTGTGGGATTGGGAAGCCGAGCGCCCAAACCCTAGCCTAAAGCTATTTATTTATTTGGCTATTTGATTGATGATGTCAAAGTTCGACCTTTTCGGGGGAAAAAAAAAATTATCGGGCGCCTTTCTTTGCTGGGTCCGCCAAGAGGTGGTAGTAGTGACTAGTGAGGTACTGAGGTGGTGTAAGTAAACTCAGGGAGTAAGAGTAGAGCAAAGGCAAAGGTCGCTACTGGACGGACTACTAGAGTACTTATACTTTAGAAAATAGAGCACTATTAACTCCCAAGATTCGGGAACAAGGAGTCAAGGGCTCGAGAAGATGGTGGAGTATGTGCACTAATGATAAATACTGGGAGGATCTCATTTTCGTCAGACAGATGAGGTGGCGCCGGCTGGGATAGGGAAGAGAAGATGCTCGCTCCAGTTGTTCTGGCGGCAGCAGTAGGGATGGTGGGTGGGACGGGGCGGCGATGGCAAGAGGGGAAGGAGGGTGTGTGCGGCAGCGGCCAGCGGTGCTGCTTCTCCCTCCCCCTGCCTGCCTGCACGATGAGATCCTGTAGGCGGCCGCGCCGCGTGGCTAGTGGATGGAGAGTGCCGAGTGAGACGCTGGTGGATGGAGAGTGGGGAGAGTCAGAGGCTTTGAACTGTAGAGGAGTCAAGCAGTCTCTAAACTGGGCGCAAAAAGAAATGCCCTTGTAGTCCCCAAGATGCAGCCCATCACCCCAGCTGCCCAGCAGTTGTAACTTGTTTCTTTTCATCCACACTTTAGTCATCCGACTAACCGTGATTAGTCGATGATAATCGTACAGGTTGAGTTGTAGCACCTAGTTGAGTCTGGGTGACTAACGAGGCCGACTAGTTGTGATTAATCAGACAACTTGTGATAACACAAGTACCTCATGAAAAGTATTGCGATTTCTCTGTAGCACTGTTCAGTTTAAAATTGTTTTGTCACAAACCCTCAAGCAACGCGAGTAGAAAGCTGCTAGTGATCGGTAATATTTTCACCTGAAGACATTTGTTCATGCTTTAGTCATTGACTTGGGGAGCTTGAAGAGCTCGTAAGTTTGTTGTGTTGGTGTATAGTTTCTTGCTAGTTCTTGCTGTTATCATCATTAATTTTACTGCAGTTCACTATCTGCCAAGGTTCTGTAGCGTCACTCAATCTTCTGTCGCACACAACACAATGCTTGTTTCCTAAATTATGACCTAATTGGCCTCTTTTTTTCCTCTCATGGTCCTTGCTAAGCATTATCCTTGTGTCCTTTGCTGTAGGTTGAATTACCTTTTACTCGGTGTTTTGTGATCTCCACCTGCTTCCGTGTCACATAACAATTGTAGAGGAAAATGGACTACTATCAGCTGGATGTGTAGCATGATGATGAATTGTATATCGTGCATCATTTTTGTACTTTAGATAAGACAGCTTGATGGAACCCAGAAAAGATGATGTTCGCTCTGCTGCTCAAGGTTCCATTCGTGGGTCCTCAAGCTCAGCATGCGCCAGTTATCCAGTTCCAGAATACCCTGTCGCAGGCACCGTTAAGCCTGTCCTTAATTATTCAATTCAAACTGGGGAGGAGTTCTCTCTGGAATTCATGAGAGCTATACCTAAGAAGCATCTTGTTCCTGGTATGCCTCATAATCAGAATGTCACTTCTAGTGCCGGCCACAAAGATTCTAGAGTAAGCTTCGGTGCTCATCGCACAGGAGGTGAAACTAGATTTGATGCATCGATATTTCTGACCTCAGATAACCATCAACCAGATGAGGTTGAAAGAAAACCTTTTTCTGAAAATGAAAGCAGAAGAAGGCACATGTCAGTTCCACGAGTTCCATCTGGTGGTGGAAGTAGTCAGGGACTGTCGCGTGGCTATGCTTCTTCTGAGGCTTCAGAAACTTCCAGAATGATTAAAATTCTCTGTAGCTTCGGGGGAAAAATATTACCCCGACCGAGTGATGGAAAGCTTAGGTATGTTGGTGGTGAGACCCATATAATTCGGATTAGTAGGAATGTTTCCTGGCAGGAGCTTAAACAGAAGACAACTGCCATCTATAATCAACCTCATGCTATCAAGTATCAGTTACCTGGTGAGGATCTTGATGCCTTGATCTCAGTTTCAAATGATGAAGATTTGAGAAATATGATGGAAGAATGTGGTTTGCTTGATAATGGGGATGGGTCCCAGAAGCTTAGGATATTCCTCGTTTCTTCTGTTGAATTTGATGACATGAGTTTCAGCCTGGGTAGTATGGATAGTGATTCCGGGATCCAATATGTTGCTGCCATCAATGGGATGGATGGAGTAGCTGCGAATTCGTCCAGTGGCCAGGGTTTAGTAAATACATCCATGAATGAATCAGATCAGTTCATTAATCTCAATTTTGATAGCAGGATGACAAACTCAAGCAGAGACGGTTCAAATTTGCATGCAGTGAATGCATCTACTTTCATGCCTCTAGAGATGCTCTCAAAACCAATGCCATCAGCTTTATACAGTGATAATACTGCAAATTTGCACTCTTACTATAGCCATGGGATGCAGAATTTGCAGGGTTCTGATTACTTTAACCCAGCTACCAGTGAAAGATTTCATGACATTGATGGCCAGAGGATGCAGAATTTGCAGGGTTCTGATTACTCTAACCCAGCTACCAGTGAAAGATTTCATGACATTGAGGGCCAGATATCTATTCCTCTGTCTACACCTTCTGATTATAGATATACGTCCCAGTATGCACCTTTCTCAGGAACTGCTTCACAACGATCTTTTGATCATCAGTCTTATCAGGATGCTCAGACAGAAGCATCAGTGAAGGAGGAAAAGAGGTTTTCTGGCAACATGCCTAATCAAAATAATGAACTAGATTACTTTCAGTCGCTTGAAAATCTCAGTGGTCATATGAAGCATCATGACTCATCTGCTTCAAACTATATCCATTCAGGAGCGCCCCCTACTGCTGGCATTCAAGAAGGTGTGACGTCTTCTCTTCAACCAAGTGACGGTGTGAAGAGCCTAGAGACTTCTACCATGCCAAGAGCTAGGTCGACAACACAGGGTTCAGATATCAGCGAAGATGATCGCCACTCTGGTGGAGCTTTTGCATCTGGCTGTTCCGACTTTCAGGCTGACATGATAGATCACAGCTATAAGAATCCGTCTCCTCACCCTGGGCGAGTCTTTCATTCTGAGCGGATTCCTAGGGAGCAAGCAGGCTTTCTGAACCGGCTATCTAAATCTGAAGATTCGCTTAATCCTGAACTTCTAATTCGTGAATCGCAGTCTGGCGTTGCAAGTGAACACATTGCAGAAAATATTGACTCTGCATTTGAGGGGACTGAAGAACCAAATTTAGCTGCCCAGACCATAAATCTGAATGATCCAGCTGTCGATGATAGTCTCATACAGTTTGAGAAAGGGTTTACCAACACTGTACAGCAAGCTTCTCCATTTAGTGAACATCTGCTTGGTGAAAAGAGGTCCTCAAATGACATGAACAGTAGAAATGTGGATGCAGCCGAACAGGTTGTAGCTAAAGACAAACTTGATGAGCAAACTTCTCAAGATGTAGAAACAACTAATCAGCTGGGTTCTCATGCTGCTGTGCCACATCATATTAGTCAGGATGCTCCCCAGCCAACACTGCCAACTGATTGTGAATATGATCCTGTTGTACCATGTTCCACCAGCGATGTGGATGTTTCTCACAAGGAAACTATTATCCCAAGCACACAGAATAGAGACGTTGCTGGCAGTACAGAGAGGAGCTCCCCTGACATTCTTTCTGATTTCTTTGCGAATGCTAATTCTTCAGCACAGTCATCTAGTCCTTTTATTGATCCTATCCATAGCTTGAATATGCCTAATTATGAACCCCAGCGGTGGTCATTTTTCAGAAATCTTGCACAAAATGAGTTTCCAAAAAAGGATGAGGCCCAGGATCTGGCAAAGATCGAGGAGGGAGTTTATCCCTTAGATCACTTAGAGCATGATACAACTAATGCGAAGAATTTGGATCCTCAGAGTGATACTCCTGTGGAAGTGCCTCCAGTAGCTTCCCACACCAATGTTGATCCTAGCATTTCAATTCCAGGTTTTTTTTCATCACAGATTGACAATCCAACGACAACAAAGAATGTTGAAGGGTTCCAAGTTGATAATCCTTTTACAAATATGCATGAAATGATGCCATCTCATCTGGATTTTGAGGTATGCATGTCTGGAAAGAAGGCTGACATATTCTTTATTCTTTGATGTTGAGAGTCCTTCACTTGAAATTGTTTACTTGGCCCCAGGAACAGAAGGCTGAAGAGGGTAGGGCTGTTGGACCAGTTATGGATGCTTCTTTTAAAGACAATGATTTTGAATACTTGCAGGTATAAGTGGCTTTTGCTTCCAGAGAAGTTTATGTTCTTTCCTGGTTGTGATGTCCTTTTACATATTATGGGCGCTTGGCTATATTCTACAAGTAAATTTCCCACTGCTGATTCATGCTAGTGCCGGTACCCTATATATCTGTATGTAGGCAAACCGGTATGTTCTTTGGCCTGAGTGAATTCTGGAACAAGTTGTAAAATAGCAATTAGGCAGCAGAAAGGTGCAGTTAAAGGAATGGATTTGGTGACCTTCCGCTTTATAATACGTAATTTGCTAAATCTAACTATATACATTGAAAAAAATGGATTGTCATGGGCTATGTTCCAACTTGTTTGCCCAATCATATTTTGTACAATTTATTTTCTTGTTAGGTTTTTACTTATGTGGTTATTTTGGTTCTAAACGTGAGTACGTGACTCCAAGAAACCAAAATGATTCTTCACACGTGTTATTACCTTTTGGAATTCATGTCCAAAACCAATATGGTTGGAGCATTCATCCCAGTTATTCTAGTCCCCTGAAGCAGCATGCATTTTAACTATTATACATTTTCCTCATAGAAAAGAAATCATCAGAACACGTAAAGCCTAAGGAGTCTTGGTATGCTTATAGGGTTAATATAAGTTTTTTCCAACATATTTGTTTGGTTAGATTCCCTGTCATTTCCTTAGATTAGGAAACAGTGGAGTAAAGTCTCTTCTTTTGAAGTCTTTGGATGGTTCATAACATTTTTATGAGATCCAACACCATACTCTGTTAACATGTGCCCAATCACTAAACACCCTCATTTGCCAGCTGACTTTTTAAATGTCCCTTTCTTAATAATTTGCAACAAAAACAAAACACTCTATCAAGCTCATTTGATTAAAACTTTAGTGTATAATGCTGCAGAGAACCTTCTAGATAATCTATCTTTAGGACTTTTCTGAATAGACAAGTTTCTTTTCTGAATCTTTTGGATTAAAATATCAATATTCATTTGATCAAGTCCATTCCAGTATCTTGGATCAAATATACTAGGGGCATAATCGTTGTAGTTCTGTGAAATGGTAAGTAAAGCCACTATAAGGTAAAGTATCTAGTGATAGTTTAAATGTGCACATTAGTTAGATAATAATCTGGTACAATGAGGTTATACATGTGGGTACCTTGATTTGATTCTGCTGAGGCAAGTTTTAAACTAACATTTCCTTAATTTGATTTTATTTTTATAATCTGCCTCATAAAAATCCATATGAAGAGTCTCAGCATTTTCTCCCTTTTTTTTTCACATTAAAGCTGGTAATGTCAATGAACTAGAATGGACATTAGAGCATTTATTAATTTTAATAAGATGATATCCCCTTTTGTTACTGTTCTAGGATTTAGTTGTGCATTTGTGATACCGCATGTTTATTTGCATCATTTTTTGAATTTTTATTTTTTAAATTAGCCATGATGAATGGTACATCCTGTGTCCAGAAAGCCCAATGGTTGTGCCTGCCTGCCTGGTACACCATTGAGCTGTATACTCATTTGATTAATTTGTTTTGTAAGCTATCATATTGGAGTACTGAACATAGGAACATTCTCCACAGATTATCAAGAATGAAGACCTTGAAGAGCTTAGGGAGCTTGGTTCAGGCACATTTGGAACCGTATACCATGGAAAATGGAGGGGCAGTGATGTAGCCATTAAGAGAATAAAGAAAAGCTGCTTCACAGGACGGTCTTCAGAGCTAGAAAGACTAGTAAGTTCTGAACCACCACTTTTGTACATCTACGATTCAGACGTTATAGCCATTTTTGGAGTAATGCAAAATATGGCAGCAGGCCATTGGATGAAAGGTTGTAGCACTAGTTCAGTAAAAAAAACTCTTGACCATGTTATGATCTTACGGATAGAGTTGTTAAGTATGTCATGTATTAACAGTTACTACATGCACCAAACCAGACATGGCACCACTTTGGCCAGATGCTGATTAAAATGGCTTAAACTATCTCAAGAAGTATCACCTGGCTGACAGCTGTTTCATCAAAATTTACTTCCTTCCTTGGTTGTTTAGGCACACGAATTCTGGCGAGAAGCTGAAATTCTTTCAAAGCTTCATCATCCAAATGTTGTGGCGTTTTATGGTGTTGTGAAAGATGGGCCAGGTGGTACGTTGGCAACCGTGACCGAGTTCATGGTTAATGGTTCTCTTCGACATGTTTTGCAGCGCAAGGACAAGTAATTGCTTCCTGTGATTACTTCGGTTTCACAGTTTCACTTATTATTCACTAACAAAAATGCTTTCTTACTGGACAGATATCTCGATCGTCGTAAGCGGCTTATCATAGCAATGGATGCTGCATTTGGTCTGGAATACTTGCACTCGAAAAATATTGTGCACTTCGATTTGAAGTGCGATAACTTGCTCGTAAATCTTAAAGATCAATCACGTCCCATATGTAAAGTAAGCATCACTTCCATCTATAATGTTATTGTATAACCATATCGTGCATGTTTTTCAATTACTTTGCATTATACTCATGTGGTGAATATATGATTTCTATACAGGTTGGTGACTTTGGCTTGTCCAAAATAAAAAGAAATACCCTGGTTTCAGGAGGTGTGAGAGGGACTCTCCCTTGGATGGCTCCAGAATTACTCAATGGAAGCAGCAATAAGGTGTCAGAGAAGGTATAATCATAGCTCTTGGGTCCTTGTCAACTGTGGTTTTAGGGGGGGGGGGGGGGGGGGGGGGGGAGGTGTTTGGTTTGTGGAAGAGGCGATCTGTTTTGTTCCACACACATTTTTGTTTGGTTGGACGAATGAAATGGATTGATCCATCACCACCTCATTTCTCACACGCACATGATGCCTCAAACCAAACAGGCAAACACCCTCGTCTTGTTCCAAACTTGTTCATAAAATTTGCCATCAATGGTGGTCCTTTATCAGTATATCTTACTATATTCACTTACTCTAGAACCAATAATATCCATATCTGCTTCAGTTATGTGTATAAAGAAGTTACATTTAAGGTACTGAGTTTGTTTGTTTCCATGGTACAGGTTGATGTATTTTCTTTTGGTATTGTTATGTGGGAAATCCTCACTGGCGAAGAACCATATGCCAATATGCACTATGGTGCAATTATAGGTATGTAATTCATCACCTACCATTAGTCCACGAATTGTTTGTACTTGAGAATGTTAGTGGTTGTTTCCTATGTTTTTCTATTTGATTTCAGAAGATGTCTTCCCTCACTACTCAGCCCTGCCTTTGTTTTGTTGCCTGTTGAGGTTCAGTTTCTAGGGTTGATGATTCTATAACCAAATAAAAGGGTGAAAAGGGCAATATAAGTTATTACTTCAGCCAATAAAAAGGACCTGCCTGTATTATTATTTTGGAATTGGGTTTGGGCCTGGGATTGGTAGTTTGGGCAGCTCAAATCCTATGCTGTGTTTAAACATTATTACCAAAGATGTCTTGGCACTAGCTCTGATTCCATAATTCACCTTTTTGGAGGGTGGCTAGTGAATTGTTGTTAGAAGCTTCTACATTATATTGTTACCGATACAATGAGAAAGAATACAGTTAAGGGTATTCGACCATTAGAATATTCGTCATTTTTCTGTCAATAATGTCTACATTGCCCTTTAGTCTAATTGTTGAGGATGGGACTCTGTAAAAACGGATTATCGGGCACCTCTTATTCTCATCGCTTTCACTCTTTTACCTTTGGTTGCCCTGGTATTCTGATTTATCTTTCAACGGCATCTCTGTCTTCTGATGAAGATTTTGCCTCCTGTGAATTTATTTATTTTTTCCAAGATCCTAGTTTTTTTTTCCTTTGATCAATTAGCACATGCGTGACTTTACTTTCAAAAGAAAACAAAAACTAGGATCTTCATTACAATTCTTTTGCAGGGGGCGTCCTAGTTTTCTTAAGCACATCCTACTCTTTTTTTCCCTTTGATTTGATCAATTAGATACCTTTTCTTTTCATCAGTTAGCACATCCTGTGAATTTACTTTTAGATACCCTTTTGCAGGGGGCATCGTAAACAACACACTGAGGCCACCTGTGCCAGCTTCATGTGATCCGGAGTGGAGAAGGCTCATGGAGCAATGCTGGGCTCCAGATCCAGCACAGCGCCCAGCGTTCACAGAGATTGCTGGACGGCTTCGCTCCATGTCAGTTGCAGCAAATCAGGCGAAGGCAAACAAATAAGATACAGGTGGAGTGTACTTCTTTCAACCCCACAATTTGTTGGGGGTTCTCTTCTCACCTTTTTTCTTATTTTTGACTGGAGAGTAATACATATACATGTATGTTATAGAGTGCTGTAAAAAAGTTAGCGCGTCAATTTATTTATACCATGTCATGGGCTGGACTGTACCAGTAATGTACTGGACTCGGTGTGAAGGTTCTGATGTGTAAAGTTTTAGTTGGAATTTGTTGAATGGTCGCAGGTGTGCTCCCTCAAACTGAAATGAATGTTGTAATATATTCGAAACTGTAAACACGCTCCATACTACACCTTTGGACTTCACATCATACGTGTTTCTTTTACAAAAGAGTGTATAAAAAATATCTTCATTACACTTCTGGTCCTGCTGTGCAGTCTTCCCGAAAGATACATGGTGGATGCTGTTCATAGAAAATTGGTACGTTCATCTAAATAAAAAATGGTACGTTGTGACCGTGCCAAATCATGATATTTCATTTTCGTAAAAATACATGGGGGTACCGTACAATATACATTAGGTATGGAAGAAAATGCGAATGCAACAGGCTACACTTTCAAGGGACTGAATGTATGATCTGAAACATGAAATTTAGCCTGGGAGCACAGAGAAAAATTAAGAATGTCATTACAAAACTAGAACCGATATGTATGATACAGTAAACCTTCAGACTATACGGCTCTGATTGATTGCTGTTTTAAGGCGTTAGATGTTGGGTACTATTTTAGTCAAATTTAGAATTGCTTGACTTTACCTGAAAATATATCATATTACAGAACCAGGAGTACTTAGAATTAATAAGAGTGTATGTAAACACTAAACACCAGATGTGAAAGATTAGACGATGGAGGTGGCGCAAGTGCTAACAACTAGTAGCATTCTAAAATTAGCATGTGTAGATTACTAGATTAAACAGAGCCCAACCATTGGTGGAGGATCCATCTGCTTGGTTATGGTGAACTGATGGAAATGGTAGCAGTGACATGAACAGGAGCCTCCGTTCCTCCAGCATACTTTGGGACGAAGAACTGGAATGAGGATTTGGGATCAGGCATCCCATTGAAGGGGCACGTGCATTCTACTTGGATACATTCTACTTGGATATGTGATGACTGATAATATCCGCAACTCTGAAAGAAGGTGAGCCTGAGATCGCATTTCGTGTTCCTTGTCGCCGCCGGTGCCAAGGAGCTGATGGCCGTGGCAGCAAGAGAGCCTACCAAGACCGTCGAGATAGCGTGGCCGAACGGTGTGCTCGCCATGTTCAGCAGGAGCAGGTACTGGGTGTCGCCGCGGACGGCGGTGAGGAAGTTGAAGCCATCGCGGAGGTCAACACGGAAGGGCTCACCGGCACGGGCCTCGGCGGTGCACGGCCAGCCGTGCGCTGCCGCGAGGTGCTTGAGGAGCGTCGCTGCAGAGGCGACGAAGCCGAAGGCGTCGCCGGTGCAGCGGCACGGCGCATGCGGGCAATGCAGGAGGTGCTCCTCGCGGGCATGGTACACAGTCCTCGTGTCGCAGCCGTACGGTGCGTGCAGACACGGCACGAGGATAGAGTCCACCACGCGCTCCATGGCGTGGCACCGCTGGTAGCCGCCGGGCATCGCGACGCGGCATGAGTGGCAGTTGACGGCGTCCTTGAGGCGCTCGGAGCACGACGAGCACACCACATGCCCATTGGCGCACTGCAATACATACATGGTGACTAACATTATGTAAGCCAAGGGCAGCCGCAGGCAAACTGATCAACAAAGGGAGCATACGTATGTCAATGTACCTGGAAGATGGGTGGCTTCAGCGGGTGGTAGCAGATGCCGCACTCTAGGACGTCGACGTCCTCGTCGGCCACCGTCAGATCATGCACCATTGCCGAACCTGACGAAGAGCCATTCTCGATGCCTCCTCCTGCGGTGCCCCGACCCCAAGGCTCCCGTCTTCCTCCTCCTGGGGTGCACCGAGGTCCCCATCCTCCTGCCGAACCTGAGGAAGTGCCATTCTCGATGCCTCCTCCTGCTGTGCCCCAACCCCAAGGCTCCCGTCTTCCTCCTCCTGGGGTGCACCGAGGTCCCCATCCTCCTGCCGAACCTGACGAAGAGCCATTCTCGATGCCTCCTCCTGCGCCCCAAGGCTCCCGTCCTCCTGCGTCGACGAGAGCGGATGGCGTCCGGTTTGGCTCTCACCCTCCAGCCGGCATTGTGCCCAGGAACCTCTCAACTCGCTCTCCCCCCGCTGGTGCTGGTGCTGGTGGAACAGACCGCAAGTTGAAATCCACAACAGCCTTGAACAGTTAAGAGTGTTGGGACTGCCATTTCTTTGCAAAATAAAAAGAAAAGAAAAAAAAACAAGAGATTTACATTCCACACAATGAAATCCTATGCACCTTACAATTCACTCCTAGTACTTTTCACTATCACTGAGATGAGCAGTGAACCATCAAGTGGGATGCAGACATGCAGCTGACTTGGAGGATGGCTAATAATTTAAACAGTTATTGGCTGCATACAACTGCTACGTCATCAACAGCTAATGAAATAGTAGCTAGCTTATATGATGGGTTGGCTATCAAATTGTTAAGTCCACGAGATATCAGACATTGGCGTTTTATGTATCCTTTATGAATAAAAGCGATGACTTGAGGAACAGAGCACCTTGGAATCACATGCTTAAGCTAACTCAGCAAAGGTTGCGCGTTGATTTTTTTTTTAATTTTTATAACAAGGTCCAAGAAAACCCCAAAAATGTGTTGGTCGCCTGTAAAACCCTCTTCCACCAGCACCAAAAATCGATTTCGAGGAGCACACGAGCATTCATCTCAGTCAAAGGGAGTCTGGGCCGTATGAGCGAGAACATTCATCCCAAAACGAAGCTAGCATTCGAGGGCTTTGCCAATGGGGAAATGGAATTGGGGGAGGAGGAAAGAGAGTTTGCTCCAGCGCATTCTCACCTGCAGGCTGCAGCGCAGCCGGAGCGGAGGAGAGCGGCTGGGTTTCTTGCGCTCCGCCTTGCTTGGTTTCCGGCAACGGTCGCTTGGCTTCGATTTGGGTAGCTGGGGTTCGCCGACGCGAGCGCGAGGTGAGAGGGGAGAAGAGACGCCGGGAAGAAAGAAAGAGAACTGAAGGAAGCGGGCCAGAGGAGGCGTCGATCATAGTATGAGAAAATGTATGCCATACTTCACATGCAACTGTCTACGACGGAAAACAGGATCCACAGAGACAAACCCAAATACAATGAACTATAGTATCACTAGATTAACTACAAACAACAGTCCTAGGCTATTTCTTCACGTTCTCCTTGATGAAGTTATCAATTGAGATCTCATTCAATGGCGATAGGAGGAGGAAGCCCACCACAAGTTTCCTGTAGTCGACCATGTTGAGCTAAAAAAGATAGCAGGACAAAAATAAATTGATGGCAAATACGAAAGAGTGTAATAAAAAAAATAAAATGGGCGTAGTAAAACACAGACCGATCTAAATTCAGAGGCCATCTTCTTCCCATCATAAGAATCCATATAGAGCATCACATAAAGACCACAGTCAAACCTTATTTAATAATATAACTTAAATTTAAAATGGAGCTTAAACTCATTAAAAATGGTGCTATAACCTCATTATGAACAAAAAAACAGAAAAAAAAAAATTAGAACTTCAACTCAGTTTCTTTCATCAATTTCAGTATCTCTTGTGCCTGTGCCATGTACTTGCACGTCTGAACGCCATGGTCTTCTTCGTGGCAATAAGAGCAAGGAGGGGGTTTCTTACTTTTCTTCTTTGATTTACGGTTATTCTTTTTTATCGCTTTTTCCCTCACTTGCTGCACAATGCTCTTCATCCTTTGCACTTTCTCAACCGGCCTTCGTTTTGGATCTGAGGTTGGAGGGTTCTTCACCATGGCTCTGTTGACCGGCATTTGTTCTTGGCATTGATCTACCTCCATACTCGCTGCAGCTCCGTCCACCTTATCGTCTTCCCAAACCTTGTCAATCCCTTCTGAAGCAATCTTATACTTCCCAGGAGCCAAACAAAGCATCTGCTGCTAGCCCACTCATTTTTCTGTACAATGCATTATATCTGAGTCTATTGGTGAGAGGAACACCAAAACAAGCTTCAGGTGACAAGAGATGTTCATTGATCTTTATGGTTGCTTCCTCTGACCATCTTCTAAGCAAGTATTTCTCCGGAATTTGTTCTACACCGCAGCTGGTGAATACTTTCAGGATGTGTGGACATAAAAGTCCATCTTGCTCAAACATATTACAGCTACAAGAGAATGTTGTTGCATTATCTTGGACTGAAACTTTGTAGCTTTTCATTGTTAGCTGATCGCATTATAACACCTTTTTCGATATCTCCACGCTAAATCCTTCACCCTATGTTGTGACCAATCCCTTCTTGCACGATGTAGAGTCACGTAAGAGCTCCTGAAATTTGAAGAAAGCGCTCCTAGTATAGAAACGTGCAGCTTGCTTCCCAAATGCATATTTCCCCCAAAGCGGTGGATCTGAAATCTCACCATTGCAGCCTTCAACATTCTCCTTCTCAAGCCTTGTGTCCATAATGTTGTGTAACAAATTGCAGCACTGAGTCTTGTGGATGCACCACCTTCTTGAATAGTGAGTTCATACTTTCTGATCTTCCTAAAGTACTGGTGAAAGGGAAGAATGATTTCCTAAAGTATGTCGGTGCCCACATTGTCCTAGCAATTGACATGTTCTGAAATGCATCATTGTTGTGCAAGCTGTTCTTATCCTCCAATTGTTGCCACAAGAGCTCAAATTCTTCTGCTATTTCAGTATGATTAATGCAACAATCAAACTCATTAGCAAAATCTTCACTTGACCTGATAAGCCAAGAAAGTTTCTCACATCCCTTGCTGACTACATGCCACTTGCAACATCTATGAACATAATCAGCAAACACCAGTGCTATTGCAGCCTTCATGGCCCTATCTTGATCACTCATTATATTCATTGATTTCCAGCCCACCCATTGCTTTCTTGAAGGTTTCGAATACCCAGACAAATGATTCAGTCGTTTCATCTAGGAGTAAGGCACAACCAAGCAATATGCTCTGCATATGGTTGCTTATACCAACTATCGGCGCAAATGGCATCTTGTACCTATTGACACAATAGGTGGTGTCAAAGAATATGCAATCCCTAAAATTCTTGTATAACTCTCTTGTCCTCCCATCCACCCAAAACAGTCCCCTAACAGCATTGTCACTGTCAATCTTCACTGCATAAAAAAGGATGGACTCTCAGATTGCTGCTTCTGGAAATACTCCAATGTCGCGTCCATGTCTCTAAAATTAACTCCCTTCCTCAGGTGAGTCCTCAAGTTTGAGACATCCTTGGTATTGAGTGTCAAGTTCCCAATCCCACCATGCAAATCACCAAGGATGCCCATGATTTGCATGGTGCTAATGTTCCTATGGTGGAGTGTCTTCAGAAGCTCATAATCTGCCCACAAAATGCGCCGATGGGACCTTAACTGTTTTCTTCTTCCAATCTGCTTGACTAGGGGATGTGTGTGTTCAGCTCTCATCACAATAACTTTCCACTTCCCTTTCCTCAGACCAACTGCCATATGAGCCTTGCTGTCGTATTTTTTGATAGTTGAAAGCCCTAGTTTGGTTTTGGATAATCGATGAAACCTAAATACTAACCTTGTGCTTAAGTGTTGTGATTACAAGAATGGTTAGTACATCCAAGTGAGAAGCTATGACAGCGTCCATGCAAATGGTGTAAACCCATCAACAAGATTGATCAAGTGCTTCTCATCTTGGATCTGGAAAGGAGCTCAAGGCAAAGGTATAAACCATAGGAGCTCTTTTGATTTTAGTGATCACGACACTATAGAGAGTGTGATCACATTTAGGATAGATGACCGTACTATTAAGAGGGGAGAAATTCACATGCAATCTCGGTCATCAAGTGCCACTAAATGAATTAACTTGATCATTTGCATTTAGATCTAGTGCACTAGCTTAAAAGCCCTTGAAATTATTTGAAAAATGCTAACACACCTTGCAGGTGATAGTAAAACACTTTGTGGTTTTGACACTTTTGTAAACGGGGTGAAGTTTGAGAGGCAAAGAGGGTTTGGGTTCTCTTTTCCTCCTGCCGAGCTTGCGAGGCAGGATCCAGCGATTTTAGTGAAGTTTCTTGTGGAAGAATATGCACCAGACGCAAGCCTCGAGAGCACCGGACGCTGGCTCAGTGCGTCCGGTGGCTAACCCTAGACAGCCTCACCAACAGATGAGCACCGGACGTTGGGGTGAGTCCGGTGGTGGTGCACCGGACGCGTACGGCGAAGATCTGCGCTCTTTGGAACCTCTCTGGACATTCACCGGACGATGGAAATCAGATTACGTCACGTCCGGTGGTTTCTAACGAGCGTCCGGTGGTGGCGCGTTGGCTCGGCGTCGGTGTAAGCACCGGACGATTCGTTCGTCCGGTGGGGTATGGCCGGACGTGTCCGGTGGTACCCCCGAGTTCTCGGGTGCGTGAAAGGTCCTAAATAGCTAGAGGGGGAGTGAATAGCCTATAAAAATTTCTACAAACAACACTTAAAACAAGTAGTTAGTCAATTAAGTGACGCAGCGAGTTTTGCGCTAGCCTACTCAAGTGTTGCAAGCCTCCTACCCAATTCTAGGCTGTCGTCTCTAATAACACACCAAGACTCCTCAGTCACTAATTCTACTCCTATTCTAGTGAGCAAGCTGAAGAACTACCTCTACACAAGATAATACAGATGATAAATGAGAGGTAGAGATCTTTATACCGCCGGTGAATAGATGATATACTGATCAATCACGATATACAAATGAAATCCTCGGCAAGAGATTGACACAAGATTTTTACCGAGGTTCACTTGCCTGCCGGCAAGCTACTTCTCGTTGTAGTGATACACTAACTTGGAGGTTCACACGCTTATTGGCATCACACGCCAATCCCACTCAAGGGAGCCGCACAACCAACATAAGATGAGGATACACAAGCTACGAGTAATTCACTAGAGTAGCCAATTCACAATCTCCCGTGGGAAAGGCTCAAGAACCCCTTATAACTTCACTGATCGGAGGCAGAGACAATCACCAACTCCTCTCAACGATCCTCACAGCTCCAAGCCATTTAGGAGTCGGCAAACTCTAAAAGTAACAAGAAAACCCGTTGCGAAATCCAATCGCTAAGTGCCTCTAGATGAATACACTCATGCAATGCACTTGGATGACTCTCCAAATCTCACCAAATGATGTTTCAATCAAGTAGGATGAGTGAGAGAGGAGTGGAGTAGCTCACTAGCTTGCTATGTCAATGAAAATGGCAAAGAGTGACTCCCCAAGCCGGCCACTCCTTTATTTATAGCCCCTACTCAAAGATTCAACCGTTACACAGAATTTCAGGGACACCGGACGCTCTTCAAGTTGCACCGGACGCGTCCGGTGTTGCGTCCGGTGTATCGTCCATAGACACGTGTACTAGTCATTTGAATTTCACCCGCTGCGCACCCAACCACCGGACGCGTTCGCTGTCACACCGGACGCACCACCACGCAGCGTCCGGTGCCATTCTAGTAAGGTTCCAGAGAGCTCCCAGACGCACCGGACGCGTCCGGCGATGGGCCACCAGACGCTCCACAGCGTCTGCTGCTCCAACGGCTCTTAACAAGGTCCACGTCAGTTGCATCGAACGCGCGCACAGTGCGCACCCCGTGTCCAGTGAGTTCAAACCAGCGTCCGGTGAAAACTTCACCGAAAAGACTCGAGAGCACGAGGCTTGCACCGGACGCATCTGTTCGCAGCCCACCGGATGCTCCAGCGTCCGGTGCTCTCTGCTCAGCGCGCTCTCAGCTAGGGTTAGCCACCGGACGCTCCAAACCAGCGTCCGGTGCAGCGAGTCTAGCGTCCGGTGCATGTTTTTCCACAGAGACATCACCGGAAGTTGCTGAATCTTGCCGAGCTTGAGAGAGCCCCCAAACCCTCTCTACCACTCAAACCTCAACCCCTTTTTCAAATGTGCTAATACCACCAAGTATACAACCTCATGTGCATGTGTGTTAGCTTTTTTCAAATAGTTTTCCAAGGATTTTGTTAGTACTCACAAGCATCTACATGCATATGCAACAAGTGTAAGCATCTAGTGGCACTTTGACAACCGTATTTCACGAACGAGTTCTCCCCTCTTAATAGTACGGCTGTCTATCCTAAATGTGATCATACTCTCTATGGTGTCTTGATCACCGAAAGCAAAGATCTTCTACAAGTTATACCTATGCCTTGCGCTCCTTGCACCAATCCAAATGAGAAGCACTTGATCTCCACATATTGATGGACTTACACCACTTGCATGGACGCCGTCATTGCTCCTCACTTGGGATGTACTAACCATATCTAGAATCACAACACTAGATCACATGGTTAGTACTTAGGTTTCATCAATTAACCAAAACCAAACTTGGGCTTTCAGTGCGTTCTGCACAGTTTCTGGTCTCAGACGTCGGACGCGTCCGGTGGTTGCACCGGACATTAGCAGAGCGTCCGATGGCACTTTAACAGAACGTGCGCGCGAGACGACCATTGGGATCAGACGGCTAGTATTCAAAGGCTTGGCGATGTGGCGTGCATCTGTGCACCGGACACACAGCCACCGAACATGGAGCGTCCGATGCCCTTGCAGAATTTCCAAAACGGCTAGTTTTGCACCCTGACTTATAAATAGCCACTCTAACCGTTTAGGAAGGCCTCTCTTGCACATTTTCATGATCAGAAGACACCCTTGAGCCATCCCAAGATCCTCCCACTCATCTAAAGTTTTGATTCACACCTTTGGTGAGATTAGCAGTGATCCAAGTGCATTGTTCATCCTAGCTCATCCATTGGCACTTGTTGATTTTTGTTGCTACGGATTTCTCTTGTTTCTCTTTGTGATTGCCGTCACCTAGACGGTCTTGAGCAGCGGATGAGCTTGGCGGAGTTGGTGATTGTTCTTCGGCCATCTCGACGTTCATTGTGAGGGGTTGCCACCTTCCCTGACAGAGAGCCGCAAGGTAGCACTAGTAAATTGCTCGTGTCATTAAGTTACCTGACTCGTGGTAGGTTCTTGTGGCGCTCTTTTGTAGAGCTTGACATTGGTTGTCAATTAGCCACCGAATCACCGAGTAGTAGTCGACACAACGAAGACGTAGCGTGCAGGAAAGCACGTGAACCTCAGGGATATATCTTGGTGTTCATTGTGTTCATCACCATCAAGTGATTGTTATATTCTTCATATTGTTGATTGGCTACTACTTCACTACTCGACGGTAAAACCATCCATCTCACTCTTGCATTTACTTTCTTTGTTGTCTAGCTCTCTAGTTTAGTTTTAGTCGGTTGAGAGCTAGTTCCCGCGGCTTGTTTGTTTGAGTGGATTAGTGTGTCTCTCTAGATAGTCTTTGTGAGCATACTAATTTAGGATAGCTAGCTAGTTGGATAGGTGGCTTATGCATAGCCTAGAGTAGAGCTAGAGCAATTGCTTCGCTTTGTTAATTACTAACCTCTTGCTCTAGTGTATTTGTAGAATTTTTATTAGGCTATTCACACCTCTCTGGCTATTTAGGACCTTTCAATAGTGCTGTGCTTCCTTGAAGATGTGGTCAGTACAGCCGACAAGCTTCTCTTCTTTGACGCCTTTGTTGTGTCTACATCATTGATTCCGGTGCTAACAGAAGTGCAATCCGCTTTCTCACTGGTTGGCTTCCTAGCATGTGTGCACTCAAATGCTTCCTAATAAGCTCCTTAGTAAATGCGCTCTTCCTTGACGATGCGTCCCTTATGCTGAAACCCATCTTGAAGGCATATGCATTGTACACTCCTCGCTTCTTCAACAGTATCAAATTCCATGCCCTCAAATGGCACAATTGGCTGTGAACACACAACATCTTCTTCTTCATGGTAAACTTCTTCTTCAGACGACACATCCACATCAATGAAGCCTTCCACATCAGTAGCATTGTTGGAGACACTCTGATTTATATCAATGCTTGTTGTATGAACAATTGCTTGAAAGAAATTGTTGTTGCTCGAGCTTACGGCATTTTGTTCCAGTGCAACAATTGTGTGATGATGCAAGCTGGCACTGTTGACATCTTGCATATGCACATGTTTCAAACTGCATAAGCAAATGTTTCAGGTGGTATAATTATATGTTTCTGTGCTACAAACAGTAAGAAAACAGTACTGCAACCATGAACTGGATCAAATGAACACAATAACTGCCACAAATTCGAGATCATACCTCAGATATGTGAAGGTTACCCGAGCGACGAACTGCAGCAGGCAATGCGCTGCTTGAAGCTTCTTCATGAGATTGATTGAACAGATTTGTTCCGGTAGAACACACAATTGGGGGTGGGCGATGGCCTAGGGGAATCTCGATTTGTTGCAGTAGATGAGACATTGGGAATCCGTCGAAGCACAGCTCGAGTGAAGGCCACGGAAGCCAGGGTTGATTGGCGACGAGTGAAGGCACGAGGACGAAGCCGGGGTGGAGCGTTGCGGTGACGAGGACGAAGCCGGGGTGGTGGAGAGACGGCACGAGGAAGAAGCCGGGATGGGGTGGAGCGATGCGGTGATGAGGACGAAGCCGGGGTGGGGTGGAGCGACGCGGCGATGAGGCAAGGCCGCGGCGGACGAGCGAACGCCGCGATGGCAAGCGGCGGCGCCGGGACGAAGCCGGGGCTAGCGCTCCATGTGTCTGTGGGCCGGGCCGTTTTTGCTGGGCATCGCGCGCCGGGCGTCCGTTCCATCCAATCCTGGTTGTTCGGACGTTCGCGCGCCTGCAGCTCCGAAAAAATAATAAGGGCGATGCTACTTGCCGGACGACTGACAGCGAGGCGTTCAGACACATGATGATCCGTAAATGGCTTTGTATTCTGGTTTCCTAGGGTGGTTACCGCTCCTCCCCAGCTTAGGAACCATTTCGAGGATCATTTATCTGTCTTGCGGAAGAAATGAATCTTTTCAGTGGTGGCTGCAGCTCCTTCTCACATATCATTTTTGTGGAAACAGCAGCTGCCAACGGGCCAATATGCCAGAGCACACATGGTCAACAATAATCCTTTACTTTTCGCTTGTTTCTGCTTTTAGTTCTAAACTCTATAACAAATTAATCAGAATCCTTTAATGATTTTGTACATGTATATAGTTCAGAATTTTTTTTAAACTTGAGTCAACCTTCTATAAAAATGAATCCATTTTTCTTATAAAATAATTTAACCTTTATATCTAAAAATGTTTTTTTTCAGAAAAAAGGTTAAATTGCAAAGGGCACCCATTTGGTTGGATGTCTAGGCACCTTGCCTATCAAAAACTGATGTCTGGAAATTGCCTAAAAAGTTGATTTTTTTTGACTGAAAAGTTGATGTTTTTTTTGGCTAGGCAGACAAGTGTAAAGAAGATGGGTTTGGTTGATGCCTTGAGAAACTAATATGATGATAAAATATGATTCCTAGCATAATGTAACTTTAACACTTATAATTAAATAATACAAGGATAAATAATTTTTTTAAATAATAAATATAAATAATCATAATTTAGATTGCCAAATAAACTTTAATTTTGATGAACAATAAAATATGCTTTCCATGCGTTGCTGAACAGTAATATGGTTATAATATTTTAAGCAGCAACATTTACGTCATTTGTGGGCAATAAAAAATAGGACAATAGTTAATTAACACTACAAAATTTGCACAATTGTTAATTAACTTAAACTACCTTTGATGCTTTACACAGCTAGGCAGTTGGGGCCTGTTTGGATGGAGGCCTGGGTGAGTTGCCTGGCAAAAAGTGTTGCCTGGAAAGTTGATGCTTTTTGTCTGGCCAGGCATGCTTGAAGGATGTGTGTTTGGTTGGAGGCCTGTGCCTGAGAATATTAACGAGAGAGAGAAAAGTACTAATATTGCAGTATTATTTTTTGTATTTTATTTTTCGCTAATAATAGTAATTTTTTATACTAATATTATTTTCTTGGTTCACATTCAAAAGAAGATAGCTTTAAAAAAATTAAGAAAGAAATATATTAGTACGGTATAATATAATAGTCTCTCAGGAAAAAGAAATAAAGCAGGCAAATAGTGTTTTGTGCTGTAAACATTATTTTATGAACTTAATTACCATTAGCAATAGAAAATAGTTTAGTATTATAATTAATCAGGCAAATCAAGGTGCCTGGACCAGGCGACCGTTTTCCTATGCCTGGGTGCTCGTGCAGTTGCCTGGCTCAGGAAGGTTCCCAGGGCTTCATCCAAATGACACACAGGCAGCTCCCAGGCGAGCTCTCAGCCAGGCACGTTGCTCCCAGGGTGCCATCCAAACACACCCTTGTTGCTAGCGCGCCAGGCGCTTGTTTTTGGAGGCCTGGGCCTGCCCTCCGATGCCTGGACCAGGCAGGTGGCCAGGGCTGCTTCCAAATGGATCCCAGGCAAGACACAGGAAGTCATCCACCCAAGCAGATGGACTTCAGGGCACCATCCAAACATCCCCTTAGGTCTTTGCGCCACTGTGCTAGTCTGATTTAACCGGAATTTTTGGACCAGAATCATGCTGAAGTCTGAACTGAAGAGAGTCCATATTTTTTTCTCGATTTTAATCTATGTTACCATTTGTTAGGAAAAAAAAACATGTTCATTTAGAGAGAAAAATAAATTAGATGTAACCGCTTACACACATCCAAATGAGACAAACCGTTTTGTGATAAGATTGAGTTTAGGTTTTGATATTTTCTAGATTTTGAAAAAAATAAAATAAAATAGAGATACAAATACAGGTGAAATTTACTTAGAGATGCCTCTGCTTGGGATATGTGACCATCTTTTAGCTGAACGCCAAGTTAAGAAACCTCCACTACTACCCATCATCTAAAAGGAAATAGAAACTTTCACTACAATGATGGGCGTGTGCTCAAGTAGAATGATTTCATGGTAACGATGTGCATGACAATTGCTCAGGAGGACATAAAAGTAATATATGGAAAATGAAGCGTGCCCTTAATTCTATGTTTTACCATGAAAGCTAGGAATAATTGCCTATACACTGATTAGTCTATCACTAGGACACTCTGTTCCGCTGGCTGGTATGGTACGGCTGGCTGGCTGATTGTTCTGAAAGCTGGCTGGACCAGCCAGCCGAACAGGGTAATGTTTCACAAGGGTATTTGAAATCCAAAGTTATTGGCATGCCAAGTTCAAAGTTATAGGAAAGCAAAGGGCATTGTCCTGTATGTTTACCACCAATCCATATGGCATTAGAAACATGCACACAAACTCATGAGAGAATTAATCTACTGGCCATACAACTGAACACGACGACGATTTCAAGACAGAATTTAGCCTGTCAACTTCTCATAAAGTAATATCTAACACTAGCAGGGAAAATCTGCTTAACGACAACTATCATATTGTCGTCATCGTCTCTGAGGACGTACTTGGACACAATGAGCTGATAGCTCTTGTCAGGATCGGGCAAACCATCGGAGAGATCTGAGCACGCCACTTTGAACTCTACTTTCTGCTCATGGCTGACGAATTGATCATCGACAAGGGTTTCATTCCCTTTGCGCTTCTTTGGATATGAGTATGAGAGCACGAGCTTCACTCCCTTCGCCGCGGGGACGCGAGGGCAGATACGGAGCACCGACACGGCACGACAGAAGGGATGGCGGACGACGTTGAGCAGGTAAAGGTACTTCCTGCCATGCTCGTCGGCGTGGTCGTTGTGGGACACGAAGAAGTTGAACCCATCGCGGAGATGGAGGTTGCTGGACGGCACGCCGTAGCGCGCGGTTGTGCAGGGCCAGGCGTGCGCACGGCGGACGTGGTCTAGGAGCGCAGGGATGGAGCCCTTGAAGCCGCACGCCTCGCCGGCAGGGCAGTGGCACGGCGCGTGCGCGCACGCCAGGAGGACGTGCTCCTGGCGGGCGTGGTACACAGGCCTGGCCTCGCAGCCGTAGGGCGCGCGCGGGCACGGGCTGCGGACGGAGTCCACCACGCGCTCCATGGCGTGGCAGCGTTGGTACCCGCCGGGCATGGCGACGCCGCACAGGTGGCACTTGCCGGCGTCCCTGAGCTTGTCGGAGCACGGCGAGCACAGCACATGCCCCAGGGCGCACTGCACAGAGACATGCTTGTACAAGTTGTAACAGTAGGTAAAGGGGATGAATGAAACGAATCGACGGCGTGTACCTGGAAGATGGGTGGCTTCAGCGGGAGGAAGCAGACACCACACTCGAGGACATCCTCGTCCGCCACCGTCAGATCAGGGGCCGACGATGACGCCATTATCGCCGAATCGGATGACGCTACGACGACGGCAGCAAATGCAGACTAGAAAAAAGAAAATCTAAAGAAAGGAATTTCTCCCAAAAACATATATCCAAGAAGCGATATTAATCCATTAGAAAATGGAAATGAGAGCAAACAAGAACCGCGGAAGAGTGAGAGTCGATGGGATTAGAGGCTTACCACACGACGACGCAGAGAGCGGCGGCGGAGCAACTACGTACTCCAGCCTTCGTCGTACCACCGCCGTGTGCCCGCGGCCTCGTTAATCCCAACGGTTTCGACTGCCAGTGGGGGTGGCCGCAGGGTGGATTACAGTGCAGAGTGGGCGTGAGGTGGACGTAGCTCACTGGCTCTATGCATTCCTTTGCATGTGTGGCACTTAAAAAGAAAAGACATATTTAAAGTAGGGCTAACTTGGTCCGCAGGCATACCCGTCTTTGTTTTTTCTTTTCCCATTACACGGTGCAACCCAGAAACTCACGACGCACAGTATGCTACGCAGAAACTCACAGTACACGTGTACTCACCTCCGTGAACGCATACACGCAAATCCTACTTCTATGAGCATCTTCGAAGGCTGGGTCGACAAAATCTCGAGAAGTCAGTGCAGGCACTTCGCCTCACTGTCATATTCGATCTCACATGGAGTCGAACTTAGGACCTGAGGTGCTACTGAGACTTTTGTAACCACACTAGGCTACAGGCCCTTTCGCATACCGTCTTTGTTAAAGCATCTAAAGTCTGACTAAGTGTATAGATAAAAATATTAACGTTAAGGACATCAAGTATATATACTATGAAAATAAATCTCATGACAAACTTAATGATACTGATTTGATATCGTAAATCGTAATATTTTTATTTATAGTTGATCAAACTCACTCAAGATACTTTATTAGGACACTATGCTAGAGTTGCATTTGTGGGGATGGGGTGTTTAGGCCAGTCTCAGTGGAGAGTTTCATAGCGGTGTTTTTAAGACTGCCATATCATATGAAATGAAATAAAATTTGGTTGAAACACCCACTCTCAATGCAAAGTTTCATTCCATGGTTTTATCGGCATTAAATTTCATAATTCATAGAGAGTTGGTAATCATACCATTAGAGTATGAAACTCATTTCTTCTCTTTCTCTTCTTAAATACACCACCATGTCATCAAATATACCTATGTGGCAATCAATTTAATGCGAATAAAACTCAGATGAAACTTCCACACCGACTGGCCTTTTATATACAAAACTGGTATGTCCTCGACCTCCTCATACTTTAAGGACAGTCCTAACTCAGAAACCAGATGGTTTCTATGTCTATTAATTATAGCGCCAACTAAGCAAAATGATGATGTGGCATTATAATTATAGATGATGGCTATGTCTACGCGGGAATGAAGATAGAAAAAATGTGATTGGTAGATAGTAGGAGAGTGAAGACAGGTGATTAGATAATAAAAAAGTTATTTTCAAGAAACCATCCATTAGGAAATGGTGTCTATGTGTAGTTTAGGTGATTTGATAAGTATAGAAACCATTTCATCGTTGCTGGGTTAGAACTGCCCAAATAAATACAATATATGTACACTCACCCACGTTAAAGCACGCACAAAGCTTTTAGGGCGTGTTTAGTTCACGCCCTGGCAGGAGCTGCCTGGCCAGGCAAGCCATCCTAGCCACAGGCAATCGAAATCGGACACCTAGGCTGGCTGCCTGGGCCAGAAGCTGCCTGGGAGGCAAGAACCAAACAGGCCCTATATAGTATGTTTGTTTGAGCTTATCAATCAAAATTAGCGTTTTTCTTTAGTTATGGAACAATTTTTTTTCATAATAAATCAGCATCAGCTAAAAGGCTCTATTTGCTGGAGCTGAAAAGAAGCGTTGATTTTGGCTTATGCTGATTTATGATTATTTGGTGTGAGAGGAAAACACTGGGTCTGTTCGGCTGGCTGAAAGGTACGGCTGGCTGGCTGAATTGTTGTGAGAGAAAAACACTGCTGAATGGCTGGCTGATGCTGGCTGATAAGTTCAAGCGAACGGAGTGATTGTTCTAGAGCTAAAAAGAAGCCAAAATAAACGCTTATAAGCTAAAACGAACATAGCCAAAATCAACGTTTCTTTTCAGCAAGCTAATTCTTGACAAAATTTCAAGACCTGTACTTTAATATTCGTAGTGTTTTCACATCAGACGCATCCAAAATGGACACACTCAACTCGCGCTCTCTGAGATGCAGATTTTGAATAAACAAGCACCCGCCGGCCGGCCGTGCATGTGCGGATCACTGAAGAGTAGTACGACGCGTGGCAAGTCACTACAGTACTACACAACCCAAACAGAGATTTTCTTTCCTTAAGAAAGAAGGAATCTCCTTTTGACTTTTGAGTCGCACTTCAGAGCATGCACGTTGAAAAAGGTTCTTGCTCCGTCCTCGCTGACAGGGCTACCAGGACCTGGCTTTCGATTCAAATCTCTGTAACCGGAAGCAGCTTTGGCGTCCACCTCTACCAGGCCCGACGTCCTGCTTCCTGCAGACGAATCTCTCTGTGGAGCTCGAGGGGCGAGCAAAGGCACGCAGCTGCTGAGCTGCCATTGATTCGTGAAGGCTCCATGCAGGAAATTCTTCTCTGAGAAGGAACCTCAACCTGTTTATCAGACAAAATCAGTATCTTTTATTAGCCATCACTGCTACATAAAATACTTCCCACTCAGCAGCATCACTCTGGGTGTGTTTAGATCCCAGTTGCAGTTGTAATTCTGCACTGTAGCACGTTCGTTTGTATTTGACAACTTTTGTCCAATCATGGCCCAAGTAGGCTTAAAAGTTTCGCCTCGTGATGTACATGCAAAAAGTACAAACATGCAAACATTTCGTCTACATTTAATGCTCCATGCATATGCCGTAACGTTGATGTGACTAGTTGCAATTGCAATTTGCAGTGGATCTAAACAGGGCCTCTCTCTCACACCTCACGGCCACTCCTGCCCTCGGCGCCCCCTCCTCTCCCCACGGCGCTCCCTCCCCTCCTTCTCACGGCGCCCCTCCCTTCCTCCTCACGGCGTGCGCACGGGGAGTCGGTGGCTGTTGGCCTCGTGCGGGCGCGACGAGCGGTGCTGGAGGCCGGCGGCGCGCGGTGGAGGCGGACGCCGTCGCGCGGTGGTGGCCTCTCCTCCCCTCCCCATCACGGCGCGCGGTGGTCATGGCCTCCCCTACAGCGTCTCCGGCGAGCAGGTGCACGGATTCGACGACTGGTGCCCGGATCTGCCCTCCCTCTTCCTCTCCGGCGAGCGGGTGCACGGATCCGGCGACTAGTGCCCGGATCTGCCCTCCCTCTTCCACTCTGGCGAGCGGGTGCCCGGTAGCGGCGGTGGGTGCCCGAATCTGGCCAGCGGCAGCGACGACACGTCGATCCGAACGAGCGGCGGCGGTGGCGCGTGGATGGGCTCGCTGGGCTTATCCCCGGTTTTCCTTTTTTTTGTTTTTTTATTTAGATTAACTGAGGCGGTCATCCAACCGCCTTGAAAAGGTCGTATTAAGGGTGATCTTTGATCCGAGACGGATGGCATAACCGTCTCGGTAAATCCATTTTACCTGCCTCACAAAAGTTTTATGTGCATTAAATAGTATTTTTCCGTCATAACAAATCAATCAAAATGAACGTTTCTTTTCAGCCAGGCAAACAGCCTTCGGCTGCAGCTGCAGTGGCTGTAGTTACAGTAAAATATGAGGGAAGAAAAAGCTACAGCCACAGCGGCCTTTCCTCTCCTCATATTTTACTGTAGCTGTAGCATTTGCGGTTGCAGCTGAACACCCCCCCCACGAATGGAAGAATAGTATATCGTTAAAAGCTAGACTATAGAAGTTAGATTGTGTGGTTGTTTGCATTCATAGTGTTGACACTAAAAAATGTCTCAAGAGAGATTTTGTGCATCTTCAGTATGTTATATAGGTCATATACATGTTGGAGGTAGACTGGCACGCGTTAAAATGACAAAAAAAAACGGAGAAGAAAGCGAGCCACGGCGAGCCAAGCATTTTTGAAACCATTTTTCAAGGGATATTAGCACTCACTAGAATCTAAATACAAAGAAAATTGCTACAGTACCCTTAAATGACTGTGAGCCCTTCATTTATTTTGATCGGACGGTCACGACAGATCTTACCTCCTAAGAAGATAATATATTAAATATATTTTTATACATTCATTCATTCATTTATTTATTTATTAAAAAGGGATAAAAAGAAATATTTAAGGTATGAAAAATCTTTTTTAGATTTGTTTGCATGCATCTAGATATGTTCGCATGCATTCACTTCTTTTTTTTATGACACCGTGCATGACGTGCATGTGTGAGCATGAAGTTGATTGGACATCACGTTAATGGGCTTGTGGCCAGATTAATTAGATGGTGTGTTCTTGATAGTTCATGAGTAATAATGATGATTTTTCTTTTAATCTGCAATGAAATTTTGTAACTAGTCTTTCTCCTTGGTGCTAGCTCCAAATCTGATGATTTTTTTCGTAAATGTTTCTAAAATCATGCTCTATCGATTTGAAGTATTATTTTTGTCATTAGATTTTGTTCTATCATTTGAAAATTTGAATTTTAAAAATGACAAGTTCAAACAACACTTTGAAGTGGTAAATGCCATCAGTCGAAAAAATCATAAACATAAAAGTTGTATAACTAATCAAGATGTACAACTTTTATTTTGGTCGTTTGTTCATCCGACAAAACGATAGTAACATTATTCATGTTTTGAAAATGTTGTTTGAAGTTGACATGTTTTGAAATTCAAATACTGAATTGAGAAAACAAACTCAAATGAAAATTTGACCAGAATGATAGTTTTAGATCCGAAAAAGTTATACAACTTTATAGTTGACAACTCTTTCATTTGAAAACACTGTGTAATGAAAAACTATAATTAAAGTTATTTTTAAAAAAAATTAATTTTGAATTGTTCAAACAAAGTCGGGTGGATAAATGATCAAAACAAAAGTTGTAAATCTCGATGATTTATAAAAAATTATAGTTGGTGATTTTTGTATTTGAATTCATTTATACCTTGAAAATTTTGTATTGTTCCTTTTGAAGTTTAATTTTTTTTTAAAATTATTCCAAAATCGCATCGTGATGGCGGCGGGATCTCGACGTCAGCGGCAGCAGCCGATCGCGATGTCGGGGCAGCGCCGGACGTGACTAACGGGCTGGCGGAGGCGGCGCCAGGGCCGGAGTTCGACGGCGTGTCGTGGAGGAAGGTCGAGACTTGCCGCTGGCATTGCGGACGTCGATGACCAGCAAACGCGCACGTCGCGGCGTAGGAGCTGATCAAGGCGATGTAGGTGGCGTCGGGCAATCGGCAGTCCTTTTTTTTGTGCGCTCATCAAGGCGTCGTAGGCGGCGTTGTGCACCCGGCAGTTCTTTTTTTTTTTTCCTAAAAACAAACTGCATGCACTCGATCGTGGCGTTGATCCGGAAACAAACTGCATGCACCGTTTGCTGCTCCACAACCACCGTTTTTTTTTTTCCGGGAAACAAACTGCATGCACGCAATTCTGGAAACAAACTCCATGCACCGTTTGCTGCTCTACATCCACTGTTTTTTTCCCCGGAAACAAACTGCATGCAGCAATTCCAGGAGCAGCTAGGGAAATAAATTTCTTTTTCTATATTGCTTAATGTATTATGTGTTTTGAAAAATTCTAATATTTAACGATCTAGATTCATTTGAGATATTACTTCTTAGGGGGTTAAGATGAAGGTAAAGGTGTACCTTAGCATTGCTCAAATACAAATGCAAGAGTTAGAACTTCTAGTGACACTTTGATAACCGCATTTCACACATGAATTTCTCCCCTCTTCATATTACGACTATCTGTCCTAAATGTGATAACACTCTCTATAGTATCTTGATCACCAAACCAAAAAACTCCTATAGTTTTATACCTTTACCTTGAACTTTTTGCTTTTCTCCTTCTTCTTTTCAAGTTGGAGCACTTGATCATCATTACCTTGGCCTTCACCTTGCCATCTGGCTCCATCAGTTGGTTTTGGACCACCTTATTTAATTCACATATTTAGATCAAAGGTTAGTTTAATAGGTTTCATCAATTAGTTAAAACCAAACTAGAGTTTTCAGCGAGGTCTTCTCTCTTCTTCAGCACCAGACTTGGCCAGACTAGAAAGCTTTGGTGCTGATCCATCGGACATTGGTGCACTGAAAAGCTTTGGTGCTTCCTGTTTGAGCACTCTAGTGCTCGTTCTTCATTTTTTTCGTGTCTTTTTTACTGGCCTTCGTCTAGCTTAGGTCTTGTGCTTCTTGCTTGTCTTATAGAGTCTTCATGGAAGCTCTATTACCTTTGTTTGAGGTGTTTATCACTTGATCTCCACTGTAGCCTCACTCAAGTCCATCCTTGCATCCCTTCAACCTTTTGTACTGGCAAATAACATTAATGCCAATGATCATGTTGTCACTGGACCACTAAAATCACTAATGGACCACTAAAATCACTAATGGTCCTAATATGTTATTCACTTCAGCTTACTTTCAGCTCTGGAACAGTATTTCCTCTCACAATAAATCAGCTTCAGCCCAAATCAGCTCAGCTTATCAGCTCCAGCGAACAGAGCCGACATTTTCCTTATAGTGGCCGATGACTAATACCCTAGTGATCAAACCTATAGCTAGAAGTAGCATTATTAGGACCAATTGTGTTTCTAGTCAAAAAAAAATTTTGGTGTCTAAGATTTTTAATTATCATCGGCTAATCAACCCTCTCAAGCCGCTTCCTAGATCCTTTGACCACGTCCTAGTTCTATTCCTGCAGTTCTACCTTAAGCCCTGTTCGCTCGCTTCACTGCAAAGAAGCGCTGATTTTCGTTGATGCTGATTTGTTGTAAGGGGAAAACACTATTCTATGGATGAAAATAAGCCGATTTGCAGAGATGAGAACAGTTCTTCACCACCACAGGGCATCAAAGCTCTCATGTGGTGATTAGATCAAATCTATTACGGGGGTGTTTAGATTGCCTATTTTGCAAATTTTTTTACTGTAGTAACATGCTAATTTTTGCAATAAGTGTCCAATCATGGCCCAAGTAGGCTTAAAAGATTCGTCTCACAACATTTTGCGAAGCTATCAAATTAGTTTTAGTTTTCATCAACATTTAATGCTCCATGCATGTGTCCAAACATTGATATGATGGAACTTTTGGTATTTGGTGGTGAATCTAAACAGGCCCGTCCATATCTTCATGTCATCCAAAACAGAGGCAACTTTGACAATCTCAAGCTCTAGTTAATTGGCTTTAATCAATTCCGCATTATGTTTGAGCTAGCAATCATTATTAGGCTATGTATGTTCTTGCATATATCACAAGGGATGGATGGGAGATGAAGCCCAAATAGTAGCTCCAACTCACTCTGGTGGGCCATGCATGAGATTCTGTTAGAGCATGTTTTACGGAGCTCCACACGTAGAGCTGTTTAGCTAAAGGATTTACCAAAACAGCTCTAACTCCACTGGTAAAGCTACTCGTGGAGCTAAAGCCAAAAAATTACTAATAAAGTGCAGGTGTGCTAAACAGGACCTAAGTTTGTTTCAATATAGACAAGTTATTGTGTTTTGCTATGTCACACCCACTTTGGTTGTCGAGAGAAATAATGTCTAAGATTTATGGTTGGATGGACCTTCTTTTGTGGATTCAAACGAAGAACCTACGAACACTCACAAATCCTATAATTTTTAGTATGATTTTCCAGAATGATGAGCCTTGGTTTTTGCGCTTTTCAATTCGATTGCACCGTGACTTGTCTATAAATCACGTTAAAACACCGAGGGCAACTTTAATGTATAAACTTGAGAGGAGTTTCAAAGATTCCCACATCAGAAGGTGCTAGACTAGTAAAAATAGCTCCAATGTTTGGTAAGTTTGAGAACTCTAAGGGTGTGTTTAGATTCCAGTTGCAGTTGTAATTTTGCACTATAGCACGTTCGTTTGTATTTGATAACTTTTGTCCAATCATGGTCCAACTAGGCTTAAAAGATTCGTCTCGTGATGTATATGCAAAAAGTACAAATATGTAAACATTTCGTCTGCATTTAATGCTCCATGCATGTGCCGCAACGTTGATGTAACTAGTTGCAATTGTAATTTATAGTGGATCTAAACAGGGCCTAAATCTTGTCAGGTGTGAGAAAGGGAGGTGTGGGGTAAGAGAGACGGATGGGTGAGGAAGAGAGAAAAATATTTATTTAATGCTAGCACCGGGTGCAAAAAGTAAGTCACTAGTTCCATGTTGTTTCTCGCTAGCACCTCTTCTGCAATATATTGCACCTCATTTTCTTTTTTTCTCTCCTCTTTACGCCCTCTTAGGCCCTGTTTGGTTTGGCTTTTAGCTGTAGGTTTTGGGGGTCAAAAGTCAAAAGCTAACTAAAGGGGTTAACTTATATCAAAGCCACAGCCAAAAGCAGCTTTTGCCCAGTACAAATTTCACAGCAGCTCTCCCCCTGCTTTTACCTGCTTTTGCTCAAAAAATTACCCACCTGCCACTGGTTACACACATAACGATTCGATCTTTTTCCTTCTTTCGTTTTGTTCGTTCTTTCTCCCAGCCACTCCTCCCGCCGCCCTTCCTCCGAGTGCCGCCGCCACGCTGCCGTCAGTATTCTCCGGCCGAGCACAGTACTACCGGCCCCGCACGAGCCAGCCGCAGCCCCGCCCGAGGCCGGCGTGCCCCTGGCGACCTCAGGCGGGTCCTCCAGCGCGTGTGTCCCTGACGAGGTCCGCCGGATCTTGTGGGCGCTGCTTCATCTCCGGCCGGCGAGGCCCTATTGACGATGCTTCGTCAACGCGAGCTCCTTCCCCTCCCCTATCCCGCCCATGGCCGGCGCGGTCGGACTAAAGCCTCAGCCCCAGATCTGGTGGGCGCTACTCCCTCTCCGCCGGGAGCTCCGCGGAGCGCGTGGGAGCTCCACGGCCGTTGCAGGCATGCAGGAGCTCCGCCGCCGCCGGCCCTAGGTGGCGCTCGGCCGGCCCCAGGCGAGACCACGGTTGCCATCCCCCGGTGAGAGGAAGAAGAAGATGTCTATGTATATGACATGTGGGGTCTGTTTGTCAGTCTGATAAGTTTTCTAAAAGCCACAGTAGTTTAACCAAATGGACTTTTCCAAAAGCCATAGCTTACATCTCACAACTGCTTTTCCAACAGCTACAGCTCACATTAGATTTTTCAGAAGCTACAGCTCAACCAAACAGAGCCTTATGGTGCATTTGAAAGCGCTCTGTGGAGCAAATTCTCCTAGAGAAGAGAATCGCTCCATCGATGCCAATCGCAAAAAAACGACACGGCTTCATCGGTGAGTCCCAGCCAATCGCTCCGGTATTTTGTATACACGCGATGGAGTTTAAGGGCCCGTTTGGTAGAGCTTCGCTCTCGAATTCTTTAGC
This sequence comes from Eremochloa ophiuroides, assembly GCA_038502445.1. Classification (NCBI taxonomy): domain Eukaryota; kingdom Viridiplantae; phylum Streptophyta; class Magnoliopsida; order Poales; family Poaceae; genus Eremochloa; species Eremochloa ophiuroides. The sequence goes on along the minus strand of JAHLJS010000008.1, from coordinate 10,824,611 downwards.
TCCGCTCCTCGATTCTCCGGTGGAGTGATTCCATTAGATTCATGCGAGGAAGCAAGGTGGGGATCAGCAAAGAATTGATTCTCAGCTGATCTCCACCAAAATATAACAGGGAGCGGGAGAGAATCCAGAGAAGCAGTTTTTTTCGGCTCCCACCTCCCAGTGTAAATGGAGAAGTGATTCTCCGCTGATCCCCACCTGAATCAGTTGGCGTTTTGAGCGTTTGGCTGGTTGGGAGTGATTCTTCTCGAAGAAACTAAAGCTGGAGCTCTGCCAAACAGAGCCTTAAAAAAATTTATTGACCGGATTCACGGCTGATCCCTACCATCCCCAGGTTATAAACCTCCCCACCAACTTTGTAACTGCCAGTGGTATAAACCGAAATCCGCTCTCTGTTTTCCCCTCCCGCACCGTCTCTCCGTCTCGAGCGGCACCGCATCCCATCCGTGTGGTCCGAGCGGAGGGAGCAGAGCACCGAGCGGAGATGTGCCGCCCGCAATCGTCATCCCAGCCACCGTCCAACGCCGCCCGTCGACATCGCGGCTGAGAGGCTCCCATCCGTCCGGCGCCCCCACCCGTCCATGCGCCGCGACCCTGCTGTTGAAGCGGCGCCCCCACCCGTCCGTCCGTGCCTGCGAGAGAAGCCCACACCCGTCTGGTGCCGTCCACTTCCTTGCTGCTGCTGCTTTTGCTCAGATCCCATCCGTACAAGCCAAAGGAGGCAACTTGCTTTGTCTTTCCTTCCCCCTCTTGCTAGATCTATAACCTGGAGACATGTTCCTTCGTGTTTTATGGATTTTGTATGCGATGCTGGTGTGTAGCTAGTGCCGCTGTTGATCACTTTTAGCGCTTGATTGTAAGGTTGTCTCCAACGATGGATACCTATACACAACACCTATTCTCTTATTTAGGTCGTGCACAGTAAATAGATGGGCACCCAAAAATATACTGACTCTAACAATGCGAACCCAAATGCTCATTGTCTTCCCCTCGTCGTCCTCCTTGGTCCTTTTCCCTCCCCGCGAGCGTCGCTCCGAGCCGGCCGCACCCCGTCCCTCCCTTCCCGTGGCGCCGAGCCAGCTACACACCGCCACGCCCTGTCCCTCCTCCCTGGCCGCACGTCGCCGCGCCCCGTCGAGCGCCGAACCGGCCGTGCCCCACCGAGCCGGCCGCTCCCCGTCGTCGTCTGCGGAGGCGCCTCACCATCGTCGTCCGTGGGCCCGCCTTGTCATCTTCGTCCGCTGTCCTCGCTGCGCCAGCGGTTCCCCGGCCCAGGCTCGCCTCGCCACGCCAACACCTCCCCGTCGCGCCGACGCCTCCTCGCCGCGGGCTCGGCTCGTCTCGCCGGCCATGCTCCATCGCGGGCCCACCATTGCGAACTGCATCGAGGAGTAAGGAGACCTATTCTTGCGTCTCCGCTCGGACGGTTGGCAAAATGCGTGAGCTGTTTGCATCTGTTGTTGGAGCGTGAGTTTGGGTAGGCAAAGCACTATTTACGACGCATTTGGGTATAGATCGCGGTTTGCCTCGTCCGTTGGAGGCAGTCTAATATATTGGAGCCAAATAGTTTGGACATGGAAATATGTTGATCGTCCTGCTACTTTGTGGGGTCTATGTATTTATTAATTAATGCATGCAAGAACTACGAAATACATGGATAATTTCACTGGTCTCAATTTCTCGCTACATGATAAAGCCATGATGTATCGTAGAAATGATTGCCTATGTTGGTCATACTTCAGTTCAGACAGATAAGGGCACTATGGTCAATTTCAACTAAATCCTCCCTTTCATGAATTACTTCACAGACAGCTTGCCAAACGATTTGATCAGATAGAATCACTTCTAACATAGAATTACTCAGAATCACTTCAACGGCGAATCAAGGAGCACAGCTCTACCAAACAAGCCCTCAGTGTGTATAGTGGAGCTGCTCTCAACAATAGTAGAGTTGCTCTGAGGCCAAGCAGTGTTATGTGTTACATACCCTGTCGTTACAAAATAAATGCACATCTCATTTCTTGAGGAGTTAAATCTATAAAAAATTAACCAAATTTATAAAAAATATACTAATAGGTATGATGTATATAAATATTATTAGATTGAGTATGGACTATATTTCATAATAAATTTATTTAGAGATAAAAATTGCTACTATTTTTATATTTCTAGTCAAAGTTATGAAAAATCTGATTATTAAAAAAAAGATGTATATTTATTTTGTAACAGAGAAGTATGTCTTTTGGCATAACGATAGATGGTTCCTGAATATTTATTTTGGTCCATCTTATATTAAGACTTTGTTCGGTTGGCTGAATTATTGTAAGAGAAAAACACTATTGAATGGCTGGTTGATAGTTCTAGCGAACAAAGTCTAAATAAAAAATTATCTTCAGTAAGGCCTTGTTTAGATCCACTGTAAATTGCAATTGCAACTAGTCACATTAACGTTGCGGCACATGCATTGAGCATTAAATATATGTGAAATATTTGCATGTTTGTACTTTTAATATGTACATCACGAGACAAATCTTTTAAGCCTACTTGAACCATGATTAGACAAAAATTATTAAATACAAATAAACGTGCTACAGTGTAAAATTGTAACTGTAACTGGGATCTAAACACAGCCCTAAAATAATTTGTGAATCGCAATAAACACGTTCTCGGGCGAGTTGTGCGCGCACGCTCGCCTCGGCACACGCAATCATGTCAGACGCGACCGCCCCCGAGCTACTTCGCCATGAAAGCCTACGCCGACGGAATGTAGGGCCGATTGGCACGGTTAAAAAACCCGTTTTCAAAACAGCTTCCTACCTGAAGTTATTTTTTCTCTTTTCTCACGGAGAGATAAGTTGGCATGAAGCTAAAAAAAGATGGCATCTCCTAGTTTTTTTTCTCATTTCTCTCTCAACCATGTATGAAGTTGTTGATGTAATATTTTGTTAAACAATATTCCTAAAACAACTCAAGTTTACCTTAAAAAATTACTCATGAAACTATTAAAAAAAACAGATTTACTTGTAGGTGAGCTACCAAAGCGACTCCAGTGCCTCCGCGTACTAGTACCTCCCAGGCCCAAACCGGAGAAGAATGGAGACTGTAAGAGACGCGGAGAGAGCGAGTGAAAATTTTGCATTTTGGTCCTTTTTGAAAACTATTTTTATAAATAGATCCCTGGCGAAATTATTTTTAGAAATGAGATAGAATCTCGGCGTCAAAAGACACGACGCCGAGGTTGTGCAGCACGGCGTCGTCTGACATGACGCCGAGGTCCTGCCACGTCATCAGCGAACTCGGTCGCACTGGACAGCGCCGCAGCGGGACCCACAGACCTCGGCGTCAGGACTTTTAATGCCGAGATGTGTAACCTCGGCGTCACTCGCTTTGACGCCGAGGTCTGGGCACTTAAACCGCGCGTCGGCCTTCTTCCTCCTCCCCCTCCCATTCCAGTAAGGTGCCGGCGACCTCTCTCTCTCTCCCCACTCCCTTCCCCCAAACCCTAGGTACCCAAACAGAGGCCTAGGAGACCGGATCAAACGGCTTTTCAAAGTAATATTGGGTCCTCTCTTCCATCTTGTCCTTGTAAATTGCATTTTTTGGGTCTATAACTTCCTCTCTCAATGATTTGGTGGCATTTGCAACATGTATATGGTGATAATGTGTATTGTTCCATGTTGATTTTACTACTTGTCTAGGTATTGTTTTCTAAGTGATTGTTAGGTTGTTATTTTGGACTAAATTATAGTTTTCTAAGTGATGTTTAGTGTTTATTTTGGACACCAATAGGGATTCATAATTGTGCATAAACCCTAGTTGTGATTAATTTGTAGTATTAAACGCTGTTTTATTTAGATGCAAGACATGTATCGTGAGGAGCTCTGGCGAAAACGGGGTCGTCCTAAAGAATTATACCCCGATGTGTCATGCAAAGATGCCCCAGTCCCTCCTGACCTCCCAGTTCCTACCTGCGATCACGAAAATCCCGCCTATGTGGCTCAATCGAGACATCCAGACACAGCTGCTCGTTGGTACTACACCTGCATGAGTATTTGTGTAAGTGTTTTTGCATTTTCATTTTCGATGATTCTACTTCCTTGTCCACTTATCCTATCTTGTAATCTTGATGCATAGGACTACGAGAGGTGTTTCTTCTTCCAGTGGATTGACGGTCCTGACAAGTTTGACTCGAGGTACCTTCTTTTCAACGAGTGGTGGAGGGGGGAAGCATGCACGTGAGGTATTTAAGTGATGGGTTCCTCCACCCCCTAACCCCCGGCCAATGACGAAGGAGGAGAAATATTTCGCCTCAGTTAGAAGACTGGAGGAGCCACCCCGCTGCCAGTGTGGAGATCGGGCTGCGATGGACGTGAGGACCTGGCGTCACTTTATTTGCCCTAACAGAATGGTAGTAATGAGCACAACTTATTGTCGAAGAAAGGGCTTGTTTTCTCGATATTCGTCAAAGTACTAACAATTTTTTTCTAGCCTCGTGGCTTCCGACAGTGTGATTTCAAAGTGTGGTTGTATGGTCCCATGTCTCATTGGCCGGAGCCTAAACCAGAGCCAGAGAAGAAGAAGGAGAAGGCTCGTACCTATGAAGATGAGAAAGTACTATGCAAATGTGGTGTTTAGGTGAGCTACGGGCTCGTTCCATCGGAGCTCAGAATTGGCTATTTTTGTGGCCATATGGTTGACTACGATGAGGTTCGTAAGTTGTGTTCGTATTGCAGGTGTTTTTTTATTAGGTGCTACCATGTTTCATGTGTGTCGTGTTGACAGGCCACCAGGAAATGCAACTGGGAGTCCTTCACTGAAGTACTATATTTCTATAAGGAGAAAGAGTACTGGGAAAACATGGCGTCGAAGTCAGTGGCAGGACGCCGCCTCGTCGAAGACTTCATTGAATCACACAAAAAGGAGATGCGTGCGCTGGCTCAAGAGATGAGTGTGAATAGCGCGTCGCGTGTGGAGAGAAGAAAATGGGGGTTTGGCACAAAAGAAGAAGGAACAAGAGTACCGAGAAATGAAGGCCGCCCAAGAGCTGGAGCAACATGTGGATAACATTATTGCCGAATTATGTTTGAGTAAGGATTCCATCCGCAATAAGTTCTCGCTTTTATATTTTGCAGCCTATTTGCTAAATCTTTGTTCTACTTGCATACGTACAGAGATTGGATGCACTGGAGAGCACTTGGTTGAGAAGGCCCGTGCAAGTTATGTGCAACAATAGATGGAAGAGGCTGAGAGGCAGGCGGAGATGCTAGCTGAGTAAGATGGCGACACTTTCAGGTTGAGCCAGCTCTTAGCTCTAGCTGAGGCGGGATTGAAGGAGAAGGAGGACGATGACACCTCCAGATTGGCCGAGCTCATAGCTTTGGCTGATGCTGGACTTAAGGCACAGGAGGAGGGTCAGTCCGTGCAGCAGCGGGCAGCCGAGGCGGAGGCTGGGTTCGATGCACAGCATGAAGATGATGAGTTCATGTACCTAGTTGTCGAGGAAGCCGAGGCGGCTTACTACAAGCAAAAGGAAACGAACCCCGTCATGTTGGTAGAGGACGATGATGAGTTGTTGTCCCAAGCCGCTGATGCAGTGGAGGCTGCTTATTACAAGCAAAAGGCATCTCAACTTCATGATGGCGAGGCAAGCTGCAGCAAGAAGGTTGTGGTTGAGGATTGGGTGTCCGACGACGACGATATGGTCATGGACCATGGTCCGGACTCATCAAAGGTGTTGCCTCCGGACGAGATTGAATCCTCTGACGAAGATTTGCTACCCTGTTATGTGTCCGACGTTGGTTGCGATTAGGGAGCAATGTTATGTGTCAATGACTTTGTCCGTTGTCCTAAATGATGACTCTGAATGGCTGTAACTTTCGTTTGAATGACTTTGTTTGTTGTCCAAAATGATGACGTTGTGATAAACTTTCGTTTCATATTAATCTATTCAAGGAGAAGAGAGTATAAACCCTTTCAAGTGGAAGGCCACGTGCGCTTAATATGTCCAAGTGTTTTTGGGATTTTGACGTTGCGCTTAATATAAACCCTTTCAAGATTCTGATTGGATGATGCAATGACAAGAACAGCAGGCTAGCGGCGCAGTCAGTAGCCTTTCCGCAGAAAACGGCAGAGACAAATGATTTTCACTTGCAGAACCGACTCCCAATGCAGAGGGGCGGCGCGGGGATGCATGCTGCGCGGAATCCAAACACACGTTCCGTCAGTAGTAGTACTGTTGTTTTTGTTAGATTTCTCTATCTTTGAAAACACGTTGAACAGACATTACACAACAAGTTGACGCCTTAAAATCGAATGGATCAGACCTCGGCGTCAATACATATGACGCCGAGGTACTACAGCACGGCGTCAGCTGGCAGCCAAATCTAGTAAGGATCGGCACTGTAGCATGGGGTCGGCGTCAAAACATATGATCATACGCTTAGTCCCAATCTCCAAAGATAAGCTGCAAGGCTCTTTGTTTGGCACGCCATGCCTTGCCATATTTCACATAGTAATTGTAAAGTTTGAAAATAACTTCTATCAAGGCTGCAACGGTAATGGTTAGCATGTGCTTCGCCACGGAACACAATTGCCTTGCAATGAACCTAGAATTCAGCTGCAGGTGCTTCTCTTCTGCCTCCGCCATGGCACAAACATGTGGCTGCTTCACGGAACAAATCCTCCATTGGCCCGTCTTCATCTTCCTAACACATACTTTCTACGGACAATGATGTACTTCACAAGCCACAGTGTACCTTCGATCCTTGTGTGAGTTTACCACCCTGAAAGGACGGTTGTGCAATATTGAATACTCTTGCAACCATGTCTTAACATCATCCATGGTAGGAAACAAGATGCCTTTCCTTATCGTTGTGCATCCACTAACATCGGGGACTGATGAGTCACTAAGCCCTCCATCTGCAATAGCTCTATGGCCATGGCTAATGTCCTCAAAATCAGGCACCATTGGATCCCTATCTGGCAACAACCTCCTCAAAATCTCCAATTCGCGAGGATTGAGACGACGAATAGGCCGATCATCATCAGAGTCAACGGCAAATTCGTCATCATAAGTTTCATCATCTCCGGTTATGTCCACATCTAACCTATTTGAAGCCCTAACATCACCAAAGTCTTCCTCATCGCTTAAGTCATCGTCCTCGCTTATGTCATCATCAACTTCATCATCTCCACTACCATCGTCCACGTCCATTCCGTCATCACAAACTGCAAAAGCACTGTCATCTTCACTCATTTCGTTCTCATCATGGTAGGCACCTCCATTGCCATGATCATCTCCACCACCATCCTCAAACCCATCTTCATGGTAGGCACCTCCATCTCCATCACCACCATCCTCATTATCAAACTCATAGTCTTCACCACCACCGTCATCATACAATGGTTGTGTTAGCACAACGTCTTCTTCCAACGAACGACCGTTATATCTGCCGACTTGGTTCGATGGAGATGCCTCACCATGGGCACGACCATCGCCAAAATTCTTATAAACCACCACATCTAAAGAACGAACTTCGGCACACATGACAACATCCTTGTAAGCACCCCATTCGCTTTCACTAGTGATTTTGAGCAACCTCTTTACCCGGGGGCCCTTGGATGACCCTACATCTATCATCCCTTCCAAACGCAGCGCAACATCTTCTTCAGCCCAACCTAGTCTCTCTTTTACAGCCTCTACTACTTCCGCCAAAGTGGGAGACTGACCAAAAATCATCACCTCCTCCACCATGCCAACAAGCTCAACACTATCATCCCTTGTCTTGACAACTTGTCCACCATGATGAAACCTCATAAGCCTATCCATGTACACCAATCAACCTATTGTCCAATTAATAACATCCATGATTAAACTTAACATACTATTATCGTTAAATACATTCATCAATGGACTACTAAAACTACCCTAGTGTCCAATTTAGTAATTAAAATTATGTACCCTACAGAGCAAGTTCCACAACCATGATTTCTGACATAGATGAACATATCACTACTATATGATTTTTTACAACCATGAGTTAACCCTAGCCATCATAATATTCAATTACTAAATCAGTACCTAATACAAAATGCAAACCATCTCTAACAAATCCAGAGTCACTAAGACCATCTTAATCATACATTTCACCAATCACATCTCCATCAATCCATACCATGGGTGCTTAGGGTTCTACCATTAAAATCAACAATGCAGGGGAAAATACACGGATAGAATGGAAGAGGGGAAGGAGGAGTACCTCGTGCGCAACTCCACACCTCAGATCCGGTCTCCTAGGCCTCCGTTTGGGTACCTAGGGTTTGGGGGGCGGAGTGGGGAGAGAGAGAGAGGGCGCCGGCACCTTACTGGAATGGGAGGGGGAGGAGGAAGAAGGCCGACGCGCGGCTTAAGTGCCCAGACCTCGGCGTCAATGCGAGTGACGCCGAGGTTACACACCTCGGCGTTAAAGGGCCTGACGCCGAGGTTTGTGGGTCCCGCTGCGGCGCTATCCAGTGCGACCGAGGTTGCTGATGACGTGGCAGGACCTCGGTGTCGTGTCAGACGACGCCATGCTGCACAACCTCGGTGTCGTGCCTTTTGATGCCGAGATTCTGTCCCATTTCTGGAAATAGTTTTGCCAGGGGTCTATTTGTAAAAATAGTTTTTAAAAAGGACCAAAATGCAAAATTTTCACGAGAGAGCGAGGAGGGGAGGGCCACTCATGGTGGCTTTGCAGGATTGGGGTTCCAATGATCCTGCGGCGATGAAGCGAGCAGGAAGGGGAGGGGGAGGTGAACCGAAGCAAAAGAGAGCAAGATCCATCGGGGTCGACACCGGCGGCGGCGGAGGATCCTCTTCTCCTGCAACCGCGCCGGCGTCAGAGTCGCGCGCTCACCCACAGAGCGCCGCGGCGTCGCTAGTGGACGTGACGGTGGAGGACGCCAACGCCCTCGACTGCGTCGTGTGCTTCCTCCCACTGAAGCCCCCAATCTTTCAGGTATTGCGGTACACCTAAATCCCATCTCCTGATGGTTCACTTCTTCTGAACCCAATGTTCCTTGTATCTGCACAAATGACTTCCTGTATGATGTCTCCCAAAAATGTGTCATTTCAGTTAAAATGATAGAGTTAAATGCAACATGAAAATGTGTAGTTACACAATGGTTTATACAAAAGATGAATGACAAATTTACTTGAGCAGGACTTCTCCCCCAATTCGGAATTGAAGTTAGTAGTGGTACAATCCTCATCCAGTGTCATTTTCTCACCTTGAAAGTGCCAACCCCTATATGAGAAGTAAAATTTTTTTTGTTTTCTTTGGCAAGTTGATTTCACGGCAGATGAGAGATCAAAATGCCACATTGAAACCTTAAAATCTCGTAGCAGCTCTACAATTTTTCTCTCCAACAATAAAACATCGGAGACAAACTAGACCATACTTCAAGCAGTTATGAGCATTGAATCTTCATTCAAAGATTCTGGTAAACAGTATATTTGTTTAGGGTTTGCTAAATCTTATTGGGATCACCTGGCTGCTGATCCCTCTCATATAGGTACTGTAGGAGCAGCGGTTGCAACTGTGGGGAAGTTGCAGCGAACATCTAGGAGCGCTCGCTGCAGCTTCAACTGCTTTCATCTGCTGTAACTAAAAGTAAAGGAGAGAGCCATGGTCGCCTAAACGGTCGTTTAGCCCATTTACACACCGTTTGAACACTACAAGGTGTTGTTTTGACAGTTTAGCCCATTTAAACACTCGTTTTGCCCGAATAATGAGCTAAACGGCGGGTGACCGACTGTTTACCTTTAGGATAACACTATGGTCTCAATTCAATTGATTACCATAATGATCTCGCCTTGTTACATCTGAAATCTAGTTAACCTCAAATTGTTAAAGACTTTCAATCCCTCCCCCCCCACCCCCACCCCCACCCCCAAAAGAAGCCACAACACCTTAGCACATCATGTATCATTACTACCCCTTTGGAACTCTATTTTCTTCCTATTTTGCAAGAAACCAGTTTGATTTCCAAAACCATATGACCAGGTGAGAACCCTATCCGAGCATCATTTTCACAATTGAGCAGGTCAAACAATTTCGTGGTTCATTCTTGAAACATTCAATTTCCCACTGTGGAAGTCATGAAACTAACCCGTTGCATCCCAGCATATCTGCAATTGATCCTTGCCTTTACAACCATGCAGGATCATGTATGTGTCTGTAGTGCTACTCACCATCCGTAGTTTCTGCTGAAGTAAATGGTCAGCCATATCATCCTCCTCAAATCAGATTGCCTATCCAAAACAGGGCACCTTCTAGCACTAAGAATCAGCCTATTGTTGTGGGTTTGGAACCATTATTTTTTTTCTCAAAAAACGCAGGAGAGCTGCTCTTCATTATATTAAGAAGAAAGGCTGGGAACCATTATTTCCTATTTGATTCTGTTGACTGACATTCCAGATTCATAAGGAACCAAAGCAATCTTTCTATTCTGATTCTGAAGTTTATGTAACTAAGCAACTTGATTCGGAGGGAGGAACACTGCTGGACTGCTCCACAACCTTCGTCCCAGCAGCCAACTTACAATAATATTGTTTCTGTATCTGCTGAAGCATATACTTCTCTTTTTCTTGCATCCAGGCGTAGGGCTAACCGTCTTTCTTCTAATAATAATGGCTCTTGATACTTTTTTGACCCTGATGCAATATGTATCTATATGTAAAAGAAATCTAAATACCATCCACACATTCGATGCTATAATATTTCTGGACTTGCTGTATCTTTGACCATATTGTGTGTGTGTCTATATATATATATATACTCCCTCCGTCCCAAAATGCCTATCGCTTGCGCTTCTCGAGAAATAACTTTGATTAAATATATATTAAAAATTATTAATAATTATCGTACATAATTAGTATCATTGGAAAAAGATCTTTTAATCTAGTTTTTTAATAAATTTATTTAGAGATATAAATGTTGCATGTATTTTCTATAAATCGAGTCAAACTTGTGGTACGCACACCAACGGTGACAAACATTTTGGGACGGAGGGAGTATATATATATTGGTTCATTCATGGATGACTTACATTTTGATGTGTGCTGATGACACATGCATGCAGTGTGACGTGGGGCACGTTGTCTGTTCACTGTGCCATGATAAGCTCCAGGCCACAGGCAAGTGCCATGTGTGTGGCGTCGCCACCAGCGGCTACCGCCGGTGCCATGCTATGGAGCGATTGGTGGAGTCTATCCGCGTCCCATGCTCGTACGCCACCCATGGTTGTGCCTTGAGACCAGCCTACTATGATCGAGAAAGCCACCGTATGGTGTGCGTGCACGCTCCATGCCACTGCCCTGGTGAGGCTTGCAGCTATGTGGGCTCCATGGCCGCACTCCTGGACCATTTCAGCACAACGCACAAATGGCCATGCATCACCACAGTGAAGCCCGATGATAAGGGCGAATTTACCATCTGCCTTCGTGATGGCTTCAATTTCTTCCTCGCTGATTGCCCCACAGGCAACAAAAACCAAGGTTCCACTGCCAGCATCCAGTGCCTGCTCCTGCTGACGGTGGCGCGGCAACCATATGCCTGCATCATCTCTGTGCACTGCATAGACCCACATGCTGCTGCGGCTAGCGGTAGTCAGGGACTGACCTCAATGGAAATGCAATGCGAGCTTTGGTATTCACTGTTCAAGTTCAATTCATCGTACAAGCACGCCAAGAGTCAACTCATCGGCAATAATCTGTTAATCAAGTATTGGCAAAACTCAGTGTTTAGAGTAGTCCGCACAGACCTCTCCAGTGGACTTCCTAAACCTGGCGATTGCTTCCAGTTTGTGGTGTCAAATTCAGCTATTATTGACGACCATGACAAGGATGGTATCGAGGTCAGAGTCCGTATCCGTATTATTATCAAGGAATAGACCGGTGTGGGCTAGTCTTAACTAGTACTGTAAATTATAGGACTTGCCGAATATCTGCGCCGCCACCACCAACTTGGTTTAGTTTCTGGACCTGTCTGCTACTCTGCTCTGCAAGGGTCGATCCCAGTTCAACTGACATGGCAAATCATTAAGAGTAGTTGCATGTGGAGTTGTTGGTTTCTAATAACTCTGCTTCGATCACCTACTTTTGAATGACAGTTGCTCTACCTGGTATATTGGGCAATGTATGTAGAAAACAAGGATGATGCTACTTGGTCGCCTGACTAAGGCTAAGTTCAGTCAATTTTCAGCTACAAGATCCGTAAATGGCTTTGTATTCTAGTTTCGTATGGTGGTTACCGCTACTCCCCAACCTCGGAACATTATTGAGGATCTTCTATTTTGTCTTGCGGAAGAAATGAACTTGCATCCCACTTGCCCGATGGTGCAACTCACCAATAAATAATGTGCCAGCACCCACACGCCACACGGTCAACATACTTACATGTATGTGGTTCAGATTTTTTTGGAACTTGAGTTAAACTTCTATAAAAATCAATCCATTTTTCTTATGAATAATTTAACCTTTAAATCTAAAAAATGCTGAAATATTGCAGTTTAGATTGATGGATTTTTAAGAAAAGAAGAGCTCTTATCTAAAACGAATCACAAAGAAAACATCTCAAACCAACTCCCTCAGACATATCCAGCTTTGAGATCCATGTTGCCTCAGACATATCCAGCTTTGAGATCCATGTTGTGCAATTTGTAGACCTAAATTAAAGTGAATCAAATATTCATATGTTTTCTACGGAGGTAAACCTTGTTTTTATAGAAAGCTCCATATACATGCGTCTGAACTGCTAGGGATATATTAGCTTACACGAGAAAACCAAGAAAACTACAACTGTTAACAACCACGAAAGAAACAGCTGAGGACGAAAGCAGGATGAAGAAAAAATTTTTAGCTCTACCGCTTCCTTCTTGCACGCATCTGTTGACACAGCTTCTGGCCAACACACCAGTAGGTGCTAAATCGCACACGTCACGCACGAGACGAAACGGCGCGAAGCAGCAGGGCCCGCGAAACCCGGCCTGGACGGTTTTGAGACTTGGCCGAGCCGCCCTACCCGGCCTGGCCGACTCCTGGAGCCGGCTGAGCCACCTTCCTCGGGTTAAGCCGGAAAGGTTAGGGTTGAGAACCGGTAACTACAGCAGAGGACGTTAATGGTCGATGTAGCGCCCGTCCTTCGCCAGAATACTCTCGAACACCTCTCGAAAAGATCTGTCAGAGAGATGCACGAAGAGGTTTTCTTAGGAACCGCAGAGGCTACCTAGAGCGCCGACTAAACTTGCACAACAGGTGCTAGATAGCACACGTCACGCACGAGATGAAATGGCACGAAGCAGCAGGGCCCGCGAAACCCCGCCTGGCCGGTTTTGAGACCCGGCCGAGCCACCGTACCCGGCCTGGCCAACTCCTGGAGCCAGCTGAGCCGCCTTCCTCGAGTTACGCCGGGAAGGTTATGGTTGAGGTAACTTCATCGTCGGGACGACCGCTAACTACAGCAGTGGACGTTGATGGTCGATGTAGTGTCCGTCCTTCGCCGGAATACTCCGGTACACCTCTCGGAAATATCCGTTAGAGTGATGCACGAAGAGGTTGCCCTACGAACCGTGGAGGCTGCCTAGAGCACCGACTAAACTTGTGGAGAGTCGAACCGAACAATAAGATAAGGGGGTGAACCACCGAAAAGCCTACTTTGTAGATGGTTAACATCTTAATCGGTTATGATCCTCTCAAATATATAGAGGGAGAGATGGTCTTATCCCAGTAGGAAACACGTATTAGGGCAAGTCTCCAAGTTTCCCACGTCAAAACATTGCCAAAAACCGATTTAATCTATTAATCGGTTCGGACTCAGCCAAACCCGGCCAAGCCGTGTTAAGCCGGGTTTCACGGCTGCTGTGGGGATGACACATGGCCTATAGGTGGGCCTGGCAAAGGGGTTTAACCGGGTTTGCAAAACCGGCCTAGCCTATTTTGTCGAACGTGCCAAATTTGAGTGTCAACAGCATCAAAACATCATCATCCATGAACAGCCTCAAGCCCCACTAAGCTACACCCAAGAAGAAAATAACCTAAATGTTTTCGACTCTCCTGTACCCGACCCCAAATCTTAGATTATTGACAGTGTGACACCGAAATATAGTTCGTATTATTAACACGGAATAGACTGGTGTCACGTCGTCAATGCCAAGGAAACGCCGCTCCAAGAGAGCGCGTTGATGGGAGAGGCACTCGTCGATTGTCATTGTCTAGTCCGTAAACATCTTCAAGATCTCCTTCAGAAGTAATATGTTCTTTGAGCTTGTAAGGAAAATAGACCCCATGGACCATTTAGGGTCTGTTTGGCTAGATGCCTGGATGACTTACCTAGCAAAAAGTGTTGCCTGGAAGTTGCCTGAGATTTTAATAAAATTTGCCTCGCTAGGCAAGTAGAGAGATAGTGCGTTTGGTTGGAAGCCTGTGCCAGAGAAGTTTAATAAAAAGAAGAAATATGTTTTTTTTTTGTGTTTGTAACATTGGTATAATATCATTTGAGTAATCGACACAATTACAATAAAGGCAAAAATACCAATGCTTTTATGAATCAACAATATAATAGATAAATAATTATTTTATTTGATTACTATTTATACATATAATTAATGGACAGATATTATATAAGAACCATAAAAAGGTGCTCCAGCCACACCTTTATATATGTTATTGAGACAGATAAAAAAACAAAATTACATGACTGGAGACAAAAAAAAAATGTGCGCATTACCGTTGGTTTAGCCCCGGCAGGAGCATGCTGGAACCAGGCGGTCGATTTTGATGGCCTGGCTGAGGGTGCCTGGCCTGGCCCAGTCACGCTTCCAGGGCTCCAACCAAATACATCTCAGGCAACATCCAGGCAACTGTTAGACCAGGCGAAGTTTTCTCTAGGGTGCCAACCAAACAAGCCCTTAGTTTGGATGTTTGTGTTTGATGATCAAAAAGACCAAGTTGCACTAATGTGTTTGCAAGTGTTTTGTTGTAGTTAAATGGGATGCACAGGCGGACTTGAATCGAGTTGGGACACGTAGAAGATGATCAACATCCAAAGGGATACTTAGAAGTTGTGTTGACAACCTAGAAGAGGACATAAGGATCCAAGACGTAAAGGAGAAGAAGCTCAGACAATCAACGGACAAGATAGCGCGAAGAAATCAGAAGAGCATCTCACTCCTCCCAAGGTTCTTTCCTTCTCGATTCTTACTGCTTTCATTCACACAGGAAATCACAAAAGCAAATATCAAAGAAAATCACATCTATATATCCAAGATTGAAGCAAGTCAGAAAGATATAGATTTGCTAGTTGTCAACAGGAACATGTATTTTTACAGGTGTTTTTTTCCGTTTGATTTCTACTGGCGTATGGTAAGAGAAACGACCTGTAGGAAGAAAAAAGCCACTGTCAAGACAAATGTGTTTTCTACTGGTGAGCCCTGACTTGGGGTTTTGTTTTGGCAATAATGACAATGGGATACATCGCCTCGAATCATGAGTTATTTGCACCAACGTACTTTCTTGAGCTTTTTGTACGTACCGCTGTTATATTTGCGTAAAGTGCTTTGTTTGTGTTGTTTGTATTTTCTAGACTAATTACACCAGTTGGTTGGATTAGGTGTAGTTCGCAAAATTCTTTGTGGCTAGGATAAGTAGAGAACACTAAATAAAATTAAGTAGGCATCCTACTAGTTAGCTGTTTTAGTTTGTCTAGTGTAGTTCAAATTAGAGACCTAGATTTTAAGTTCTTTTTTTGAATTAGATAGTAGATAATAGGCGCTCAAAACACATGCACACTCACCCTCACCTTGGATCGGCCACGATCAAGTTCCATGCACCTCCTGGGTGGTGTTACAAAAAAGATTTATGAAAAAGATTTATACAGATGATTGGTAACAGATGTTTCCATATCATCTATGAATATGTGTTGGCACAAAAAGTGGTTCTCCGCGCTCAACACACCAGCGAAGCCGGAAACGATCCTCAAAAGCGACGGAGCTTCTGTAGATCAAGCTAGCTTGAAACCCGGTTTGAGAGTGTCGATGACTCTCAGGCGTGCCAGTCAATTTGACCTGCAATTGATAAGAAAAGAGATGGTAATCAGTAACACAAGGCGAAACTCACTGGTGTGTCTAGGCAGTTCCAAATATCTGGCCTCGTAGTCCCTGCTTTTAGGCTATCGACTAAAGAGTCAATATCCGGTTTTCATGACTCGATTTTCATATGATAAAACATTAAGATGCAATATAACCGATTCACATACATCAATGAGGATAGTAACTTGCATGATACAAATTATAACATAATTGACGCTCACATGTCAGATGGGTTCAATCATGAGATATCTGAGTGCAAAACAGGGTGAAATCGACTGTTTAATTGATTCAGGGAATATAGATAACATACAAGCCTATAAGATGAACAATGCTCTGACTTTCAAACCAATATGCTTAATTCATCATTTACAACAGTGGGGATCGAACGGATCGAGACAGCCGTGATGTAGATCATGACTTAAATCTATTGATTGTCGAACCTAAACAATGTTCATCTTATTACTTGAATGCAACCTATATGCAATCGAGATCTAGATCTATCGGCTGATGCAAATACATTCTACTTATCAATACATAAACGTGTGTCAATCATCATTCATTGAGCAAATAGATCTATCAAATATAAAGCCGATACAAATAGATCAAGATTGGGTAAATTGGTGAATATTACACATAAATAACAAATAGATTCAAATATTCACCGATAACTTAATGAATATAACTAACATGCCGAGTTAGTTAGAGCCGATAACAAATCCATGCACATTAACCATGTTAATCTAAGCCTATGTCCACCGGATGACGCTAAAAATAGATTAATCAAGAGAATAAACATGAATCGATAACTAATCCTTATTTGATCTAAGCCCACGTCTACCGGATGACGCTAAACCCATGCCAAACAAGAATCAACCCCGATCTACTATGCTCTCATGTCCACAGGATGACTTTAAAGAAACAAAGCTTAGCAAGGCATGACGGTACTTACAAGCAAGCCTGCGTCCACTGAATGACACTCAGCCCGTTCGAAGAAACTCGCCGGAATCTACTTTACTCCTACTCCTAAGGATTTGGCTGGAGCTGAAAGGTGTGTTGTATTGATGTGTACGTACGTATTACAATGGCCGGGGGCTTATATTTATACCCTGGCCTTGATAAGATAGAGTTCTAGTCGAATTACAACTCAAAATAAACATGGAAACTAACAAACTTTCCTATTTTTAAGATAACTTGGAGCCCAATCTTCCCCTTCTGAAATGGACTCCGAACATGACCGCTTCCGGGCGTTGAAGACTTGTGCTGATGTCATCCATTAACCGATCCTATCTTCGACCACGCCTCCCTTGCTTTAGCTCAATACCCGATCCGGGACCCGAACGGCTGTTTTTAGCTTTCCATCAAATAGACTCTGCTCCCGAAATCGGCTCTCTGCCTCTGGCATCGGCTATCTGCTCCCGGTCCAAATTTTGGTGTAAACACATGCCCCCCAATTTTGGGATAAACTAGTTTTATTCCAAAATTGACATCGAGCCTTAATCAATCTGCACAGCCAAAACCGCAGTCTCCCGCTCAGCACTCCGGAGCTCCACACTAAATCGAAACCCTAGCCAGGCAAGTTCCTGTTGCATCTCTCCCTGGGCTTCGATCCTCCACCTTCAAAACTTCAAGCAATGGCGACTCCCTTTGAGATTCCTGAGGTACGAATTTTATCAATTTGTCTCCCATTCATGAATCTTTATCCAATTGGTCACATATGTTGTCTATCATCCTCAAAATCTGAAGAATGAGGTCCTGATTCCGCTGAATGACGTTCCCTCTGCCTTTTACCTAGGTCCGATGGGCGATTTAAACCCTACGGAGTTCATTAGCAAGGAGACCAACCAACTCCCTTTCAGGGGCTCGCTAGTGGATGCATCTTCATGGACCAAGAACTTTCTCCGGAACTGGCCCAATATGCCCACCGGATAGAGGAATAGGTTTCGCCGCGTTTCAGAGAAGAAGCGCGCAGACTAGGAGCTACGCAACCTGAGTCAATGCCTTGATCTTTCACTGTGCGAGATGAAGAAGAATGAATCCCTTCTAATCGCTGCAAGCTACTTCTGGTCCAATTCCCTGAACGCCTTTGTGTTTGGGGATGGGCCAATGACCATTACTTTGGGCGATATCCATATGCTCACTGGCCTTCAAATCACCGGGTCCTGTCAATTGTGGAGTCTCCTCTCAAATGGTGAAAAGAAATTCCCCAAACTGAATGAATACAAAGGCTGGACTGGCTACATCAAAACCCACCATCTGACTTCTTCCAGCATCAGTGAGAAAAATACATAACATTTTTAATCCTGTGGCTGGAAAGATTTGTTTTCTGTGGTGCTTTCATTGGACCAACCTATCCTTTCAAGGCCCTTGCAGAATAATTAGCTCAAGGAAACTCAATTCCCTTAGGTAAACTTCTGCTGGGATATGCTTACAGGCTGATAAGCCGAGTTGCCGGCTATCTACTGAAAGGTGAAGAAGTACAGTACATAGCAGGTCCTTGGTGGTTGATTCAGTTATGGATCAATCTGTATTTGCACAAAATGGTCAAGCCAGACCTCAATAACCTTAGCTATCCCTCCAGCAACTATGCAGAAGAGGAGAAGAACAAGACCAACAGAGGCTGCCAGAACTTTGGTGAAGCTGCCTCAGCCATAACTATAAATGTTGGCCGAGGTAGTTGGCTTGAAGCACTTTATAGGGGCCTAGGGGAAGACACCTTGACCTAGTTCCCCTACTCAGAAGACGAAGAATTCCCAATGCCTCACACCTTCAAGTTCAGCACAGGATGCTCTGATGATGGAGCTACTGAGATTTTCAATATCATCATAAAACCTTGCATTTTACCAGTTGACTTCAAACACCTTCGAGGTACCAGCAGTAACGAACCCAGCTGGCTTTCTTATGAGTTTTACCATCCAAATGTTGAGCAAGGCAACTAGATTTTGTCCAACTGCCCCCAAACTATTATTTTCACACCTCGTGAAGCCAACGGATGAAATAACTACAATGCTAGAAGCTGATAGTGTTTTTAAACTGGGAACAGAGCTGCCACACTACACGGTTGTTGGTATAAATTAACTGCACCCTATTAAATATTATTATTATCAAAGTATCCGCAAGCGCACAGATAAAACACCGATGTAGCGCTTCACTAGACAATCCCGGCTTTAATATCGAACCCAAAGGAACAGTAGGTGATACTGACTAAGTCTATTGATTCTTAACCCGATAACACAATCAATCCCGAGAATATCAAGAATGAGAAGATAACTAATGATTATCTAGATCCGACAACCGGTAAACTTTGAATAATATCGTTCTAATCAGGCAGTGAAATGAATAAGAGCGAAAATCAGAGTTCTCTCCTACCAAACACTTATACACCTATCGATCCTATCAACAGGAAGTGGACTACAGAGGAATCAACGCAGCTGTCACCTACGTAAACTACCACTATCCGGCCAATCAGGGGACATTCACAAGTAATTATAGCCCAGACACCATGTCTACACTACAAACTACTACTTCAACCAAGGAGCTACCAAGATCAAAGCACTCAAATAGAGTTGTAAACTTAAGAACGAATAAGAACAAATGCTTACTTGAATCAGGATGTTGAATATAAAAGTACCTTAGAACGCAACTCCGGGCGAGGGAGCTGAATCCAGATGAATACAGCTACGAAGAAGCTCCGACAGGCCGGGACTCCTCCGAATCTCTACTCATCTACTCTATCTCTCTAATCTCTCTTGATTGCTAGCCTAGATCTAGTGGATATCTATCTAATGCTTCAGGGTCTTCATCTCTTGATCTGGCTCTCCTCCAGGGAGGGTCTGTCCCTCTATTTATAGCCCGGTGGGATGCACGTGTGCCGTTAGATCAAACCGACTGAACCAAGGACCCAGATGACTCCTCAAAGGCGGTGGTAGAAAACTCCAGAAGAAGGCGGGTGGAAACCCTAGGGGGGCGCCGCCCGAGCCCCACTTGGGGCTGGCTGGCCCCACCTTGGCAGGTGCGGGTCTCCGGTTGCTTCGGGTGCCGTCTACACTTTTCCAGAGTCCTCGTGATGATGTTTCCTTCGCGGTCAAGTTTCGTGTCTTTTATGCACTTTAATCCCTCTTTTATGCTTTTCTCGAATAATCCCTAGAAAATATACAATTCACCAAAACTTGTGAAAATCATTAGTAATAACCCTATTCTACTAGATATTCATGTTTAATGCAGGGATAATTAATAATAAAATTTGGACGATAACAAGCGTCAACAATTACCCCAACACTTAGGCTTTTGCTCGTCCTGAGAAAAAGGTTGGTTTTAAGATGTAAGATTTTTAGAGAGAATGGAGCATTTAAAACATAACTTGAGAGTGCATTATATAAAACTAGTCTAGTCATGCATGTACCATGGAATTCAAAGTGTGTACCATGAATCTTTGAGTAGTTGAAGAACATAATAGCTTGAAAACAGATCACTCTCTTCCTTTAGTTAAGTCAATTAGAGGGTATGTAATTTTGCAAATAAACTTAGCTTTACCTTCTCCTTTTGTAGTACTCTCGAATCACTGATATATCTGGTATTTTTGTATCTTTACCAAGGCGTTAATGATATTGCCTTCTTTATCCTACTTCTAAAAAGCTTATGTAGATCTCAGGTAGGTAAAATGTGAAAACATACTTGCATTGTATTTATTGTAAAGTCAAACAATGAATCCATAGAGAAATGAGGCATATAATCGAATCAAACTTTATTTGGTGGAATATGGTGGAACCTAATTCTACCTTGCTCCTTGAGAAAATAAATCTCTCTTTCATACAATTGAGCTTATTCAGAGAGTATGAGCTATCTCTCTCTCTCTCTTTCTTTCTTTTTTTTCAAGGGAGGCGAGTATCTAAATACCCATTGTTATAATTTTTTCAGACATTTATCCATTTTTTATACTCCCTTCTTCTTTTGCATAGCTCATACCTCTTTTGAATTTAATAGTTGAGAGACTTTAACAAAACATGGAGCAATTATTTGGTGACTATGCTATATAATTATTTTTGGTGTTTTCTCCCAGTGTAGGAGAGAAACATTTTTATTAGAATGACTCGCTATTACTCTGGATTAGAGTAATGCTTATGTGGAATTGGCACTTGATTCGAAAATATGACATATTTCTTCAAAGGGTTACAAAGGTTGACGAAACTCAATACAAAGACAAATACTATATGTAACAGGCTTCTATCCTATATATGGCTCTGGTAGGACAGTATTTTTACCACAAAGGAGATGTATAACTAGTTATTTAAATTTTCGAAATAAAATATCCAAAGACAAAACATCAGGGATTGGGTTCTCATTATTCAACTATATCATGTTTCACAACGACTTAAACAATCATGGGGTCCCTATAAATAGTTTCCAATAGTAACATGATTTCTAGAAAAGTGTTATATAATTTATTATTAAGCCTTGAATTAAACAGACTCTTCTTCTCTTTTAAAAGTAATTTAGCATGTGAATTTTAATTCGGATCGAAACAGAAATCGACACATGTGCAATTATATTGTATGGGGATCAAACCTGACCATGACCGAGAAGGGGATGCAGAGGGTGCAGAGGGGGGCCGGCCAGCCCAGGTAGGGCACCGGGCAGTGTGTCTCTATGGTCCCACGGGGTCCACTTCGGTGCGCGAGGTCCTGGTTCGATTGTCATCCGAATTACGTGATTTTCCCGAGCGAATTGATTTCCATAGTCGCGATGTGCCTCCCCCAGACTTGTTTTCCTGCATACTTTTCTGCTCAACATGTGGAGACAACATGCGTACCAAAAATATAGAGAGTAGAGTAGATTAAAACATTAATATTGATAAAATGAATAAGGCACTTTATTCATTAACGATACTAGATAACTCTGACAACTGACTGAGCTAACGACTGCCCTAACTCATTAGGCTTGCCGAATCTAACGCACTTAATATCATAAATCAAACCTAGTGCACTCGATAATATAATCAAACCTAACACACTTGTGCCTTATTACATAGATAACGAGGGCAACTTAAGGCTGCCCCTTCTTCGCGAGCTTCCTAATTTCTTCCTTAAGCTCATCAACCTCTTCTTTCAGCTGATCTTTTTTGTGCTTGAGACTGCGAATTAACTTGAAATTGACTTCTATCTGCTTAGTCATGTTGCTCATAACCTTGTTCCTTAAGTCCTCATTCCTCTCTATACCCCTAACGGTGCTAGAGAGAGCTTCCATCTTTTCATTGAGGATTCGTAGAGAGAGCTGAGGCTGTCTGGGAGCTTTCTCTACTGTTAAGGCTGATGCAGCCATCTGCTTTTTGGGCGGAGGTGGTATGAAATCAGTGTAGCAGACTTGGCCTGGACGTGCACGAACTCCTTGGATGGCAGGGCGAGCAGTGGTGTACTTCGCACATACCAGCGTTCCGTTCTTATCGGTCTTGACCGACAGGAGTCGCTCATTGTCTCTAGGTGGAAGAAGTGGGATGCCTCGGGGAATAGCGATCTGCTTCCCCCTGGTACCATCTTCCAGCAACAGTCTTTTGGGTGGCGATGGCAGAGCAGGCTGGGCTTGCGTGAAGTAGACTTGCTCGTACTGCTGTGCCACAGTAGCGAGATGCTTCGGCGGCACGACGGCGAGAGGCTTCGGCGGCACGATGGCTATGGCCTTTGAGTCGTCGCTTGGGATGAAGTCAGCGCCGAAGACTGCTTTGTCTGCCATTGCTACTACATCTAAACTAGAGAGTTTTCTCTGGAAGGAGAGAGGAGGCAATAGATGAGATGCAAGTTGAGGACGGTATAGGTGCGTATTTATATGGGTTTCTGGAGACAGGATCAGCTCAAATTCAGGTTCTATGGGATTCGTACGAAAAAATATCCGTACGCACCGGGATTCTGCGTGGTTGCAGTTAGGAAGGGTGTAAAAAGGAAAGGGAACAAGAGTTGGGATGAGAGGGGCCAGGGAGCGCCGCTCGGCCCCATAAAGGCGCCGGCCAGCCCCACCAAGCGGCCTCTCGAGGTGGCCGTGCTCGTGGTGCCTCCAAACTCCACAAACTTCCTAATTGTTGCAGTGCGCGAATATTTTTCGTAACGGACGATGACGGGACTAAAAAGTTGGTAGTTGGACAAAGTCTAGCCCGTCAACAACTTCTGGATTAAATGGTTCTAAAAATAATTTAAGTCGGTGACCATTTACCTTGAATAACGTACCTTCGTGTGATTGTAGAGTTACCGCTCCATGTGACGATGCATTCACCACCGTAAATGGTCCTTCCCATTTGCTTCGTAGTTTTTCAAGCCTGAATAATTTGAACCTGAAATTAAAAAGTAATACCTTATCTCCTGGAGTAAACTCTTTCTTCTTGATCTTCTTGTCATGCCATCTTTTTGTTTTTTCTTTATAGATCTTTGAATTGTGATAAGCTTTTTCTCTCCCTTCTTCTAGTTCTAATAGTTGCATCTTTCTCTTTTCTCTAGCGGCTTCAAAGTCTATGTTCCATCTCTTAATAGCCCAGTGAGCTTTATGATCTAACTCCACTGGTAAATGACAGGTCTTACCATATACTAGCTGGTAAGGTGACATGCCCAAAGGTGTCTTGTATGCGGTCCGATATGCCCATAGTGCTTCGGGTAATCGGTCCTTCCATGCAGTACCCATCTCATTTACTGTTTTCTGTAGAATATTCTTGATTTATTTGTTTGATGTTTCGGCCTGACCACTTGTCTGAGGATGGTATGGTGTAGCAACATTATGACGGATGTCACGAGCTTGCAAGTATCGGTGAAACTTTTTATCAGTGAAGTGTGTCCCTCTGTCACTAATGTCCATTCTTAGTGTTCCAAACCTTGGAAATATAACCTCTTCGAACATCTTCTTTGAATGTTTGGAATCAGCATTCATGCATGGCATAGCTTCTACCCACTTGGATACATAGTCAACTGCCACCAGAATGTGTTCATAATTTCTTGATTTCACAAATGGTCCCATGTAATCAAATCCCCAGACATCAAAAAGCTCGATCTGGAGATTATTGGTGAGTGGCATAGCATCTCTTGCATTGATATTTCCGTGCCTCTGATATGATCCACATCTCCGGACAAAATCTTTGGTGTCTTCATACATAGTTGGCCAAAAGAACCCACTCTGCCAGATCTTAGCATGAGTGCGGAATGCTCTATAATGACCTCCATATGGTGATGCGTGGCATTTCTGAATGATCTGCATGCCCTCTTCTACTGGTACACATCTTCTAAGTAATCCATCTGAACAAATTCTGAAGAGGTACGGTGGATCCCATATGTGGAGACGACTTTCATAAATGTGCTTCTTTTTATTTTCTCCTGGTGGTACATAACCTGCAACCATAAAGTTGACAATATAGCATACCAAGGGTCTGACTTGGTCTCTTTAAGTAACATGTCATCTCTCAATGAGTCATTAATAGGCAATTCCTGAGGTTTCTCAAAGTGTATTCTAAACAACTGATCAACAACTGAATTTTCTATTCCTCTTCTATCTTTAATTTCTAAGTCAAATTCTTGGAGTAACAAAATCCATCTTATCAAACGAGGTTTAGCATCTTTCTTAGTGAGCAAATATTTTAAAGCAGCTTGATCAGAATAAACAATTACTTTTGCTCCTACTAAGTAGGATCTAAATTTATCAATAGCAAAAACAACAGCTAGGAGTTCTTTTTCAGTTGTTGCATAATTTAATTGTGATCCTGTCATAGTTTTACTAGCATAAGCAATTGCATGATGCTTCTTATCTTTTATTTGAACTAATGCTGCCCCTACAGCATAATCACTAGCATCTCACATAATTTAAAAAGGTAAAGACCAATCAAGGGGTTGAATGATTGGTGCTGATGTAAGTGCTTCTTTAAGAATATTAAAAGATTTTAAACATGCATCATCAAATTCAAAAAGAACACCCTCAACTAGCAAGTTAGTCAGTGGTCTAGAATATGTGAAAAATCTTTTATAAATCTGTGATGAAAACCACAATGACCAAGAAAACTTAGAATTTCTTTTATATTAACAGGTGGAGGTAGTTGTTCAATTACTTTAATTTTTGCCTTGTCTACCTCTATACCTCTTTCAGACACTAAATGTCCTAACACTATTCCTTCTCTAACCATAAAATGACATTTTTCCCAATTAAGGACTAAGTGCTTTTCTTCACATCTCTGCAAAACCTTACCTAGATTTTCTAGACAATCATCAAAAGTTTTTCCATAAACTAAAAAATCATTCATAAAAACTTCCATGATTTCTTCTATCATTTCAGAAAATATAGACATCATACATTTTTGAAAAGAAGCAGGTGCATTACATAATCCAAAAGACATTCTACGATAAGCATAAGTTCCATAAGGACATGTAAAAGTGGTTTTGCTTTGATCATCAGGGTGGATAGGAATTTGGTGATATCCAGAATAACCATCAAGTAAACAAAAGAAAGAATTATTTGCCAAACGCTCTAATATCTCATCAATGAAGGGCAACGAAAAATGATCTTTCTTGGTTGTTTTATTGAGTTTTCTATAATCTATACACATTCGCCATCCTATAACAGTTCTCTAGGGTATCAATTTATTTTTATCATTTTTAACTACGGTCATACCACCCTTTTTAGGTACAACTTGAACAGGGCTTACTCACTCACTATGCGGAACAGGATAAATAATCCCAGCATGCAAAAGTTTCAAGACCTCTTTCTTAACAACTTCCCTCATCGCATTTTGAAGCCTACATTGGGGCTCTCTAGAAGGTGTAATTTCTGGGTTGGTTGGAATACGATGGGTGCATAAAATAGGACTAATCCCCTAAAGGTCTTGGAGTGAATAACCAAAAGTAGCACAATGTTTTTCTAAGACAGTTATTAATTTAAAAGACTCTTAATCAGAAAGTTTATCACTAATAATCACAGGAGAATTTTGATCATTATTCAGAAAAATATACTTAAAACCAGAAGGTAGTTGTTTAAGCTCAATAGAAGGCTTAGGTGGCTCTAGTAATTCATCTAGAGGTTCAGGATCAATCGGATCCTCCTCCTCTTCATTAATGAAGAACCGACTATCATCCTCTAAATTAGGTTCAATAAATTCCTCAAATGACACTGCATTAACTTCTTCTTTCGGATCTAACTCAGGAGGTGGCTCTGCCTTAGCTTTTAATGCATGAGTTATAGGCACTAAGAGATTAAATACTTTCCCAAGTTTAATATCTAAATTGCCCGCACAACCTTCTCACAAAAGCTTTCCTATTGGTAATCCAATCATTACACTAAAATCCCAAACATCAAAGATATAAAAATTCAGCAAAATTCAGAATTCATTAATCACAATAGGAAGACAACATAAAACACCTGAACTAGGAATAATATGTTCTAAATGATTTTTCAATAATTTATTTGTAGAAATTGATGGCATATCTTTCAAGAATTTTTCAGCAAATGTAAGAGACATGATATTGACACCTACTATTGGATTATAAAAGGCATCAAAAGGATATGCATCAATTTGACATTTAATAGTAATGGTAGGAGAATTTAAATGAATTATATCATTTGAAAGCTCAGATTCTATCAACCACTCATTACTCATCACAAAAATCAATTCTCTTGTTATTTCTCTAAGGAATTTTAAATCAGCAGGATATGAAATATTGAAATTCTTAAAATTTAGAGATTATTGTGGTTTCGTAATTTTATGATAGCATGAGGTATTTCCATAATCATCAAAAAGTTCATCCTCAAATTCAAGCATAAAATCAGAAATTGGAGTTATCTCCTTTTCATTAGATAGTTCAGGTTCTAAAGGTGGAGATGAATCAGACAAAAGTTTAAATTCAAGTGAGAAAGATTCATTCTTTAATAATTCTTTTTTTCTTCAGGAAGATCATTTAAGATATTAGTAAGAATGGTTTTAGCATGTGTAGCAGTAATATGCATAAATGCTCATTCTGCGGCCAAATTAAGGTATTCTTTATTTTTATCATTGAGGCCTAAAAAGAAATGTTGCAAAAGCATAGGTTCTGGCAAAGCAAGATTAGGTCGAGAATTTATAAATCTATCAAAGCGATCCCAAGCCTTGCCTAATGATTCGTTATCTAATTGTTTAAATCCTATAATTTCAAAACGAAGTTTAGCGACCTTTTCGACAGGGAAAAATTTAAGACAAAAATTGGCACGTAATACTTCCCAATCTCCTTGGCTACTCTCAACATGGCGATTATACCATTTCTTTGCTTTTTCCATTAATGAAAACGGAAAGAGTTTCCATCTTGAAGTTTCATCTACCATGCCCTTAATGTGCAAACAATGAACATGTTTGCTCAAAACCGGCTAAATGGGAATAGGAGTTTTCGCTAAAACTACCAGAAAAAATGTGATCCTAAACTAACTTAATTAATCCCGGATGTAACTCATAGCCAGATGATGTGATGGGTAAAGATGATTCTTTTGGCTGGAGATATGATCCCGATGGTGCTCCATATTGATATAAAAGTTTGGATGTGGGTTCCATACTTTAAAAGGTAAAAGATAAAAGTATAATACAAGATTAAGATAGACTAAGCCAAAATCAGCAAACCGTTCCCTGGCAACGGCGCCAGAAATGCTTGTTGGTATAAATTAACTGCACTCTATTAAATATTATTATCAAAGTACCCACAAGCGCACAGATAAAACACCGATGTAGCACTTCACCACACAATCCCGGTTTTAATATCGAACCCAAAGGAACAGTAGGTGATACTGACTAAGTCTATTGATTTTTAACCGATAACACAATCAATATAGAGAATATCAAGAATGAGGAGATAATTAATGATTATCTAGATCCGACAACCGGTAAACTTTGAATAATATCGTTCTAATCGGGCAGTGAAATGAATAAGAGCGGAAATCAGAGTTCCCTCCTACCAAACATTTATACACCTATCGATCCTATCAACAGGAAGTGGACTACAGAGGAATCAACGCAGCTGTCACCTACACGAACTACCACTATCTGGCCAATCAGGGGACATTCACAAGTAATTATAGCCCAGACACCACGTCTACACTACAAACTACTACTTCAACCAAGGAGCTACCAAGATCAAAGCACTCAAATAGAGTTGTAAACTTAAGAACGAATAAGAACAAATGCTTACTTGAATCAGGATGTTGAATATAAAAGTACCTTAGAACGCAACTCCGGGCGAGGGAGATGAATCCAGACGAATACAGTTACGATGAAGCTCCGACAGGCCGTAACTCCTCCGAATCTCTACTCATCTACTCTATCTCTCTAATCTCTCTTGATTGTTAGCCTAGATCTAGTGGATATCTATCTAATGCTTCAGGGTCTTCATCTCTTGATCTGGCTCTCCTCCAGGGAGGGTCTGTCCCTCTATTTATAGCCCGGTGGGATGAACGCGTGCCGTTAGATCAAACCGACTGAACCAAGGACCCAGATGACTCCTCAAAGGCGGTGGTAGAAAACTCTAGAAGACGGCAGGTGGAAACCCTAGGGGGGCGCCGCCCGGGCCCCCTTGGGGCCGGCTGGCCCCACCTTGGCAGGTGCGGGTCTCTGGTTGCTTCGGGTGCCGTCTACAGTTTTCCAGGGTCCTCGTGATGATGTTTCCTTCGCGGTCAAGTTTCGTGTCTTTTATGCACTTTAATCCCTCTTTTATGCTTTTCTCGAATAATCCATGGAAAATATACAATTCATCAAAACTGGAAATCATTAGTAATAACCCTATTCTACTGGATATTCATGTTTAATGCAGGGATAATTGATAATAAAATTTAGACGATAACAAGTGTCAACAACGGTGGATAAATGGAGTCAAATTTCAATCACCCATGAGAGCTTTGACTCCTGGTGGCAACAATGACATGCTCATTTATTCTGCCAAGCAATTCATGACAAATACAAAGCCCTAGACAACAGCTTTACTTCTGAATCAGCAGTAAGTATCATTAACCGATTCCAGCTAAATCGGCTCTCAGCTGTATTCTAACCCTTTGCTACTACAGGACCTAGAGTCTGACCCTCCAGAGCAAATCAATTATTATGGCCTCTGCCCAACTGTAAGACTAGGCTCCCAGGCACCATCAGTGAAGAAAATGATGAATGCTCCTGCTGGAACAATAACTGCTTCTATCTCCAAGAGAAAAGCTTCATCATCTGGCCTTCAGAAGCAGATAACCAAAAAGCAATGATCCAAGAGGAGAACTACTCAGGTATTAGCTACTTTGAACCCTTCTCTGTATTACTCTTTTAGTAATCCGACTGAAACCGGCCATCATTAGGTGAACACCCAGCCGATCCAGGCTTCAATAAAAGGACGCCAGGCTGAAGATCAGATAGGGTCAACAAGTCACCCAGATGCTACTTCCAGTATGGTAAGAATCCCTGATATTCAACAAGAAAACTTGGAAGCATCCAAGACTCAAGTAACTAACCATTTTTCCCTGGATATCTCATCCGTCTCAACTGATCATCCCTTTTTAAAATACAGCCGAACAGTCTCTCCTCTGACTCTGAAGACACATAGGCCAAGCTTGAGAAAGAAAGGACGCCACTTGCTGAGTCTCCAGGTAGGATAATTCAGCTGTTAACGCCAATGTGCTTCCATCACGCCACTGATTTTCACTTCTGCAGAGCACCAATCAGCTATTCAAGCCAATCCTTCACCAAATGTTGGGAAAGAGATAGCTCTTTAAACACAAATACAGACACCTACACCTGCAACAGATACTGATAGGTGAATCTCTTGGTAAACCCTTCGATTACCTCTAGTACTGTATTTTCTAATGTCACTGTATACAAATGCAGGTGCTGCAAACTCCATCTCCCAACTGCTCCTTTAATGTGGAGGAGTTCTGTGATGAAGAAGAGCTCAGTTCTAAATCCGAGGCACTATCAGAGCCAGATTTCAAAAATTGGCTAAGTGAGCTTCTCTCTCGGCTAGAAAAGAATTTAACCGACCTAACCCAGCACACTGAGCCAATCGATGAGGCCATGCAGCTCATTTAGCAGCAGATAAGCCCAGAGGCCCTCATTTCTCTGAAGCAATTAATCATTCTCAAGAATACGTCTTTAAGGATCGTCTCTGCTCACTCAAACTTAAAAGAGCTTCAAAATCTAAAGAATAGCAGACTGATGAACAAACAAGGGGCTACTGAACTGGCTGAAGAAATCAAAACACTGAAGATCTCTGTCACCACTGTCAAGGCCGACTTGCAGACATTGAGAACCAGGCGCGAGCAATTGATGAAAGATTTGGAAGAGGTGAACCAAGCCATCACTCAGCGAGAAGCAATTGCATCAATCGATACCGCCGTCATCAATCAAAAGAAGAAACAGATGAGCACTATGGTTACAGATGGCAGAGCAATTCACCAGCGCCTGAATATTCTGAGAACAATGGCTGACGCAGACCAAGAGTTGATACAGGCTGGCCGAGTTTTTCATGCTGAAATCATTGCTTCCATTCAATCATTGTTGGCCATGTAATCCATGTAACAAATCTCTGCTTATACATATGATAACGTCAGACAATCTTATTCAGCCGTGAATCAGCTATCCCCATTTATTTGTTTTAGATCGGCTAAATAGCCTGATCTCTTTTACTGTTGTCTCCAAAAATCGGTTTAATAGCCGATCCCGGGCTGTCTGCTTAGAATAACCGATCGAAACGGCTATCGATGAAAGCAACCAATCGAGACGTTCTGTTCCCGACGCGCCGCAACTGTTCCGGATTCAAGAAACGTGACTTAATTCCAACATAAAATCCACCGCGCCGTCTCGCCTTCCGAGGGATAAATAGACACCAAGCCTGAGCGAGCAACTGCACACGCCATTAGTTTTCATTCGCCCGGCTTTTCTCCTTCGTATCTCTTCCTCAAATCTAGCCCAGGTGACTTCCAATCCACCGCAATGGCCGGCAACAGAGACCACGGCAAGCGACCGGCAACAGACCCTGATGAGGGCGACGAGCTCCTCTGGCGAATCCGCTGCTTGCGGTCGCAGGCCAACTTGCTGGAGGCATTCTTGAGGTAGGATCACTGCTCATCTTTGCGTGCCTAGCTGGATTCCAATCTGATTAGTACTACTCCTGTAGCAACCCTCCAACCTTTGGCGCGGGGGGTCCCGGAACCGCCATCGGGCCTTCAGCCGCCCCTGCTGCCGCCGCCGAGTCTACTCAAGCCGTTCCTGCGCTGGCGAGGCTACGGGTTCATCTTGCGCTCCGTGGCACTAGGCGACCAATCGGCAGATGGCCATCTACAACAGGTAAGCCGATTCATATCTATGGTATTGGACTCCGGTTCTTTGATCTTGATACACCTGTTTTCTATCGTCTCTCAGCCAACAACGGCCCCTCCATCTGCCAACGGGCGCACCGATAGGTGAGGGCTCTGGAGTGCGCCGCACTGCACCCCAGCCGCTGTCCGCTACGGGTTCCTCAGACTTGGCTGGCTCCTACACCGCCGCCGCTGGCCGCCGCTTCCACCATCAAATGGTGGAGTATCGTAACCTCTACTCAGAGGCTACGAAGGAGAATGGCCGGCTGTAGGGCATTAACGAAGCCCACGCAGCCGCGCTCGTCGCCGCTGAGACCGAGGTGGCAACCATGCAAGGCCACCTCGCATAGTCAGACGCCGCGGTGGTAGGTAGACTTCTTAGAGCCACCTTGCCGTGTGTCGATGAAGATTTTTGCTCTGATTTCTCAATCTTTTTGCATCCCTGACCGTGCAGCTGAATGATCTGCGCGTCGCCGCCGAGGACGCCGCCAATGTCGTCAACGCCCGTGGCGAGATGTTGGTTCAGAGGCTCTAGGACATCCACCACCGAGTCCACCAGGTGGCCATGTCCGGCGTTCGCCATGGCACCACGGGAGCCCTTGCGGCCACGCAAATCCGCTCCGGCATAGCCCTTGAGGCTATCGAGCCAGGGTTCCCGGAGGGACAGGACATGGAAGAGGCCAGCGCTCGACTGGTGGCCTTCTTCCCCCATGCCGAAGGGGTCGCCGTCGTTACCGACGCTGAGGATGTCATCAATGGCGCCACCAATAACGATAACTAGAATGTATCAGGGCATAGTGTAAATATATTAGTCTAAACTCTGTTTGGTGACAACAATCCAATCTTTTGTTGCTTTTATTTTTGCTCTAAAGGCGACGCTTATCGCATCGGCTGTTACACCCCATCGAGGGTGGTTCAATTTTTTGTGCTAAAGGCAATTCGCTCAACGAAATCGGCTATTACGTAGTTTATTTTTGTCCTAAAGGCAATCCTTCATCCCGAATTGGCTATCAGAGCCAGATCACAAACAGATCGGCAGTCAACCCCCGACTGGAATGCTAGGATAATATTTCTTCAGAAACTTCCCATTGATTGCCCTTGCAAACCCTCTTCCTTCCAAATCTTCAAGAATATAGGCATTGCCGGGCGCACACTCCGCAATTCCATACGGGCCTTCCCAATTTGGCGACCACTTGATGAATCGGCTGTCTTTGGCACCGATAGGTAGGATAACTTTCCATACCAGCTCTGATTCGACGAAGCACTTGCCCCTCACCTTGGTATTGTAATACTTAGCCACCCGCATCTTGTTTGCTTCAATACACTTCAAAGCTTTGAGCCGATGACAGTGCAAGTCCTCAAGACTGTCCAACATGATATCTTTGTACTCACCAGCCGTAAGCTTATTCTGTAATGTGACGCGCCGTGTTTCATACTGAATCACTCAAGGCAGGACAGTAGTGTGTCCGTAGACCAACTCATATGGTGTGTCCTTAATTGATCCATGTTGAGCCATCCGGTACGCCCACAGCGCTTCACTCAAAGTTAAAAACCACCGTCTGGGATTCTGCTCAATCTTCTTTTTGATGACCTTGATCAAAATCTGATTCGAAGCTTCTGCCTGACCATTGGCCTGGGCATAACAAGGCGAAGAATTATAAATTTTAATGCTCATGTCGTCAGCAAAGGTCAAAAATTCATCTGAAGTGAACGTTGTCCCTTGATCGGTTGTGATGGTCTGTGGTATTCCAAATCTGTAGATGATATGCTCCTTTACAAACTCAATTATATCTCCAGACGTAGCATTTTTCAAAGGAACAGCTTCTACCCACTTCGTGAAGTAATCAGTCGCCACCAGTATCCATTTGTGACCTTTACTTGAGGGTGGATAGATTTGGCCGATCAGATCGATTCCCCATCCTCTAAACGGCCATGGCTTGATGATAGGATTCATAGCAGAGGTGGGAGATTTTTGCACATTTCCAAACCTTTGGCACTCTTAGCAACCTTTGTAATATTTAAAGCAATCTTCATTGTTGGCCAATAGCAACCAGTCCTTCTGATGATTCACTTCATCTTGTAAGACGATTGGTGAGCATCACAGACTCCTTCGTGAACTTCACTCATCAGCTTCGTCGATTCTTCTACCGCCAGGCATTTTAATAGCACCCCATCAACAGTCTTATAATACAACTGATCATCTAATAACACATACTTGATAGCCTTGTACCTTAACTTTGTACTGACTCTTTGTGAAGGGTTTGCAAGATAACCCACTATATCGGCCCGCCAGTCATCAGTCGATTGGTCAGTAGTAAGTATCTCCTGCATTGACTTGTAGCCAGACGCGCTCTGCGCCAGCCGATTAGCTTTCTGGTTCTGAGCCCTGGGGACATGCTGTAATGAGACCACCACGAACCTTTTAATCAAAGCTTGACATTGATCATGATAGCCTCTGAGTATATCATCTTTACACTCATACAGGCCGAGCAATTGATTGATGACTAGTTGTGAATATCCAAAATCCCCAATTGCATCGGCCTTTGCTTCACGCAGAAGCTGAAGTCCCTTCCAGATCACCTCATACTCAGCCTGATTGTTCATCACTGTAGGCCCGATTTGAAAAGCAAACTCGAAACGCTGCCCTTGAGGCGAGATAAGCACCACTCTAGCACCTCCACCCTGTTTGCAAGACGAGCCGTCAAAGAACATAGTTCATGGCGCCATATCCACGACGCTGACTGTACCACCGTGATGCTGGGTGATGAAATTGGCTATCGCTTGTCCCTTGACTGCCTTAGCCAATTCGAAGCTTAAGTCAAATTCAGAGAGTGCCAAGATCCACTTGCCCATCTGAAAGGTCCTAGTATGGCTAGAGGGGGGTGAATAGCCTAATAAAATTTTTACAAAGTACTTAGGCCAAGAGGTTAGTAACAAAAATGGCGAAATACGCAAGGCTAGAGCAACTACTAACCTAGGCAAGCCACCTACATAATTCTAGTTAATCCTTAGTTCTAAACCACACAAACAATCTAGCAAAAGCTAAACGACTACACAACTACTCAAGGCAAGACAACAAACTACTTTGCACAAGGATAAGAGAGTTGATGATTGTTGATTATACCGTTGCCTTGAGATGAAGCCAATCACCGGGATAAACAATAAGACACTCACTCGAAGGTGAGGAAAGCAATATGAACACCAAGATTTATCCCCGAGGTTCACGTGCTTGCCGGCATGCTACGTCCTCGTTGTATCGACTTCAACCGGTGGTTCGGTGGCTAATCGGTATCACACACCGTGCCTACACTATGCGCCACAAGAACCTACCACGGAGGAAGTAACTCAACGACACGAGCAATTTACTAGAGTTACCTTTGAGCTCTCTGCTCGGGGTAGGCACAAGACCCCTCACAATCACCGGTGTGAGCAAGCACAATCACCAAGCTTCTCCACACCTTCTTCTCCTCCAAGCCGTCTAGGGACACGGCAATGTCCCAAGAGAATAAGAACTGAACCAAGGCTTGCTCTCAAGTGCTCTAGAATGCAAGTCACAAGCAAAGATGCACTTGAGGTTCACTCAATCTCACTAAGGATGATCAAGATGATGAACTAGTGAGAGAGTGGGAGGCTAGAATGCAACAAAGTGTATGACAATGATCCAAGTGTGCAAGAGCGTCACCAAGTGACCAGGGAGGGAGTATAAATACCCCCAAGTGCAAATCTAGCCGTTACCCCACTAGAAACAACCGTTAAACACGATTTTATGTCGTCGGACGCTACCGTCGGACTAAACGCCAGCGTCCAATGCTCGGATGCGCGCCACGTGTCAACAGGTTTAATCGTCGTTCGTCCGATCTCAACAGTCAACTGATTTCGCGCGTTTAACTACCGTCGGACGCTCAGGCACCGGACTAAACTCCAGAGTTCGACGCCACCACAGTTAGATTCATAGCACCATCGGACTCTGCGTGGAGAAGGCGTCGGACTAAAGATGTCAGCGGTCCGACGCTTCCAGAGAGGTTCCAGAGCGCTAAAAGTGCGTCGGACTCCGTTCGACGTGCAACGTCGGACTAAAACGAACTGTCCGACGTCGTGACCAGAGCACGCCGCGCGCCTCGCCGCGACGTGAACTCGCCGCGACGAGTTGTCGGACTGTCACTGAATAGTCCCGCTCTCAAAACGATAGTCCGACGCTCGGCAACAGTCAGAGCTAGAGTTAGGCGTCGGACGCTACCCAATGGTCCGACGCTACGTTGGCAAACGGTCCGACGCTCCTTTTTCAGCGTTTTTCAAGTCTATTTCTCACCCCTTGCTTCTATGTGCTAACACTCAAGGTCTCCAACACTTGTGCACAGTGTGTTAGCATTTTTCAAATATTTTTCAAGGGTTTTCAAAGAGATTCTCTAGGTTGGTTAGATCAATGCACATGAGATGCAACCTAGAGCACTTGAAAGTAATCCAATAGCTTTGTTCTCCCCTTGATAGTCGGCTATCTATCCTAAATGTGATCACTCTCACTTGGAATCTTAATCACTAAAAGAAAAGCCCTATTTAAATATACCTTAGCCTCTAGCTTTCCTTCTTTAAGTTCTTTTCTTTCTCCTTGATCATTTCATCTTGATCTTCACTTGAGCTCATGTCATCTTCCTCCCTATCACTAATCTACTCTTGGCTACACATATTTAGCACTTAGATTAGTAACTAGGTTTCATCGATTACCAAAACCAAATTAGGGTCTTTCACCATCCGCCCGTTCAGGATTGGCATTGACAGCATATGCTTGATCACATCTGCCTTAGACACTACCACACACTCGGCTGACAACAAGTAATGCCTTAACATGGTGCATGAATAGAACAAACATAAGTGTAGCTTCTCGGTTGGCGTGTATTGTAACACCCTAGTGTTAGTTACTATTTTACAATTGCATTGCATAGCATCAAGCATTGATCATGTCATTCATGCACATATACATTATGACCTTTTGTTATTATTTGGTTTTGATTTTGACTATGCTTGCTTGTGCTTAGCAAATGTGTTAACATGCAAGTGTGATGATTGTTTACTGTTCTAAACACCCTAAACATGTTTGTATTAACTTTTGAAACAATGTTCATGTTGGTGAAATCCCCTAAATACCCCTCTAACTCCTAGTTGACTAAAAAGCCCTCCAAAACCTATTCTGTTTGACCAAACAGGAAACTGGTCTTACAGATTTTGCATGTTAGAGCACCCTTAATCAAAGTTGTGTAGAATTTTATAAGCAACAAATGTTATTTTTGGGTCAAGCCTTGAAAATGTGTGCAAAAAGGGTTAAAAATGTGTTTTAGTGCAGATTTGGAGCTGTTTTGGAGTTGCTGAAAATTGCTAAGTCTAGAAGTGGTTTTCAGTTTCAGTGTACCTCTGTTCTTCGACTTGTGTCTCTCAAACCAAGCCGAATCAGTTCAAAGTGTTCTGATACCGATTAGAGATCTCATGTAGCTCTTCAATCCATAGTAATGAAGTTTTTCCTAATACGTACTGGATCGAGAGTTACAGAGCCTCAAACTTTCGGTTTCAGTCGGTCTGAACCGAATGTTTTCAAACTGAAAACGGTCAGCGGCCACCTGCCGCCGCGGCTCTTCAGCCGCCAGGTGGCGCCGTACACTGTCGTTGCCCCGCTGCGCCCCTGCAAAGTCGAAGTCGACACTCCACTCTGTCCCCTGGCCGCTCCATTCACTCTCTCCCTCTCACGTTCTCTCGGTTCTCCCTTTCCTCTGCTCCGCCGTCGCCATGGTCGCCGAGTCGGCTTCGCGGTGAAATCCGCCGCCACCGTCCAGTCTCCGGCCACTCCATCTCTCTCGTAGCTTCACCACTCTCTGCTCTACATCCTCGACCCCTTTCCAGGCCGAGTCGACCTAAGGTATAGCCGTAGCGAGCTCCTCGCCGCCGCGCCGCTGCCGGAACGCCACCGAGCTCTCTGTTCGTGACGACCAGTGCCTTCCCATAGTCGTTCTTCCCCGTTTTGTTTTGTCTCTAGGTCTTCTTGGGTCGCGGTTTAGGTCTGAGGAGTTGGTTGGGCCATTCGCCCCGTAGGCTCGTCGGAACACGGCCTCGCCGTGACTCTGCTCGCCGCCGTGCCGCCATGCGCGTGCGGTTGGTGCGCGTCCGAGCTCCATAGTACAATTCTTCGTGCGTGTAGCTTCGTTTGGATCTAGTGTTCATGGAACGGAGTTAGGTCTCGCCGGTGAAGGCCGGAATCCACCGACGTGCGCTCGCCGGATCTCCGCCGCCGCCATTGTCGCCGTCGAGCTTGCTCCGGTGGTAGTTAGGTCTCGGGAGTTAGCTCATCGAGTTCGTCTCGTTCATAGGAGCAAGTAGGTGGTGTTGGTTTCGCCGGTGACCTCGCCGCCAGCGAGTTAGCGCCGGTCAGCGCCGGAGGTCTGCTCTCTCTCTGACGCGTGGGACCGGTTTGACCGGGGAGCCCACAGGTCAGTTGCTTTGTTGTGCGTGGGGTGCACTGAACCGGGTGTGTGTAATGTTTTGAGTCGGGTTCGTTTAAAAGGAAAATGATAAAATGAATTTCTGGAAATTTTGGTAAACCTTCTAAAAATTCATATCTGGAGCTAGAAGTGTCCAAATGAGGTGAACCAAATTTTGTTATGTTTGTCTTTCTGAGAACTATCCAGGAAAAATATAAAATATGCTCTTGGGATAAGTTTTCTGTGCAACTTTATTTAAATTGTTATATACTTGCAAACTTGGAAAATGCATAACTAAATGTAGGAAGGTGCTAAAAATGTGATTCCATTTGGGTTAATCTTGTTTTGAGTAGTAGAATCTGGGAAAAATATTTGTCCTATGCTTTCACTATTTTAAATGTATGGTCTTGTATAATGGCTTGTTATTGTTATCTTTTTGATAAATTCACCATGCTTATAGTATGAAGGATATGTCTGTGAATATTTTTCCTAAGTCTTGTTGTGTAGTGTGGAAGCTAAGAAAAATAGGAAATCTATTGTTTGATACTTTTCTCTGTGGTAAGTATTTTCCTAGGCATTTTAAGCTGTTTGCTTGTCATTTTTGTGTAGGGAGCTCTACAAGTCTAATTAACTTTATTTTTGGTCAGTACCTTGATCCGGAGGTGTGCTATCTATGGTAATTTTGTTAGAATTTTCTGGATGAAGGAAATAAAAGGTCTAGTTGTAAGTGGGTCTAAATTGGATTGCTTTTTATTGGTTAATAATTATTTGTAGGAGCATCACCTGTCCTTTTGTGGTGTTCCAGCTTTGAAAAGCTTGCTGGATTGTTGTAGTGCTGATTTCAATCATGTTATAGGGCAGCAAGGTTAATATCTCTTGTGTATGTGCTTGTTCATGCTTACTCATTAAAGTTTGGTTGTAGTTAGATGAGTTTGATTCAAATTAATTGTTAGTGCAGGTTGTTGGCCTCTTACCGAGGACGAGAAATTGTTCTATAGGTTGTTTAAACGGGGTGAGTAAATAACGGTTGTTCGGAGAACGAGTATGCACGTACTCAGTAAATGATTGTCATGTTAAGTTGTATGTTTACAGGGTTGTCCAGTGCACCACATGAGCATACTCATTTGTTACCTTTTGCATCTCATGTGCATTCTGAATACTCATACGTGCACAATGCATACAGGATCGCCGGAAGGAGTTAGGCTGCTGCAGTTCGACCCTCCGGAAGAAGGAGTGCCACCGGAGATTGAGGTGCCGGAAGCTCCAGAAGGAGGGGAGGAGACTGAACTGCTGGAGTGCACTGACCACCAGCCCTCTAACTTCGTGAAAGGCAAGCCCTGGAGCATCCCTAAGCCTCCACCTATCTCTTTTTATAAATGCACCGGTCTTTCTTAAATCGTATGATTGTGCACTTAAGTATAGGAGTTGGTTGATACCATTGTTGCATTACCTTGTCCACTCTATATATGATCCCGGTACTATTACTAGACAGGTGATCGATCTTATGCTTAGCCCTGCTTAGACCGGTAGAAGTCGGGTGATTTCCTGTCATCCGCGAGCATAGGTGGTGACTACTGATGATGAGATCCACATGGTTGGCTATATGTGTCACCATGCCACACTGATAAATGAGAGAATCAAGGCTGGGTAGTGGGGAGCTGCATGACATGGGTTGTGCTGACTTCGGTGCTACTCGCGGCCGATTAGGACTGAGGCCACCAGACATCAGTTGAGATTGAAAGACGTCGTCACATAGGTGGCCAGATAAGTCGTTCTGACCGTGAAGCCGCGTAGTTTCATTTGAGCCGATTGTTGGTGCGATCGGTAGACACTTTCGAGTCGGGGACACCATACCGATGGCAGGTGCGTCCTGAGAGACCGGATGGATCGGATCCCTGAGATTGTGGTCCCCACCAACTTTGCGAGACATTAAGACTCAAATGGGCTAACAGTGGCCTAACGCTTCTCGACAGAGAATGTCGTGGGTTTATGATTGGCATATTTGCCAGCTGGTACAATCGATTCGAATCGCCATCTCTCCTGTTTAGTGAGAAACTGAACTGGATCTTCTGGTGAGGTAGAGGTTAACAACTTGAACGTGATTAATGGTGAGTTGAGCAAGATATTGGTGGATATCAGAAATCGCTATGGTTTATTGTTTGCTATCATATCAAGTGTTTGCTTAGTATAGTTGCAAATCTTAGCTTTAATAGCTGAACTGAAATGGAAGCTGATCATCATTTAAAATTGATAATGGAGGATTATTGTAGTAATGCTTTTTCTGCAAAATGATGCTATCTCCTGAGCTCCACTTATAAGCCTACATATCCTTGAGAGTTTTTTTATTTACTCCCTGTCGGGTAAGTCTGGCTGAGTACAATTGAGTACTCAGGGTTTTATTCCCTGTTGTTGCAGAAGGAGTGGTCTACTATGCTTATTGCAAGAACTGCTTCTACCCTGCGGGTGAAGATGACTAGACCTGGGGCATGGTCGTGTATCTGTCTTACCTTTTGTTCTATGCTGTGACTGGTAAGCTTTGGTACTATTATCTAAACTCGTGTTGTGTAAAACTATGTTGGTTTCCGCTACTGCTACATTTATGTAAAAGACAGTGATGTACTCTGATGTTTAAACTCTGTTGTGAACTTATGTATCATGTGATCGGTTGTTGCTGAATTTTGTGATCCTTGGGGTATGTACTGTGTAAAAGTTTGAAATCCTTCGAGATTTCACGGACTGCCGGGTTTATATTGGCTCAAGTGTGGCTTGATAGTTGGTAAAATAGCTGTCACTGTATTTGTGCTCATATAAATTGGTCGGTTCTGTTACATGTATCTTGTTTTAGGGTCTAAAAGTCTTCTGCTCAGATAAAAAACTGCTCTCTCTTTTCCTTCGAATTCTTGAAAAAGGGCCGAACCAATT
Organism: Eremochloa ophiuroides; assembly: GCA_038502445.1. Lineage (NCBI taxonomy): Eukaryota > Viridiplantae > Streptophyta > Magnoliopsida > Poales > Poaceae > Eremochloa > Eremochloa ophiuroides. Next base: position 10,783,803 of record JAHLJS010000008.1, on the reverse strand, counting down.
GTATGGCTTTCGGCCGTCACGTACAACTTGAAACGCTTCCCTGCCTGTGGTGGCACTAAAACAGGTGGGGACTTCATATATTCCTTGATCTCATCAAACGCCTTTTTGTTGTACGTCACCCCATTTGAACTCTTGGTTGTCTTTAAGCTTCCATAATGGTGAAAATGGCAGTACCTTCTTCGACAAATTTAAAATAAATCTCCTGATGAAATTGATCTTACCGAGCAGGGACTGCAACTCCTTCTTATTGGTTGGAGGTACGAGTTGATCAATAGCCTTCCTGCTCTTGCTACCAACCTCTATTCCTTTGCGGTGGACCATGAATCCTAGAAATTCACCAGCCGATACCCGAAATGCACACTTGTTAGGATTCATCTTCAACCCATGCTTTCTGGTGCACTCCAAGGTCGCCCTCAAATCGGCTAAATGCTCTTTATAGCTCTTGGACTTCACAACCACATCATCGATATAGATTTCAACAATCTTACCGATCAACTTATGGAAAATATAATTCATAGCCTTTTGATAAGTTGCACCGATATTTTTCAATCCGAAAGTCATCACTACCCACTCGAACAGACCGATTGCACCGGGACACATAAAAGCTGTCTTGGGAATGTCCTCATCAGCCATAAAAATTTGATTATAACCAGCATTACCGTCCATAAAGTCGATGACTTGGTGCCCAGCAGCAGAATCAACTAACATATCGGCTATTGGCATAGGATAGCCGTCCATCGGGGTAGCTCCATTCAGGTCCCTGAAATCGATAACGACTCGTAACTTGCCATTCTTCTTATACACAGGGACAATATTCGATACCCACTCGGCGTATCGGCAAGCTCGAATGAACTTGGCTTCCAACAATCTCTCGATTTCGGCCTTGATGCCAGGTAATGCCTTTGACTTAAATTGCCGCGGAGGCTGCTTAACTGGCCGAAAACCAGGCTTGATAGGCAATTTGTGCTCAACAATCGATTTGTCCAATCCAGGCATCTCATAGTACTCTTAGGCGAAGCAGTCTTTATATTCCTTCAATAATTCAATTAGCTCCCGCCTGAACTCAGGGTCAAGATTGGCGGCAATGAACGTCGGCCTTGGTCTGTCACCAGGTCCAATGTCTACTTCTTCAAGTTTATCGGCCGACGTAAAACCTTGCCCAAGCTTGCCCTTGGTGCCGTCAATCGGATTTTCCATTAATAAAAAGACTCAGAGCCGATTGCCTGGACTGGCTGTTGACTATCATCGCCGACCTTGATAGAGCCTTCATCGCAAGTCTTGCCAGAAAAACAATCGTGATCCCCGGCTTCCCAGTAGGCAGCATCAGCTGTAGCTACGCTTACTGAATCATCAGCCGGGACCAGCTCGACCTCATCGCCGTGCCATTGGATCACACATTGGTGCATTGTGGACGGCACGCAGCAATTGTATGAATTCAGTCACGCCCAAGTAGTAAACTGTAGGAGCCCTTGCTGTCGATCACGAAGAAGGTGGTGAGCAATGTCTTCTTCCCAACCGTCAACTCGACATTGATTGCCCCCCATGTTGGAAGAATTACCCCCGAAGTTCTTGAGCATTATGTTGGTCTCAATCAAATCATCAGGGCCCTTGCCCAGCTTGCGAAACGTGGTGTAGGACATGAGATTGACTGTGGCACCACCATCCACTAGCATCTTGGTCATGGGTATCCCGTCAACATATCCCTTAAGGTACAGGGCTTTCAGGTGCCGTTGTTTAGCTGGCTTGTCAAAAGTAGCCTGCTGCACGAAGATCAGCCGGGCAGCGCCTTGTTTAGACTCTGACTCATCAAAATTACAAGAAATATCATCTCTCCTGACCTTGGATGCCCTGAATTCTGCTGGGAGCACGAACATCATCTGTGTATCAGCTATTGCCTTTCCTGTGTTCTGAGAAGTTTTTTCGCACCACACTTGCTTTGGGCGCTCTTCAGCTTTGAGCTCTCTGTTCCTCAGACGCTGCACTCTGCGCCTCTAGCTCCTGGTCAAGTATTTAGGGCACCACTGGCCCTCCTGCCAAACCGGCTTCTCGCGATCGACTAACGCCGCATCGAGCCGATCGTGCACGTCTCTTTTTTCATGCCGATCTTGTCATGTGGGCATCCAAGCCTCTCATGCAAGGACCGGCGGTTGGTTTGAGAATGCCTGTACTCCTGGTACTGCTTGCTACACTCTGGGCAGTTGCAGATGGTTGGCAGTCTCAAACCTTCGTTCCAGTAATGCCGGAAAAATGGGCAATACCAATGGCCCTCCTCTTCTTCTCGGCATCGAGCCATCTCTTCTTGATAGCGGGCTTCCTCCTCGTCACGAGCCTACCTCCGGTACTCTTCCTCTTCGAGCTGCCGCTAGTGAGTCTTTTCTTTCTCCCGCTGCAATTTGTTCAACAGGTCACGGGAAGTCGGCCTGGTCTTCTTGGTGCCGTTGGACTCTCCCTTCTCAAATTGGCTCTGGTTCTATTCCCTGCTCCATTTGATCATCTCCATCTCCTCAGCCGATATCTGCATGTCTGGATCGACTGGCGCATTCTTCTTTGCTTGATCGGAGGTCAAGACCTTCATCTTGCCTTTGGGGACTACCAGCTCGACCATATTATGGCCTTTTGGGAATGGAACTTTGTCAATCTTCATCTTCCCCTTGGCAGGGCTTTCAAACTTCAAGAGGCCCTTTGAGATGGCTCTCTGAATCTGGATCTTGAAGCCACGGCATTCATTAGTGCCGTGTGTGTCGCGGCCATGATACTGGCAGTACTTCTCCCCTTTCAATTCTTCAGGGGATGGCTTCACATAATCTGCAGGGAACGTAATCTGCCCAGTACTGACCAGAAAGTCAAACAATTTGTCAGACTTGTTTTTATCAAAATCATACTGCTCCTCCGTACTCCAGCTCTTAGGCACAGCCGTGGGTCTTTTGCCCCACTTTAGCTCGACAGCGGCAATCTCGTCCTCATCTTTGTCCTCAGAGTCAGAATTGTTGACATAAGCAGTGGGCTTGTACTTGCCTTCCTTCCTGAAATCTTGAGCCTGCAATTTGAGTGCCGCTACCCTCTGCATGACCTAGCCGATATTATCGAAGTCGGTGCCCACCAGCTTCTCCTGCACGTGTGGGAGTATCCCACCGACGACCAAGTGGGTGATCTGCCTGTCAGTCAAGTTCAACGAGTAGCACATGTTTCTCATATCCCTGAAATGCTTGATGAAGGCAAAACCCGTCTCATTGCTCTTTTGGCGCATGCTGGTCAGGTCTACGATTGTCTTCTTCCCACTTTTAGAGAAGAAATAGCTATGGAATTTGCTCTCCAAATCCGCCCAATTTTCAATCGATCCTAGCTCTAAAGTGGTGAACCAACTGAAAGCTGGGCCAGTCAATGATAATGAGAAGAAATGGACCTTGTGAGCGTCCTCCTGCGAAGCCTCACCAACTTGAGTCAGGTATCAGCTAACATGCTCCATGTGGACACGTCATCCTATCCACTAAACTTGGTAAAATCCGGCATGCGGTACATCTAAGGTAGCGCTACATGATCAAATCACTCAGAATAAGGGCGCCTGTATGCAATTGAAACTCCTGCCTTTGGCTACAAGCCGAACTGATATCTGAGCATCGCACCCATCTTATTCAGTAATTCATCCTATGGAGATTGGACGTGCGTTCCCTGATACCCAGGGTATGGTGCTGAGGTGGGATCTTGATAAGTGTGCCCATAGTGGAAATTTGGAGGAGCTGGCACATTCCCAGTTGTCTGCATGTACGCAGAGATCTGCTCAGGAGGGTAATCCCTATATAGCTTAGGAGATGCATCTATTTTTGAAGCCGAGCCCGCCATCATGTTAGGATTTGGAATGGGTGGCTTCTGCGAGCTCGGCTGTTGCGGCGAAACATTGGACGTGCCTGCCGCTGCTTTTGGATCAAAGTCTTCTGGAGGTATGTTTAAATAAGCTGAACCCAGAGACTCCCAGTCTTGCCTGCTGATGACTGTCTTCATGATGTTGTAGAACGTTTGCAGGAAGACGTTATGGTGATGCCCAACTGCCTGGTGAGACGCTGTCCAGATGGAGGTCTCAAGGAACTATCTGAACTCGTCTTCACCTTTGTCGTTGTGGCCATGCATAATCCACCTGGGGTAGGGGGTCTTCTTCACCGCATGGCCCTCACGGGTCTTGCTAAATGACAGCAGACAGCATCAGTGAATTCTTCAATGATCTGATCCAGAACCACAACATCTTCAGGATCAAGTTTGTCGCGCTGGACTCTGATGACGCCGTCGTCCTTGGATGCGCCATGTGCGTTCTTGTCTTTAGCCATGAGTGAAATGGTCCCACAGAGCATGCCAAAAAGTATGTTGGCACAAAAAGTGGTTCTCCGCGCTCAACACATCAGCGAAGCCGGAAACGACCCTCAAAAGCGACGGAGCTTCTGTAGATCAAGCTAGCTTCAAACCCGGTTTGAGAGTGTCGATGACTCTCAGGCGTGCTAGTCAATTTGACCTGCAATTAACAAGGAAAGTGTAACAACACTAAAAATCCACACAATCTAAAAATCCCAACCAATTAAAATTTTTCATTTATTTATTATGAAAACCCATTTTTCTTGTGCAAGCATATAGGTTTCATTATGAATTTGGTAAATTAAGGAGTGTAGCTTGCATTTTAATTCCATTCACATAGAATAATAACTCATGCATCACATTTGGGATTTATTGCAATTTATGTTTGTATTTACTAAATATTTAAAATGGGCAATATATGTATATATACACTAAAATAGAAAAGGAGAAAGAGAGTTAGGCCAGCCATTCGGCCAGCCGGTCTGCTAAGCCAGCCCAAGCCAGCCCGGCCTTCCTCTCCTCACCTCACCCGCGCGCGGCCCACGTTGCGGCTCGGCAGCGCGCGCGCAACCGGCACACACACGCTCGCGCTCGCTGCCAACCCGGCCCCGCCTGTCAGCCGCTCTCGCCCCCCCCACTGTTCTTCTTCCTCATGAAGGCGACGCGCCTGCCGGGGGTGTCACGCGAATGGCGTGACCCCGGTCCCACAGCCGACAGCATGGCAGAGCCCTGACCCCGCTGTCCCCCTCCTGTCCCCTCCTTTCTTGGCCGCCAAGCGAACCCGCGCCCATCCGGAGCCCTAGATCCACTCGAGCCACGGCCCTTCGATCGGTCGAGTGCGATCAGGACCGTACACCATTGGAGCTGGCCAAGCTCGCCTATAAAAAGAAGCTCACCCCGAAGCCCTACCCTCATTTCCCCTCGCCGCCACCACAGCACAGACCGGCACACCGCACCAAACCGAGAGAGAGAGAGAGAGCGTAGGAGAAGGGCGGAGCAGAGGAGGAGAAGCTGCCGGAGCGCTGCCGCCGCGGAGCACGCCGGAGCCGGGCACGGAGGAGAAGCCCGAGCTGCGGACGAGGAGCGGCACGGCACTGCGATCGCTCTGCACGGCTCCGACTCGCCACTGCACCGCCATCCTAGCTTCACCGACACCACGGTGAGCCATCGCACGCCATGTCCGAACCTTGCCCTGCTTTTGCCATGGCGTTCCACCCTCGGGACGCGCAGGCACGAGCCTTTACCGGCTCGGGAAGATCACCTGCACCATGCACTCATTCGACCGGCCGAAACCCCCGGACTACAAGCTTGCTAGACCGAGAACGCAGCACGACGCGTTCTCGGCGGAGCGCGCTCACCACCGACGCGTTCCGACGCCGAATCACCCGTTCCGAACAATCCGACTAGCACCCGTATAGGTTAGAGCGTCGTGGAGCATCGCCACGACCCCTTGAGCTAGCTACGCGGATCTAAGCGCTAGAGGAAGCCTGAATCACCTTGGCCGCGTGCGCCGCAACCTTATCGGAGCGCCGCCGCGAGCCGTCGCCAAAAGAAGGTCATGCCATGGCTAAAGTTCGCCACCAGAGTGTTGTATGCTTCTCTGGCCTCACCAATTTGACAAGACCGCATTCGATTGAACCAATACTTGGTCGTAGCCGCGTTGCCGCCTTCCGCCGTCGTCGGCGACACGCCGCCGCCACAACCGAGCACCTTGGGAATCTCGGTAGCCAAAATTGGTAGTTGGTATACCATCGGCATAGACCCTGGACGCGTATACATCTCCTAGAAGACCTCCTTAGCCCCGCCGGAATCTCACAGTCATGGCGACATCGCCGCCGACACGTTCCGCCTCGCCTAAAATCCGTTCCGAGTATCCCCGATCGCCTCGCGCTGCGAAGAGAGGCCGCCGAGGTTCGCCAAGTCTGCCTCGGCACCGCCGCTAGATAGCCGAGCCCCGAATCACGACTGTCGCCTTGGCTACGTGCGCCTCCACCTCGTCGGAGAACCACCGTATGCCGAGGGAGAGAAGGAGGCCATACCACGACTCTAACCCACCACCATCTGGTCGGACGACTGCCTGAGCACGCCAATTTGGGAAAGCCGAGCCCTGTCTTGCCGAAATATGGACATCACCGCCCTGTCATCGTCCGCCACACCGGAGAGACACCGCCGCCTTGAACAGACGCCCTGCAACCCTGCTAGCACCAAATCTCCGATTCGCCCGAGCCTCCCCAGGAGAGCTCGGGAGAGCAGCCCCCTTCGGCACCCAAATCTCCGATTCGCTCGAGCCTCCCCAGGAGAGCTCGAGAGAGCAGCACCCTCGGCGCACCAAATCTCCGATTTGCCCGAGCCTCCCCAGGAGAGCTCGGGAGAGCAGCCCCCTTCGGCCCCCAAATCTCCGATTCGCCCGAGCCTCCCCAGGAGAGCTCGGGAGACCGGCCCCCTTTGGCGCCCAAATTTCCGATTCGCCCGAGCCTCCCCGGTAGACCTCGGGAGAGCAGCACCCTCGGCGCCCAAATGTCCGATTCGCCCGAGCCTCCCCGGTAGACCTCGGGAGAGCGGCACCCTCGGCGCCCAAATGTCCGATTCGCCCGAGCCTCCCCGGTAGACCTCGGGAGAGCGGCCCCCTCGGCGCCCGAATTTCCGATTCGCCCGAGCCCCACTGAGGTACGCCGAACCCCGCTGAGCTACGCCGAGCTATGCCGAGCTACGCCGAGCTCCGCCGAGCTACCCCCGACCACTGCTGAACTACGCCGAGCCCCGCCGAGCTACCCCCGACCACCGCCGAACTACGCCGAGCCCCGCCGAGCTACCCCCGACCACCGCCGAACCACCGCCGAGCTCCGCCGAGCTACGCCGACACCGGCGACTCTCTGGGAACCAGCATCGAACACCTGGTGGGCGACCATCGGGTCTGTGTTCGGATGAGGCGCCACATGCCGCACTACTGGACCCGGGCGCCACGTGGACCAATCCCGAGCTGCCCCTGATTAACCGACCAGTTTTCCCATTTTCAGAAAATAGGATAATCTTCGAAAATTCATAACTTATTCATACGATGTCCAAAAATTGCGCACCATATATCAAAATTCTCAGAAAAATGAGATCTACAATCTAAGACTATGTTTGTGTGCATTTGGCTCTTTATTTTATTGGATTTTTCTGAAATACTCTATAGGAGTCGCTGACGCGACTATTTCGTGTTCGATTTCAGAGCCGGAGGAGGATCTGACTAAGGAAGACAACCACGAGTACTTTCAGGAGCTAGGAGACGACTACGAAGGTGCCACGTCCCACCAAATCCTTAGATCCTATTTACGCATTGCAAATGACATTGTTGCTATTGCTTTATGATTATGTATGGATTGGTTGCATGGTAGTATATTTGAATTCCCTGCCTTGATAAGACTTTACCCTGCTATCCGCTGTTAGGTTAGCTGCTGCTTAATTTACTGTTACTCTTCCACTACTTACTACATGCTATATGCTATGTGGTGGAATTGGGACGGTGCATAACTGATTATAACCACTGGGAGAGAGTGCTGCGTGCGTCTTGGGTGCGTGGTAAGGGTTGATGTCGACCAAGTGGGATGTGAGACAAGCCCGTGGGGCAGGTCGTGCCGGGGGTGCAACCTGGGCATCCCCAAGCGAGATACCTGTGGCGGGTAAAGTTGTTGAGGAGGTTCCGGGTGGGATAGCCTTGGTGGTTTGAAGCCCATGGACGGAGGTGCTGTGATAGCACGGGGAGAGTATCCCCTAAGTGGAGATGCCTGCTTGGTCACAACCTAGGATCTGACTAGTGACCGGAAACATCTGGATTCCCTTGCTACTCGCTCGCTTCTGATGGGCGGGAGACGGCTGGACTACTTGGTAGGGCGGTGCCACTACTGCTAGGTTGAGAGGTGATAAGGGTGGACGGTGACGGATGGCAGATTCCCGTACCGTTCTAGATGCGCAGTACCACTGATGGGGCCCGGTACTGCTTCTCCCAGTCTCAGTGTGATGGTGTTGGATCCGGAATGTCCCAGGGCTGAGTGGCAGGGTGGCATCGACCTCGGCAAGCAAGCACCCGGAATTCTGCCTAGATGATTGTACAGCATCGATGATGGCTAATCTTGTGAGTAGTAAAACCTCTGCAGAGTGTATGGTTGATCGATCAATACATAAGCCAACTCGTTGGCTATGGACCTTTCCTAATGTTTCTGTAACCACTATTAGATGAGAGCATATTCTTTTCTCCCCCTGGATAACATTTTTCCGGCAGTGTACCCGTTGTGGTAGTGTGCCGCTGAGATAGGCCCGAGAGGGAGTTGGGCCTGTCGAATGAGAGTGAGGTGTGGGTATGTGAGGTGTGGTGATGGGAAAAGGGATAATGGTGTTAACTGGTGATAAAACTTGACTAATTAAAACATTGATTACAGCTGCATAGGAAAACCTCAGCCTATAGGTCTGCTTGTATAGCCTTGCATCCACTTTCCACAAAGCAAATGCTGCATAGGTGGGCTCCGTGGCCAGTACAAATCGTACTGATAAATTTGCTGTCAGGTGACGAGAATGAGTATGACTTCGAGGGAGATGATGACGAGGAATAGGGTCACATGCTACACTCAAGTTGGCCGTGAAGGATGAATCGCTTCCGCATCTTCTAAAGCTTCTCTGAATGTTGATTCCGCCAATGTGGCGATGTAATAAATGTTATGTAAGACTTAATTACCGTTGTATGGATCCTGGTGTCAACTGAGATATGGGTAATTTCATGGATTGTCCCAAGCAATCTGTTGAATTACAATTCGAGCCTGTGGATTTCCCTTCGCGGAAATCGAGGTCGTTTCAGAAAGAGAAGGTAATCAGTAACATAAGGCGGAACTCACTGGTGTGTCCAGGCAGTTCCAAATATTTGGCCTCGTAGGCCCTGCTTTTAGGGTATCGACTAAAGAGTCGATATCTGATTTTCATGACTCGATTTTCATATGATAAAACATTAAGATGATCAATGAGGATAATAACTTGCATGATACAAATTATAACATAATTGACGCTCACATGTCAGATGGGTACGATCATGAGATATCTGAGTGCAAAACAGGGTGAAATCGGCTGTTTAACCGATTCAGGGAATATAGATAACATACAAGCCTATAAGATGAACAATGCTCTGACTTTCAAACCAATATGCTTAATTCATCATTTACAACAGTTGGGATCGAACGGATCGAGACAGCCATGATGTAGATCATGACTTAAATCTATTGATTGTCGAACCTAAACAATGTTCATCTTATTACTTGAGTGCAACCTATATGCAATCGAGATCTAGATCTATCGGCTAATGCAAATACATTCTACTTATCAATACATAAACGTGTGTCAATTATCATTCATTAAACAAATAGATCTAGCAAATATAAAGCCGATACAAATAGATCAAGATTGGGCAAATTGGTGAATATTACACATAAATAACAAATAGATTCAAATATTTACCGATAACTTAATGAATCTAACTAGCATGCCGAGTTAGTTAGAGCCGATAACTAATCCATGCACATTAACCATCTTAATCTAAGCCTATGTCCACCGGATGACGCTAAAAATAGATTAATCAAGAGAATAAACATGAATCGATAACTAATCCTTATTTGATCTAAACCCACGTCTACCGGATGACGCTAAACCTATGCCAAACAAGAATCAACCCTGATCTACTATGCTCTCATGTCCACCAGATTACTTTCAAGAAACAAAGCTTAGCAAGACATGACGGTACTTACAAGCAAGCCTGTGTCCACCGAATGACACTCAGCTCGTTCGAAGAAACTCGCCAGAATCTACTTTACTTCTACTCCTAAGGGTTTGGCCGGAGCCGAAAGGTGTGTTGTATTGATGTTTACGTACGTATTACAATGGCCGGGGGCTTATATTTATACCCTGAACTTGATAAGATAGAGTTCTAGTCGAATTACAACTCAAAATAAACATGGAAACTAACAAACTTTCCTATTTTTAAGATAACTTGGAGCCCAATCTTCCCCTTCTGAAACGGACTCCGAACGTGACCGCTTCCGGGCGTCGAAGACTCGTGCTGACATTATCCATTAACCGATCCTATCTTTGACCGCGCCTCCCTAGCTTCAGGTCAATACCCGATCCGGGACCTGATCGGCTATTTTTAGCTTTCCATCTAATAGACTCTGCTCCCGAAATCGGCTCTCTGCCTCTGGCATCGGCTATCTGCTCCCGGTCGAAATTTTGGTGTAAACAATATGAATCATTAATACTGTGTTGAACCATACAAACAGTCAAATTCAGTAGGCGTAATCAGTGTTGTTGTGTAGATCAATTTTTTTAGATTCACTTATAGAAATAATGCATTTACAATGGCAGTTATTTATGTTAACCACACGTGACAATTCTTTTTGATATATGATTAACTAAAGCAATCTAATTAGAGAATAACACGTGAGTTATGAAACGACATTATCCTTAGTCACCTTATTTTTCTTCTTGTCCTCCTTCCCCTTCTCTTTGCTCTCCCTTTCTCCTCGATCCTCCTCTTGCTACTCCTACCGCTATAGAAATGATTTGTAGCAATGGTGGCAATTATGGACGATGGAGCTGTATTTCTAGCCGTTTCTATAGAGGCCTATGCCGACAACCGACATCCACTAAACCAGGCCAGCCACCACAACTTTGATACTAATCATAATGTAGACATTCAAGGTCGTTAGAAAATTCTAAGTTCTGAAATTAAAGATCTAAGAACTGAAAAATATATTTGAGACACTAATCAACTTTAAATCAAAAACTTCTCTACTAAAAAGTAATAGATTTTACTAAGAGTATAATTTTCCGGTAGACCATGCCAACATCTAAGGTTATTTGAAAATTTTAAATTTTAAATTTTAAAATCTATGAACTTAAAACAATATTTTTGGTTTTAAATAGTAGTAAACAAAAAAATTTCAACTAGAAAGTTGCAGATCACGTCGAGAGCTACAATTTAAAAATATAGTTTGCCCCTATCTAATGTTATGTAAAAAATTATCTTTTGATACAACTACTTTTAAAGATGGATCACTTAGAATAGTCACCTCCATTAATAACAATTTTCATAGATGGGCTTCTCCTAAGACAACATCGTCTTTATAAATCGACGATTAACAGAGGATGCCATCTTAACAGAGGGACCATTACGAAGACCGTCCCTAAATGTCTGCTTCCGTTAATCAGAAAGATCCACCTGCTTTTTTTTTTTTTGTAGCAGTGTGTTTGTCCCACATATGTTCGGTAGAGCTTTTGATTAAAATGTGAAGAAGCCAACGAAAAAGTCATGCTAAAGAGACATAACTTCTTTTTTGGGGATTTGGACTCAGAACCACCGTTAGTTGAGCTAATTTTTATCCAAGACTTTACTCAAGGAACCATAAGAATATATCCGAGAGTTTCGAAAACCCATTTTCACTCTTGATGTTTTGGTAAGATTGAAAAATTGACTCTCCAACAACTCTGTATCTTAACTCTTAGTCTTTCTGCACTTAGGAAAATCAATCTAATCAATTGTAATACGAAGGTGGAAGGACGTGAGGAAAATAAGAATAAGGACATAGGTTTTCAATACAAATGTAGAAACAATAAAGAAAGCAGTATAAAATTGGTTAAGTAGATTCGAAAATAGTTTGAGATTCCTATGAATACAATATTGTCTTCTATTTTTAAGATTAAGATTTTGGAAATGTTTGGAAGAACCCAAAAAATGTGTTCCAAACTTTTTCGACCAGTTGGTAAATTTATTGAACAAGTGATCTTTAGAAACCATTGGAGATGAGTCAGACCAACGGAAACACTCTAGAAATGGTGGCAATTGATTACGAGAACCTACTAATCTTTGTTGTATTAGCTTGACGACGATCAGCCATCCTGCATTGGCCATCCTAGTGCTTGAATCTTAATGGTGTGGCTTGGGAAATCGAAGGGGACTACTACCAGCTTTCACATTCAAGTATTGCAGACTACTGTAGTAGATACAGAGATGGAATTGAAAAGATTCCATGCATTCAGCTGAATCCCACTCGGTGGCTGGTCAGCTGCCGCCAGAAGGGCCAAACGAATTGCAATTTGCAATGGCTGGAGATCGCATTTGTTTTTGTTTACTTTATTATTCTTTTTGCCATGGCATACTACTAGCAGGAGAGAAAATTCAGAAAAATAATCCAAAAAATACCCAGTACGAGGTACAGGATAGCTAGATGGGCTGTTTTAATTTCCTGGCGATGTCCACTGTCGCAACTCTCGAGTTCTATGCAGGATCAATGCTTTTGCTGCCTCTTGGGTTCCCGATCTTTATTATCTGGGCTCGCGTGCAAATGACTGGGAGCATCGAAACTGTGGCGCCGCCCGGTCTCTACAATAAATTGGACCGCCGAGTCGGAGCAACAGCGCACACAACACACGAGTCTGTCACAGAGGATATCAGAGGGAGTTGAGAGGTGCATCCGGATCACCGATGTCTGCGCGGCGGCGCAAGAGCACCACCACGCCGCCGCCAGCTACGGCCGGAGGACAAGACCCAAAGCGGATGCGATCCGAGGTTCTGCCAAGCAGCGGCGGCGCCGAGAAGGGCTCTTCGTCAGCTCCGGCGACGGTCCTCGTCCGTGATCTCACGGTGGACGAGCGCGTGCTGGAGTGCATCGTCTGCTACCTCCCGCTGAAGCCACCCATCTTCCAGGTGTACCCTCCGTTGTACGTTTTTCTCTGCTCACTGCTAAGTTTGATATATACTATATGACTTTTGTTTTGTGCTGCAGTGCGCCGTGGGGCATGTGCTGTGCTCGCCGTGCTCCGAGAAGCTCAAGGGTAGCCGCAAGTGCCACGTGTGCGGCGTCGCCATGGCCGACGGCTACCGGCGGTGCCACGCCATGGAAGACATGCTGAACTCCATCCGTGGCCCGTGTCCACACGCGCCCTACGGCTGCGACGCAACGCCCGTGTACCACGCCCGCAAGGAGCACGTCCAGCGGTGCCGACACGCGCCGTGCCACTGCCCCGGCGGCAGCGACTGCGGATTCGTCTCTCGCCACCACGACCATCAGCTCCTCGAGACCAGCATTATGGTACCTCGAACTCACCTCGCAGGACAAGACTCCCGGAAGACCGCCCAAACATTATCAGTCATCTCGGTTCTTCCAAGTTGAAGGCCCCTTCAATGAGATGCCTGATCCCAACGCCTCCTTCCAGTTCTTCATTCCGAAATTTGATGGTGGATCTTATGAGGCTACTGTACAGATCAGTGCTAGAATATCCCAATACTAAAAAGAACAAAACTAAGATCACTATTTTGTGCGATAATCGTTTCAGGCGTCGATTTCTATTTTTTTTCCATCGCAATCACCGAGGACTCTTCCGTCATTGCTCAGGAAACCATAATCACGTTTATAACCCGGTCCAATCAATCCCCTGCCCCTCACGCGAGATCGCACATGCTAGATATGCTTTTGTTGAGACTAGTATAATGCTCGTGTTAACGGTATGATTTTATTTTAGGGAAGCACTTAGAAATAACTAAATGTTAACTTAGGGGAGCTGTTGTGAGTTTTTTTTTTTTATCAAACACTCTTTTCTAAAATAGCTTTATGGGTGAAACTATTTTTTTCCCCTCTCATAAAAGGATGAGCTGCCATGAGCTAAAAAAAGTAGCTTCTACCAGCTCGATCTCTATCTCATTTCTGTCCCCCACTATGCATAAAGTTGTCGATAAACTGTTTTGCCAAACAATAATTCTAAAACGGCTCAGCTTTACCAAAAAAGTTGCTCGTAAAGCCATTTTCTAAAAAAATAGCTTCACTTGTGAAGTTGAGCAGTGCCAAACAGGCCTTATTTTAGGGAAACGCATGGAAACAAGTCCTAAGCTGAACCAATTTCAGTAAAAATAAATTTATCCATCTTTAGTTTCATCGATGCTTGATATCGGCGAGCATAGATGATCGTATTCACATGCATAGTTTAACTGCAGCATGCTGTCGCTATTCATTTATATGTACACAACCGGAATCTACCGTCATCGTCCCGGAATATGACACCACCAATTTGCAGAACTAACTGACGATTCATCAGGCTAGTACATGGAGAAGCGAGAATGTCAAAGCTATGTTGTGGCGGCAGTCATCTCTGAACATCAGTGTGCTGGCTCTCGTATTGTCCATAGGAAGCAGGTTGTCTTGTAATGATAATTGGTGGTTGCTTGTTGCCTCAGGTTCGCTATGCAGTCCCTCGAGCGGTCATCAGGAAGTAGTCGATGACGACACCTCCAAATTAGTCGATGATGATAGTCGATATGGACAATGGATGACGATCCTAGAAAATAGTCGATGAGGACACTAGCAAATAGCCGATAAGAATGAGCAGTCGCGGAGTCGCTTCCCAAAAACCTAATCACCGCACACCCCATGTAAGGTTCTCACACGGACAAGAGTACCGAAGGCACCTACTCTCCCGATACTCCGTGCGTGCAGAGTTACGGGACGGTGAAACTCAGAGCAACTCAACAGAGGAACAAAATTGTGCTTCGTCTGTCTCACGTATCCGTGGGTGAAGACAAGCACTCATACTTGTAGACACAAAAGGTAGAAGCTGGAAAATAGATGATGAACTTGGACGTCATGAAGCTCATCATCAAGCGTCCTATCAATCACCAGTAACTTGATTCCACCATTACTATAAAAGAGTTACTAGGAACAACTACCACAACCATGGGAGTTACCGCCAAATGTGTCGACTGAATATCATCGGCAGTCTACCGAGGGGTATGCCCGTGTGTAGGGTCGAGATGGCGGATTAGAGGAGGGGTGAATAGTCCTTTTTAACAACTAGAGGAGGAGCTAAATGCACATGAGACATGACATGGAGTCATATGGCTAAGTGGAGAAGATCAATACATGACTTGGCGTCGACGGACCGGTTGCAAGTGTGAAGGGCAAGCTAGTGGGTTTGGCGCCGATGGACCAACGCAACGGTGAAGAGCAGGTGAGAGCAGGTGAAGTCAAGGATCGATGGACCAAAAGCCATGTGATGATATGAAGTGGATCATATCATTTAGCTCATTCATCATCACATGTGTGAGCTAAGCAATCATCCCTAGCCATTTCCACCTCCATGGCAGAGTTGCTCACACATGTACCTGTGGACTAATCACCTGTGTAATCAACACTTAAAAACATATTAGTCCACCTAAGTTGTCACTCAATTACCAAAACCAAACAAGGACCTTTCATCGTGGTAGTAGATTGATCGGTAGAGGTGCAATTTGCTACTCTTATAACACAGGGGTGGTATGCAATCCCACTTTCGTTCAAGTCTTAGGAATCTACATACTATGGTACCCCAGATTAATCCATCATTAAACTTTATTATTTTGGTTTATCCTCTCATATGGCGCTTTAAGCACCATCTTAGTATCTCTGAGACGGTGTCTAGATTCGACTAGCGCAGACCCTTTCCCTCCCCTATGTTGCAAATATATGATTCAAGTGTTTCAGATGTCTTAGAGGTATGTTGCAGTCGTTTTATATGGATGTTGTAAAAGTAGATCAAGCGATGTTGCATATGTTGCAAGTGTTTCAGAGACATGTAAGTGTTTTGTTTATAACGTTTCATCTGTTCTAGACATATATTGGAAGTGTTTTGATCTGGATGTTGCATATATTTCACTTATATTGTAATGATATGTTTGAATGTTTCATCTGTTTTAGTTTTAAATTACAGCAAGTTTCTTTATGTCTTGTGTGTTTCGTGTTGTTCGGAGTCAGGAGGGCATGGCCGCACGAGGAGTGGTGCTGCAAACATGGGGCTACGTGCTCGGTCTAGGGCGAGGTGCGCGTGTGGATTTTCTTAGGTCGTGTGGAGGTTGGTTGAACGGCCCGGCAGATGGGACATGTCGGGGTGGAAAACGCGCGGGGGAATGACCGTCCGACGAGATCCTGTGCCGTCGAACGTGCGAGCGCTAGCATAGCCGTTTATATAAACATATATAGGTTCTTAGGAAAAGCTATGAATCTTTTAAAACCACAAGTAATTTAGAATGGAGAGCAACTTATAATATGACTAGTAGCTGGGCGCGCGCATTCGCGCGCCCGTTACACCTTGCGGCAAATAAACAGGCAACATGTGACATTCTAAATTATTGAATCATTCGGTGCAGAACAAATTAAATTAACACTCAAGTAGTCATGTTACCTGGTAGCATTGCATGGCCAAATATAGATTAAGAGAAACCGTAGATACAAACTCAATTTTTAACACCTGATAAAATTCAATATATGGAAAATCGAGATATACAACCAATTTTCCCAACCAAACTATTACTTTTGCAACCCAAGCCCTCATGGTAACACGTAAGGCATTTGAATTGGAGAAAGAAAAAATATTGTTTAAACTGCACTTTCTTTTGATCCTTCTGGTATCATTTGTGAAACAATGAATCATATGATCCGATCATTCGAAGGACAACATTAGCCTTTGCGCGGTTGTGCAGGTTCAATTCTGGAAAAACAATGATAATCTGTTATGGTTGCTGGCTACTCACTGTTTTTTGCATGAGGATATGCACATGGCTGTGACGAACAACACTATAAGCTATTAGTATGGAACAAGCTATAATTAGACACAACTTTGAGCATAATCATATATATATACATTTGACATATCAGTACAAGGCTAGGGTAAATATTTTTGGGGTCTATATATATATAACCAAGACTCGATCTTATGATACACGATGTGATCAAATTGTCAGCTAAATATGATACATGTTGTCTACAATAAACATGTGGTCAAATTGCCATTGCGCGCGTGTGCAGTCATACATATCTATAGACATAGGTGACTTAGCTACAGTACCAAACAGTAGCGGGCGTTACTCTCTCACGTGTTACTATTCATCTACAGTAAACACGTTAAGGACCAGTAAAATCCGCTGTGGAACAGTACTATACCCTTTAAGGAATAGTACCGACCCGTTATGAACAGTACCCTAACCCATTATGTAACAGTATCTACCCGTTATGGAATAGTACCTACCTGTTATGAAACAATACAAACCCATCAGTGAACAGTGTCACGCGTTACTGTTTATAGTGCTTTTTTTCTTTTTTCCCCCTCCCCCCACCACGCAAAGCGTGGGGTGCTCAGCTAGTATAACTATAAATGTGTAGAGAATGTGGCAGACAAAAAGGGGTGCGTGCGTGTGTGTCTATATATATATATGCACATGTTGTTCAAATCTGCAACATTACAAATTACAGGACTATATAGTGCTCATGACCATTATGGATAGACGAATATACTGACAATGTTAACATGAAGCCATGTCGGTTTACACATTCAATTTCAGTCAGCATAATCTTCAATAAGCAAGTAGTTCGAATCTGGATACTGGTAAGAGTGAAAATATGAAGATATTTAAATTTCAACAGGTTTTTTTATTAAATCAGAAAGGTGACAAAACTAAATGAACAGAAAATAGTGAGGTACCTTTACACCAATTTGGAAGAGTTCAGCAAGAGCATGAAATTGCCCATGAATATGGCCACATTTAGTAACAAGATTCTTTCCTGGTTGCAATAATGGTGGCAAAACAAATCATCCGCAGTCAAATAACATGACCAAATAAGTGCTACACCTGTGAATCTGTATCTAAACAGCATAGATTGTCTGAATGAGGCCATCTTATTCTCTGGTATTTAAACGTTGGCTAAAGCTATATGGTCCACTGTTTCTTGGCTACCAGTGTGACATTTTTTTAAATAAAAAAAGGTTAGATGGAGCTTTTTTTTCATCAGACTGGACAACAACAGACTATTACTTTGTTTAAATAAGTTAACCCCACGATGATTCAGTAAGTGTAAAAAACATGATGGTACGTCAGTGAAATACTATCGCTTATTATCAAACCTGAACTGATCCAAGTCAAATTAATCTCAATATTGAGTCTACTGCACAAACATGGATACGTTGATGAAACCAAATATCTTTAGTGTTGGTGCGGAAGCACCGCCTGTAAAGCACGTAGAGCCATACCTCCTGATGAGATCATGAGGGGCCTGCCTGCAAAAACAGAAACATGTTCAGAGATACAAGGCAAATCCAATAAGTTACCGACAAATGAAGTCATAATCATTTGGTCACCGACGACATGTAATAAGTGCTATTGTTGGTACGAGAACAAAATCTCTGGAACACATGAAAAGGAACATGATGGAAAGGGCAAAAATAAGGTTTTCACCAAAAACAAGAAATCGTTTCCAAAAAATTTTTGCTGACTTCAATCACTACAAAATACCGCTTGTTTACTGCATCCCAAGGAGCACAGAAATTAGTCGTGCTGAGCGCAAGTTTGACCCCCCAAAAATTCTTACTTAGGTTTTATAACAGAAAATGATCATTACATCAATATTCACTTACTCCACATACTGTTAGCGACTAATTACTGCATTCATACCTTGCTGAATTAGGTAGGTTGCTCCCAATGCACCGCCAACCCATGGTCTGCCGGATAAGCCACAATCAGTAAATCTCACAACACTGTACTTGGTAAAAACAACGGAGGCAATAAAAGTGAAGCAACGACAACTCACATACTCTGACTCGCTATTGGGCATAGCGCACCACCTGCACAGCACAGCATCATCTACCTGCATAGCACAACATTACATATGAAACCATCTGTTATTTGCATCATAGTTCACCAAAAAAAAATTAAGAGGTCATGCAACACCTCTGCCAAAAACAGTGAAGAAACAATGAATAGAAGGTTGGGATTGGAGGAACATACCATGACGAATATAGTCGATGGTTCATCATCATGGCCACAGTGGTTGCTGTATTTGCTATCGCAACCAGGCTTGTTGCTGACAAAGCCTATATAACCTGCAGAGTTTAAAGTTAGGAAGAGAATATTCAGTCAGAAATCATAAGACAAATCCAAACAATGAAAATTGCATGGCCTGTTTAGTGCCATAATAATTTGTGAACAGGAAGGGGTCATCTTGCAAAGAAATCTGAGTTATATTTTTTGTGATTGAATAGGCATATTGTCACAAGGTAATTCATTGAATACCTAAACCTACTGCTGAACAGGTTTCTAATAGGTAATCAAAGTTCAGAATTACATTTCAGAGAGCAGGGCATATGTCGAAACACTGAGTAACTAAACTGAAATTGTTCTCGTATATACAAACTGATGAAATAGATCAATAGTTACATAGTTTTAAGTAGCTGAGTAAAACCAAAAATTTTCCTCGTATCATTAGGTATATGGTCAAACACTGAACCGACTGATATTTTGTCATATGTAAAAAGTAATTCCTGGTTTTGGATTTTACGAAAAATCCAAGGAGCGAGATCCAGGTGCATATAGAAAAACAGAACAGAGAGATAGAAAGATCCGCAAAACACGAGGGCAAAGATGCTATAAACCGCGTGTGGCAAGTGATAACGACAACAGAGTGCGGTGGTCCTGGAAGGCCAACTCTGCAGGTCATCAGCAAGCGAAACTCCATACAATATTTCCATAGTTAACACACATTTTATAATTGTAATACCATTGTAGAATCAGAAAGTTACTAAAAAAACAACCAAGAAAAGGTAACATGTTGCTTTCTTGAAATGTGCTACCCTTTGGGCCTCAACCCAGGTATTGTATGACATTGGCCTTTGTGCTCCATGTTTTGTGTGTATAGATCTGCATCATTGCATTGCTCTTGTTACATGAAAGTCTCCAATGGCCTGGCTACCTATCTTATGCCACTTGGGATATGTATGAAAACATAGAAATTTGATGGCTCTAACACACCAAACTACAAGGTAGAACAATTTATCTGGTGAAACTGTTCATGAATGTAAAGTGCCATCACCGAAAAGAGCAGTCATTGGTATGAAAATTACGGATGACAACGTAAGCACAACAGCTATTTCCTGATAACCTAAATAACCTGCTGTAGCCACCAAAATGGCATCTTCATTCTTAAGCAATCAAACTACCTCAACTCATCTCATACACGTGGGTTAAATATAAAATATCATATGATATGACTAAATGGTCTATTGTAGGAAAAAAAATACAGTTCAAAGGTTAAATATTTCAAAACCATGGAAAATCGAGGAATAGCATAGGCATGGAGCAGTATCTACTTGGCATAATCTTGGGAAAACAATTGATAAACCATACGATTAACGTGACATGGCACCACTAAATTTAATGAACCAATGTTTGTAGGAAATCGTAAATGACAAAATACTTATGTCTCACAAATTTGTGGAATTAGACAACTATCAGCTGGGTGGTATAGAGCAGACCAAGATGTCTAATGTGAACCCTGCAAAATTTTCATTCTTTCAATACAGCAGCATTAGTTAGAGCAACAGGTCTGTGGTGGCAAAAATAGTGGTTATCACAGGGGTTCAAGGGAGGAGCATCAATCTGTGACCTAGCGACCAGTAACAAAATCAGCGAGGAATGCAAATCTTGCTGTCCAGTTACAACATCTTGAATAGGTATGCAAGACAAATAAAATAGCGTAAAGTATTAAAGGAAAAAGGTAATGGCGTCTTTAAATCCAATAGTAGGTAACATATGCAGAGGAAAGCAATCATGAACCCGCAATCATGAACCCACCGGAGCAGAGCTGGTTGTCTCGTAAAGGAAACATCATATTCATCTACGAATTGGACTTGTCATATTCTTGAATGTTGACATAGGTGAAAAATAAAACTCTGCCCAAGTAATTCAGTCCAGTACCAACCTTTGGTCCTACAAAAGTTTAGAATGGTTTATATCAGTTTAAATGCTACCTGAAAGTAATTTTATGCAGGGACATATGCAAAGTAGTTTAGAATGGTTTATATCATTTTAAATGCTACCTCAAAGTAAAGCTGCAAATAAAGGGAAACTAGAAAAACAGGAGTCACATTACTATACTTATCTGTGCTTCCATCTTGCTGGTTGGTATTGATACTGCTTGTTGGTCGGCACTGCGGTGTTAGATCCGGCAGCCAGTGGAGGAAGTCTGCACGCTTGGTGCATGCTCCTTGCATAAAGAAGCAGAGAGGATCTGAGAAGCATACACTTCGTGCATGCTGCTTGTATTGCTGTCTTGGGTACTGCAATATGGAACGCCGCCGTCAGCACTTCCCATACTACCTAAAGAGAACATAAAGGAGCAAGCATAGCACAGAGGTGAGGCGCTAGGTACGGGGCTAGGAGGCGAGCAAGTATTATAGGAGCCCCCCTCCTCTCCGCCTCATGGTCCTCACGCAGCAGCGACACCCATGTATACACGTCGTCTGACACGCATGAGGCGCGGACTACTCCAGGGAATTGGCAGACATGTTAGAATCATAGAGGGCATGAGCTAGGAGCAGGCATATCTTACGGGGTGCATGGCCAAATCCGGCCGGCAAACTAAGTTGCCGCCGCCACTGCCGGAGAGTAACAGGCCACGCGCGGCCGCTGTCCTTGAGGCCAAAAAACCTAGGGTTTCCTCCACGTGCAGCCGCTGTCCTTGGCGGAGGCAGCATCGGGGGCTGTCACTCCGGCAACCGCCGGCACAGGCTGCATGCGGCTCGCCATGGCCAGGGACGGCCACCGCCGGGGCCAACACGCTGCCGTACGCTGCAGCCCGGGGGTGCCGTCGCGCCGCTAGCGCGCCGTGTGTTGAGGTGGCGGTGGCCCCGCAACCGCCGAGGGCCGGCCGGCACGTGGCGACGTCGGGAGAGAGGGACAGGGAGAAGGGGACGGAGGGAGGGAAGGCGGGGGCGCGGTCGAGGAAGCGGCGGCGGTCGGGACGATGTGCGAGGGAAAGAGGAAGAGAGGAGAGAGATGATATATGTTGGGAAGCACCTGGAAGGAGAAGCTGGAGCCAAGTATATATTTGACGACTGAGATTCGGATGAGAAGCCGAGGAAGCTAGAAAAATGCAGATGAGAAGGCAGAGAAGCACAGGAAGCTACTTCCAGCAAGATCCGCTCCAAGCGATCTAGGCCGTTGAACTAGAAATCGGATGGCTATAAGCATTTTGGGCGATGTGGACGTCGCTTCTCTCGGAGGAGCCGTCCATCTTTGTTTGGGTGAATGAAGCGAGTAGTTCACACCCCTTCATTACAAAAGCTACAAGTTCACCACGTCAACACAAAAGCTATCGGTAAAATGACCAGCAGCACATATAAACAGAGCCTTACATGGATGATTCATGTGCTTGTTTATGATGAATGAAAATCTCAGCAGTGACATGAACAGTAGCCTTGTCAGGTCCACCAAGATACTTTGGAAGGAAGAATCGGTCAAAGGAGGCGTTGGGTTCTGGCAAGACATTCAAGGGAGTCGTGCACTGAAGTCGGAACCGAGATCTCTGGTAATCCCTACGCATGAACTGCCTGAAGCGGAGCTCGAGGTCACATGTCGTGTTCATTGTCGCCGGTGCCGTGGAGGTGCTGGCAATGACGGGCACAGAGCGTATCCAGACCGCAGAGATGACATGGAAGAACGGTGTACTCGCCATGTCCAGCAGGAGCAGATACATGGCGCCACCGCGGACAGCGGTGAGAAAGTTGAATCCATCGTGGAGGTCGACGCCAAAGCCGTCATCAGCACTGGGTTCAGCAGTGCACGGCCAGCTATGCGCTGCCGCGAGGTGCTCGACCAGCGCCGTTAAAGAGCCGACGAATCCGCAGTCGCTGCCGCCGAGGCAGCGGCACGGCGCGTGTGGGCACCGCAGGAGGTGCTCCTTGAGGGCGTGGTACACAGGCGTTGCGTCGCAGCCGTAGGACACGTGTGGACACGGGCCACGGATGGAGTTCAGCATGTCTTCCATGGCGTGGCACCGCCGGTAGCCGTCGGCCATGGCGACACCACACACGTGGCACTTGCGGGCATCCTTCAGCTTCTCGGAGCACGGCGAGCACAGCACATGCCCCACGCTGCACTGCACAAAACAAAAGTCACATATATATCAAACTGCGTAGCAGTAGTCAGAGGAAAACGTACAACGGTGGGTACCTGGAAGATGGGTGGCTTCAGCGGGAGGTAGCAGACGATGCACTCCAGCACGCGCTCTTCCACTTCCACCGTGAGATCACGGACGAGGACCGTCGCCGGAGCTGCTGACGAAGAGCCCTTCTCGGCGCCGCTGCTGCTTGGCAGAACCTCCGACCGCATCCGCTTTGGGTCTTGTCCTCCGGCCGGAGCTGGCGTGGTGGCGCTCTTGCGCCGCCGCCCAGACATTGGTGAATCCGGTGCACGTCTCAGCTCCGTCTGCTCCGCCGCACTTGAACTCAATTCTCGCAGTCATTTGCACGCATGCCCAGATGGAGATCTCGGGGATCCCAAGAGCCAGCAATCACCCAGCAAGGAACTCGAGAGTCGGGACAAAGCAAGGAAAGAGACCTATTTTACGGTTTTTTTTAAAAAAAAAAATTCTCTCCTCCTTGTACTAGTTGCCGTGGTAAAAAGGAAAAAAAATAAAAATAATGCGATTTCTGGCCATTGCAATTCGCTCCTACTTTTCGCACCTTCTGCATGGCGGGAGCTGACCATGCATCCATCGATGGGATACAATTGAATGGAATCCTTTCAATTCCATCTTTGATTCTACTAGTCTGCACTATTTGAATGTGAAAGCTAGAAGTAGTCCGCTTCGATTTCCCAAGCCACACCATCAAGCAGTACAATGGCCAATGCAAGCTGGCAAATCGTCGTCAAGCAAGCTAGTACAACCAAGATTAGTAGTTTCTCCTAATCAAGTAGTACCATCATTTCTATGGTTTTTCCGTTGGCTGGACTGGAGCATCGGTTCTAGAAAGATAACTTGGTAAATCAATAAATTTACCAAATGGTCAAAAAAGTTAGGAGCATACTTAGTTGTTGGGTTCTTCCAAATGTTTTCAAAAATCTTGCTATTAAAAATAGAAGACAACACAAATCTCGGACTATTCTCAAATCACCTTAACCACTTTTTATACTTTCTTTATTATTTATACATTTACATTGGGAGCTCCACCCTTGTTCTTGTTTTCCTCGTGTCCTTCCTCCTTCAGATTGACCGATTAATTTTCCTAAGTGCCAAAAGACTGAGAGTTGAGATAAAGAGTTGTTGGAGAGTGAGTTTTTTTTTAAAAAAAAAAAGAAATCTTACCAACGCATCAAGATTGGAAATGAGCTTTGTAAACTTTTGCGGATGTTCTTGTGGCTCCTTGAGTGAAGTCTTAGCTAAACATTTGCTCAACCAACGGTTCTGAGTCCAAATCCCCCAAAAAAAAATTATGTCTCTTTAGCATGGCTTTTTCTTTGGCTTCTTCACAGCTTAGCTCAACCAAACATATGTGTTGCAAACGCATTGCTTTGAAAAGAATTTTAGGAGACAGCCTTTCTATTTAACGGAGGCAGATGTTTCGGAACGGCCTCCGTAAATGATTAGACAGCCTCGGTTAATCAACAATAGATTTACAAAGGCGATCGTCGGAAGCCTATCTCTGAAAATCATTATTAACAATTAAAAAACAATTATTATTAATATAGACGGGCATCCTTCTCTAAAAATAGTAGTATCAAAAGAAATTCAATACTTTTCCGTATCTTGGACGAAGACAAACATTATTTTAAAATTGTAGCTAAGACTATTTAGAGTTAAATAAAATTCTACGACTTTATAGTTGAAAAGTCTTTAAGAAAAATATTTACAATCAAAAATATTATTTTTATTTATATTTTTGAATTTTATTTTGAAATTTTAATTTTTCAACTAACCTAGGATCGACATGGTCTACACCAATGTATACTCTCAGTACAATATATATCTTTTTAACAGAAAAGTATTTGATTTAAAGTTGTTTAGAGTCTCAAATATATTTTTAAAGTTCTTAGATTTCCAATTTCCGAAGTTTATAATTTTCAAACAACCTTAAATATCCACATTGTTAATACCAAAGTTGTAGTGGCAGGCCTGGTTTAGTGGAGGTCAGCGAAGGCCTCTATAGATACGGCGAGAGATATAGCCTCCTCTGCCCAAAATCTCCTCCATTGCTATAAATCATTTCTGTAGCTAGTGGAAACTTACACGAAACCTTTTCAATTTCTTTTATCACAACCTCTACATAAGATATCATGACATCTTGACATGTTTCATGATTTTCTGACTTCATTTTCATTTTATAGAATTTAAAATCAATTCACCTACAAGTTTGTAGTCATGTTTCGTGAGCAAGATGGTATGTTCATGGATACACGTTCACATTACGCTCAATAACATGAATATCATTTTTCCATTAATTTTTTTCATTATTCGAATGACTTGCAGTTCAAATTTGACTTATCCCAAAAAATTATATTAAATGAAATTAATTAACTAAATATAGCAAACACATCGAGAACTAAGCAAAATTTGCAACATATAGTTCTAGGTACTTTATGTGGAAAACAGAAAAAGTTTGGAGGTAAAAAGAAAAAAATAAAACTTCTTTGCCGAGTGTCTTTTTTGAAAAAAAATAAATCATGTCTTTACGGAGTGCCAAACTGGGGCACTCAGCAAAATGGTAACGACGGCAAATAGGCATTAACGGCATTGGCTCTTTACCAAGTGCCTATTAAAGGACACTCGACAAATATTATTCTTTTTATCGAGGGTTTTCATTTTGCCAAGTATCTGGATAGATACACTCGGCAAAAGGATGGACATTTGCCAAGTGTCTACTCAGGGACACTCAGCAAAGATACTTTTTGCCGTGGGTATTTTTTTGCCGAGTGTTTCGGAGGTTGACACTTGACAAGGGGTCTCTTTGCCGAGTATCTGACATATTGCACTCGGTAAAGGTCTAGGCACTCGACAAAGAGTGTTTCTCCGGTTGTGGGCGTCGGTGACGAGGTTCGGCGGAGGGCATGTGCAAAGGGCAATGGCCAGGGACCGAGGAGCTAGGGCCGCACAAGGTGGGATTGCAGGTGGAGAATGGCCACGGACTAGGAGGATTTGAGCGGCACAATTTAGGAAAAGTGCAGGAAAAAATCTACTGGTTTGGAAGCGGTAAACCATGCGTCTTTTTTGACCGACGAATGAAACGAAGCCCACCTGCTCCGCTGCTCGGAGTAATATAAATGCGCCTCGTGCCTCTTCCCTCGTATCGGCTCGCAAGGCTTTTGATGGATGATCAAATATTGAAACAACTCTGAGCAAAGTACAGAGGTCAGAAATCAGAATAATGGCGCAGGAAAAGTAGATGGAGTTCTTTTGTCGTGGAGGAGATGGGGCTTGATGTGGACGAGGAGGTGGAAATCGAGCACAACGCCGGCTCTGTTAGTTTGGCTGGACTGTACGGCTGGCCGGTTGATTATTGTGAGAGAAAAACACTGTGAAATGGTTAGCTCATGCTGACCAGTAAGTTCAAGCGAACAGAGCCACTGAGAACGAAGTGGATGCGGATGAAGAGGAGTCCATGGAGAAGGACGACCAGGAGGAGGATTTGGGCAGCGACAGCGTCCACGAACATGAAGAATTCTCGGATGAACAGGAATCGCCAGACGTGCGTGTTAGGAAGAGGAAGAGGGCGGCCGCAGTGGCGAATGTGACAGTGTGCGATGCCGACGCCCTGGTCTGCAGCGCGCGTCTGCTTTCTGACACTGAGGCCTCCCATCTTCCAGGTACGTACCCTCCCACCTTTCAGTTTTCCATTCATGTTCCATTAGCACGCAGCATTTGTTGTACTAACGCTATTCACACTCGTCATACTCTAAATTTATTGTCTAAAAGGAATATTCTGTCCTGATCATCGAGATTCTCTACTTTATACTTAATTCTCCTGTACCTATCCATACTTTATATCATCCTTTATACCACTGTGAGGCCCACTTATCAGCTTTTTCTATAAAATCAACCTCTCCCTCCCTCTTCTCTCTCCTCCTCTTCCCTCCCCCTTCCCCACCACCGCGGCGGCCCCGACGCCCGCGAGTTCTCCCGGCGCCCTTCTTCCCTCCCCACTCTCTTGATCTCCCCGCCGCGGCATAGATCCGGCGAGGTGGCGCCTTCCCTCTCTCTTCTCTCGCCACCTCCCTCTTCTCTCACCCGCGCGCGCCTGGCGGCGGGGCTCGCCTACGCGGCCCGGCGGCGGGGCTCGCTGGTCGCGCTCCCGGCGGAGCAGGCCTGCTCGCGAGCTCGACGACCGTCTCCCTCCCTCCCTCTCCGCGCCGGCCATGGAGCTCGCGGCCTCCCTCCCTCTCCACACCGGCATCCTTCTCTCTCCTCGAGCGGGCCCTGCAGCTTCCTTTACCGTCTCTCCGTACCTCCGTGACAGACGAAGGAGAGGAGCCGGCCCGCTTCGATAGCGTGGGGGGTACCGTGTGGCGGTGCAACCTTTTTTCCTCTATATGCGTACTGGAGGAACGCATAGCGTTTCCCAGTGCAGTCAGCCTAACAAGTTCGCCGGATCTCGTAACGCAGTGGTGTGCTCGACCTGCCGCGACAAGCTGGACGCCACTGCAAGCGGCAAGTGCCATATCTGCAGTGTCGCCACGCGTGGCTACCGCCGGTGCGACGCTATGCCTCCCTTGTGTGTGTGCGCACATCAAGGATTCATCTCGAACCTGCTGTTGCGTGGACGGCTTTGGAGGACTTTTTTTAGAAAAGGGAATATATATTAATATCCCAGCTTCTACATTGATTAATGCATATTCATTATTACAAAATAATCCACAAAAAAAATTCACAGGACGTCAAACACAAAGTTTTGCAACATAGAAATCACAGAGTTTTGAATAGTAAAAAAACTAGATTGCAATTCTAATGCTAAATCTCCAGCCGTATGAAGCAAAGACTTACATCAAAAATTCAGCATCCCGTCATCAGCACGTGGCGGGCATCCTCCTTCTGAAGAAGTGACCAGAACGTGATTCAATAAGTTGCTCTGAATAAAACCTGCAAATATGAAGGTAATGTGGTTTTATTAAAGACCGCATCATTACGGTTCAGCCAGAGTACCCAGCATATAGCATCGGCACCCACTAGCACTCTGGATCTTAGTCTTTTGTTTACCCCTTGCAACTAATTTGTAAACAAACTATGGACATTATCTGGAGGATTCAAATTAAAACTTATTTGAACAATTCTCCATATGAATTTCGCAAGATGACAATCAAAGAAAAGATGTTGTATCGATTCATTTGCGCAACAAAAAAAGCACTTCAAATCACCCTGCCAATGTCTTTTAGCTAGATTATCTTTTGCTAAAATTACTCCCTTATACAAATATCATAGAAAGATCTTAATTTTGAGGGGTAACTTTAGTTTCCAAATATATTTGCTATGAGGTAGAACCTGCATACTCAACGATGTTCTATACATAGATTGGACTGTGAACAACCCGCTCTGGTGTAAACCCCAGACGAAACAATCTCTCTGATTAGTAAGATTGACTTGCGCCACCATGAGCACTACACTATGCCATGCCTGAAAGTTGGCTCCCATCAAAGATCTCCGAAAGGCAACATTAAGCGGTGTCGTGGACAGAACCGTTCGAACAGAAGCACTTTTCTTCCTGACTATGTTATATAATGACGGGTAGATCATTTTTAAAGGACGTGGCGTAATCCACGCATCTTCCCAAAAACGTATCTGCGATCCGTCACCTTGCTCAAACCTACCCATCATTAGGAATTCATCCTTGACCCTCATTAGGCCAGCCCAAAATTGTGAATCCCTGGGCATGTGTTGAACCTGTGTTAGTGCTTTATGCCTTAAGTATTTCTTTCTCAGCATCTGTTGCCAAATACCATCCCCGTTCAGTAATTTAAAAAGCCATTTACTAAGGAGGCACTTATTCTGAACATAAAGGTTTAATACACCCAAACCTCCCTGGTCTTTTGGTGTACATACTACCTCCTATTTAGTTAATATATACTTTTTCTTGTGCTCATCGCTTTGCCAAAAGAATCTGGATCTAAAATAGTCCAATCTTTTCAACACCCCTTTGGGTATTTCAAAGAGGGACATCATAAACATTGGAAGATTGCTCGGAAGTGAATTGATTAGAACGAGGTGTCCCCCTACAGACAACATCTTAATCTTCCAACCATTCAATCTTTTCTAGAACCTGTCTTCCACATGATCCCAATCCTTATTTAATAACTTTCTATGGCGCATAGGAATTCCGAGATATCTAAACGGAAACGATCCTACATCACACCCAAAGATGTGGGTATATTCTACTTGACTAGCCTTAGCTTATCGAAAGCAGAATATCTCACTCTTATGAAAATTAATCTTGAGTCCAGACAATTGCTCAAATGCACATAGTATGAGTTTCAAATTCTTAACCTTCTCAAGATCATTATCCATAAAGAGAATAGTATCATCCGCGTACTGGAGGACCGAATGCCCTCCATCAACCAAATATGGGACAACTCCCGTAATTTGTCCAGCCTCTGTCACTCGTGAGATAATTATCGCCAACATATCCACCACTATATTAAACAAAATTGGGGATAACGGATCCCCTTGTCGTACCCCTTTTCTTGTCTGAAAATAGTGGCCTAAATTATCATTCACCTTCACAGCGACATCTAGTCGTAATCCGTGATATCCATTCACACCATGTAGGTGAGAATCTTTTCATCCGGAGTACTTGTTGTATAAAAGGCCATTATAGTTTATCGTAGGCTTTTTCAAAATCTAGTTTTAGGATCACTCCATCTTGTTTTTTTCTATGCAATTCATGAATTGTTTCATGTAATACGACCACCCCTTCCAAAATGTATCTGCCCGGGATGAAGGCAGTTTGAGTCAGGCCTATTAATTTGTCGGCCACTTTAAGGATTCTATTGTTTAACACATTGGTGAAGATTTTAAAAGACACATTTAGAAGGCAAATCGGCCTATATTGTTGTATACGGATTGCTTCTGAAACTTTAGGTAATAAAGTAATTATACCAAAATTTAGGCTATGAATTGGTAATCTCCCTGCATGGAATTCGTTAAAAAGGCTTAACAGGTCCCTCTTGACCACATCCCAAAAGAATTGGTAGAATTCTATAGGAAATCCATCTGGGCTAGGTGCCTTATTATGTTCCATGTCAAAGATCGCCAATCGAATTTCTTCCTCACTAAAAGGTGCCACCAAGGCTTCATTCTCCTCTACTGACACTTGAGGTATGTCTTGCCTCAAAGTCTCATCCATTGAGAAAGAATTTGGTAGGTGTGATCCGAACAACCTTTTATAATAATTCGTTATATAATCCATTAAGTTCGTATCACCAACAATAGTTCCTTCCTCTTGTTCTACTTGCATTATCTTTGTTTTTCTATGTCTCCCATTTGCTAGTAAGTGAAAGTATTTGGTGTTATAATCTCCTTGCAAGGGGTTTGTTGCTTTTGAACGTTGGAGCCAATAAATCTCCTCCTCTCTAAGCAACTGCGCCAACTGCCCTCTAAGATGATGTCTGAGTTCAATCTCCTACGGTGATAACAGAGAAATCTCCGCCTTTCTATCAAGACTATCTATCTGAGTTAGCAACTCCATTTTTTTGTGTCTTGTTTTGGGAAACTAAATTTCTAGCCCAACCTCTAAGAAAGCGTCGTACTCTTCTAATCTTGTTTTGCCACCTATCCATAGGTGATGTGCCTCTGTTTTCTGATTCCCAAACCCCTTTTATTAAATCAAAAAAACCATCCCTAGTAAGCCAACCTATCTCAAACTTGAAATTCCTGGCATTGCCTCTATGCGAAGGTTGACCCCCATCTAATAAAAGCAGTGTGTGATCAGAAATCTCTCGGGTAAGTGCCTAGACAGTGGCCAAAGGGAATTTTTGTTCCCATTCAATAGTTACTAAAATACGATCTAGTTTCTCATATGTTGGTACTTCTGCGTAATTGGCCCAAGTAAATTTTCTGCCTGACATCTCTATCTCCCTTAAATTCAGTGTTTCAATGATAGCATTAAAGAGAAGGGGCCATCTATTATCATATCTGGAGTTGTTCTTTTCCGAAGGGTTTCGGATTATATTAAAATCTCCCCCACTAAAAAGGGAATATCACCACAACTTGTTCAAGCCCGTACTAGTTCCGATAAAAGCTCTCTTTGTGCTCTTCCTGTGCTGCACCGTATAGAGACAAAAGAGCCCATCGAAAATCATCCATCTTATTTCTAAGGACAAACTTAATATGATAATCTCCATCAACCACCTTCTCTAAATCAAATAAATCTTGATTTATCCCCATCAGCATTCCTCCGGACATACCCCGAGGACCTCGCCAATGCCACACAAAATCAGCCCCAGCACAAAAGTTTTGTAGACACCTAGTTGAAAAACTTTTTTTGTTGGTTTCTGATACAGCTATAAAATCAAGGTTATTACTTTCCGCTATATCGTGTAGAAAATTATGTTTAGCTAGGTCCCGTAGACCTCTGCAATTCCAAAAGAGACCTTTCATTTAGCTATATTTTTTTTCTTTGCTAGGACCTTTCTCTTGTAATTTTTTTTCTGTTCTTTGATCCTTGCTGTCTTAATGGGTTTATTAACCCCATCAAGCCCAGTCAAATTATCATCTAACAACTCCTCTGTCAAGTCGCCACAGAGTCGACTGATCGACGGGAGATCTAGATCAATATCATCCTCTTCTGAGTCATCTTGTTTGTCACCATAAGGAATAACAAAAGCAGGTTTTGATCTTAGTTTTTCAGCTTCTAAAATAAGAGCTACAGATTTATCTACTAGACTGTTTTGGGACCCTAAAGAAATCCCTAAGTTCTGTAGATTGTAATGAATATGTTCAGTAGAAAAATCAGAAATTGAATGCACTTCTGAATTTAAAGTACCTTGATACTCTTCGAGATTTTTGATTGCCATCCTCCTGTCGGCCTTCTCAAGTGAGTACATATCAGCTTTTCCTTGAGTTCTTTTGCTCCGCCGCACCGGAGTGACCTCTCCATCCGACAACATCACCATCATCCTAATACTTCCCAAGTCTTGATTTCCTGCCCATCTGCAGAAATTTTAGCATGTGCTACTGCATTTGATAGGACTCCAAGATTCTGATCTTCACACGAGAGCACGCCCTCTGCTGTCCCTGCCAAGTTCACAAACCTTGGCCCTTCATCACCAAAGCAATTCTGCTTCTCCTCCTCTCTCCCATGCTGCGGATCAGAAACTGCCGAAGAAGACCACCTCGTATTTTGCTGTTGCTACGCTAACTCCAGCTGCTGCTGCTGCACTTGGTTTGTCTGAGATGGGAGCCGCGGAGGTGCAGAAGATGAACCCGGTTGAGATAGAGATGCAGCAGTCCTTATGGTCATAGGGTGACCTTCTTTGACCCCCACAAATTCCCGAGCAGCTGTGGTAATCTCATTTTCTTCACCCAGTAAATCATCTTCATCTGTGTCAATGTCCATATGCACTTGCTGTTCCCCAGCTTCCTTGCCCAGAGAATTGTTAACTTTTAAATTTTTGGCACTCACTTGCCCTTTGGCATTGTCCCCAATACCCGGGTTGGGAAGCAACTCACTGTTTTTTTATCTTTGCAACATTAGGAGGTTCAGTGTCCGTGACTACCTGCTTGCCCAATTTTCTTAAACCAATATTCGCTGGATACGGCTCAACCGCAAAAAGGAGCTGGAAGTACCTATTACCAATAATAACATCAAGATTTGTTGGGATTGCCTCAGGCTCCAACACTGCCAGAACAAACTGGCCAAAAGAGTTTGCTCTAGCCGAGACCATGTCTACATCCTGAGTCACTCCAAACAGTGATCCTAAAGCCCACAATAGCGTATACTCCTTGACAACCGTCTGTAGGTTCAAAACTCGCATCCAAACTATTGGTAAGGCATGACCAAAGTATTCGTCATTTTCCTTATATTCCTGAAAGTGAAGCTTAACCCTTTCCTTCATTTCAGCATTGAACCTTGTCATTTTTATGAGGTCCCCTTTAGAAGGAAAAAGAACTTTGAATTCAGTGGCACCATGTCTTTTCACATCCCAAGCAAAATTATCAGAAACTAGGACCCTCAAGAAGGCAACAACTTCCTCTTCTAACACGTTCTTACCAGAGGTCGAAATTAAAGCCATCCTATAATCCTTTTTTGTGGGCTGAATTGTTGCATATGGGATATGAAAACCAGCGAGATCATCTGCTGCTTGTCCTATTAAATGTGCAACCGGTTTTGGTTGCTTTAAAACCGGACACCATGTCATCGCGTGGTCCATGCTTTTACAAATATCACAGAACACAATTGCTTGACACTCAAACATCAGATGACCCTTCACACCACACCTTCTGCAAATTTTTGTAGTAATTGTCTTCTGACCAGCAGTCCCCACATCCTCCACATTTTGCTGCTCAACATGTGTTTGACCTTGCTGAGATACTAAAGATGTGCCTCCCTGTGTTGTAGCCGAATTCAGTTGCTTCTCCCCTTGCTGCTGCTGCCCCGGTGCGGAATGCGCCGGAGCCTTTAGAGAAGCATTCACCTCAGTCTGTGGTGTGATGACTAAGTGAACCGACTGCAACTGTGGCTGCTATTGTGCCTGTGTTTGTTCCTGCTGCTATTGTACGGGTTGCAGTTTCTGCTGTGCCGGTTGCGCCTGCTGCGGCACCGGTCACCGTGGGCCTTTGTTGCCGTTGCCAATAGCCTGGCCCCCAACCACGCTCCCTGTTTCCCCCATGCCTGCCCCATCGGCCCCTCTCACAGTCCCAACCAGGGCCAAAGTTTGGAGGATGAGAGTCTAGATTAGGATTGAACCTTTGGTTGCTATCGTCGTCGTGGTAATTGTGATCAAAGCCGGCACCATGACCATACCGGCCACATGCAGAACCCGCAGCCCCAGATCTTCCTCCTCCATGGCCTCCTGAGAAGCCTCTCCCTCCTGAGATCCCTCCGTCAGTTCCAGGAGCAGCGGCTCCTGTTCTTGCCATGCCTGATCTCAGCACATCGGCGTACGTCTGAGAGGAGAAGTATGGGGTGGCGGTTAGGGTTATTCTGTTGATCGCTTCTGTATTACTCGATCTCAGTGCTGGGATAACCACACTAACACGCTGGTTAGTGACAGCGGAAGCGACTTAAATTCACCCAAAGTGAATTTGCCCAGGTTCGTCAGCTATCCACGGAAGGAAACAAATGCATATGGAGGAAATAACAAGCAGTTGGAACTGGTCCCAATCAGTTCCAGTCAATCTCAGGCACGTTGTAAGCAAGTTTCAGCACATCACCATCAGTTGCAACCAAAATCACAGAGACAAATGAGACACGAGATTTAACATGAAAAACCCCCAAATCGGGGTAAAAACCACGGGACCAAGCCAGCCAAATCTTCTTCCACTTATATGTTCGTGGGATTACAACAAGTTCATCTCTAGATGCAATTAGAGGCTCTCAAACATCAAGATTCGCAGATCTTGGCTAAACACAACAAGATTTGGGGCTGCTACAGAGGGGATTGGAAAGACCTCACCAAATGAAGGTGGAACACCAATTAGAGGCAGCAAGGTTGTGGATCTGAAGCTTCACAACCTTGTGGATGAATCCCTCTTGATCTATTGAAAGATCTCCTCTCTAATCTCACTCTCTCCCTCTCTTTTTCTTCTCTGGTTTTCTTCCCTCTCTCACACGCTAGGAGCAAAGGGGTGCTGTTGTAGCTCTTTGTTCTTCACTCACACACTAGGAGTGGCTGCTACTTGATCTGAGCTCTCTCTCTTTCTTCCCTTCACGAAGGGGCAAACTAAAGTACTACTACTTCCTTCTCTTGTAAGCCAAGAGGCAAGTGCTAGGTACACACATGGTTGGTCCACACCATTGACTTGCACCAATGACATGTGGGACTACTCTGTATGAGCATTTACTCTCCTCAACTGCCCACTCATGAGGAGGATTCCCAACATAACACCCCCTCAAACTCATGAGGAGGGCACCATCATGACCGCTACCTTGTTGCACACTTGCAACTTCTCTTTTGCTAGCACTTTGGTCATCATATCCGAACCATTCTTGTCGGTATGGATTTTCTCAAGTTACAACAACTTGGAACTCACCACTTCTCGAATCCAATGGTACCGCACATCAATATGCTTGGTCCGAGAATGAAAGCTTGAATTCTTGGCAAGATGAATGGCACTATGGTTGTCACAAAACAGATTATACTTCTCTTGCTTATGTCCCAACTCTTGCAAGAAGTTTTTCATCCATAACACTTCCTTGCAAGCTTCAACTGCTGCAATGTATTCGGCTTCTGTTGTTGATAATTAAACACACTTCTGCAGTCTTGATTGCCATGACACTGCTCCCCCTGCAAATGTCATCAAGTATCCCGATGTGGACTTTCTGGAGTCCTTGTCTCCAGCATAATCAGCATCTGTATAGCCCTGCAATACAGGATCACCATTTCCAAAGCATAAACTCATTTTGGAAGTTCCTCTGAGATACCTGAGAATCCACTTCACTGCAGCCCAATGTGCTTCTCCTGGATTGCTCATGAACCGGCTAACAACCCCAACTGCATAGGCTAAATCAGGCCTAGTGCACACCATGGCATACATCAAACTGCCCACAGCAGATTGGTAAGGCACTTTCTTCATTACTTCTTTCTCCCTTTTGCTTGTAGGACATTGATCATTACTCAATTTGTGATGTCCTGCAAGTGGAGAGTTAACTGGTTTTGCATTCTGCATATTAAACCTTTCAAGTACCTTCTCAACATATTCTTCCTGTGATAGCCAAATCTTCTTGTTTGCTCTATCACGGGAGATTCTCATGCCAAGTATTTGTTTAGCCGGACCCAAGTCCTTCATGGCAAATGACTTGCCCAAGGCCTTCTTCAGGAGAGCAATTCTCTTTGTGCGGTTTCCTACAATCAACATATCATCAACATAAAGCAAGAGGATAATAAAATCACCCTCGACATACTTCTTCATAAATGCACAATGATCAGACTATGGTTTATGGTAACCAAGAGTCATAAAAGACTCAAACTTCTTGTACCACTGTCGAGGAGCTTGCTTCAAGTCATACAAGCTCTTGTTCAATCTGCAAACCAAGTGCTCTTTGCCAGCAACTGCAAACCCTTCAGGTTGCTCCATATAAATCTCCTCCTCTAGGTCACCATGCAAAAATGCAGTCTTCACATCAAGTTGTTCCACTTCCAAGTCCATGGTGGCAGCCATACCAAGCACAACTCGGATTGAAGACATCTTGACCACAGGAGATAATATCTCATCGAAGTCAATACCTTGCTTCTGAGCAAAGCCTTTCACAACCAGTCTTGCCTTATATCTTGGTTGTGAGCTGTTCTCTTCGGATTTCAACCTGTACACCCACTTGTTCTTCAGTGCTTTCTTGCCCTTTGGCAACTTTACCAACTCAAAGGTGTTGTTCTCATGAAGGGAACTCATCTCATCCTTCATGGCTTCCAACCATTGATTCTTGTGCTTATCAGAGATAGCCTCCTCATAGCATGAGGGTTCACCTGCATCTGTCAGCAGCAAATACTCATGTGGTGGATATCTGGTAGAGGGCCTAGGAACCCTGCTGGTTCTTCTCAATTGCTCCTGAGGTGGTTCTTCTGGAGTATTATCAACATCAGCACCTTTCAACATCATCATCATCAGATGGCTGATCATCACCTTGGCTTGAGCTTGCACCTTCAGTGCCAACATCTCCCCGATGATTGCCATGCACCACTGGAGAAGGAATTGAATCCATGTCAACAATTTGAGGTGTAGTGGGTGGCTTTTTTGGCTTCACAATATCTTCTATTGTCTTATCTTCAAAGAACACTACATCTCGACTTCTCACAATTTTCTTGTTGATTGGATCCCATAGCCTATAGCCAAACTGCTCATCAGGGTGGCCCAGCAAAACACACTGCTTGGTCTTGCTATCAAGCTTTGACCTCTCATCTCTAGGAATATGCACAAATGCCCTGCACCCAAGGACTCTCAGATACTTATATGATACCTCCTTTCCTGACCATACCTTCTGGGGAATGTCACCACCAAGTGGAACACATGGAGACAAGTCGAGCACATATACTGCAGTCATCAATGCTTAAGCCAAAACTGATTTGGTAGCTTTGCATGAGAGAGCATAGCTGTGACCCTCTCTGTGAGTGTCCTGTTCATCCTCTCTACAAGGCCATTTTACTGAGCTGTCTTCGGCACTGTCTTCTGCTGCCGGATTCCATGCAATCTGCAGTACCTCTCAAATGGTCCTCTATATTCACCACCATTGTCTGATCTGATACCTTCAATTTTCTGCCAGTTTCCCTTTCAACCTTGGCATGAAACTCCTTGAAGACATCGATAACCTGAAATTTGTTCTTCAAGACATATGCAAACACCTTCCTAGAGTGGTCATCAATAAATGTGACAAAATATAATGCACCACTAAGGGAATTCTCTGTCATAGAACAAACATCAGTATGCACAAGATCAAGAATATTCTTAGCATGATGTGGAACGGTGGATGTACAAAAAGCAATCCTGTGTTGTTTACCAGCTAAACAATCTACATAGGTTCTCAAGGTCATACCTTTCAACTCAGGGAGTAAGTCCTTGTGAGCAAGGGAGTGCGGCCCCTTCTCACTCATATGTCCAAGCCTCTTATGCCACAATTCAATATTGCTGGAATTCCCATCAGCAACATTCACATCAGCTTTGCACAATTTTGTCTTTGTCACATAAAGACACCCATGCTTAGCACCACGGGCTAGAATCAAGGAACCTTTGGTGAGCTTCCATTTTCCTTCACCAAAGTAATTACCAAGGCCAATATCATCGAGCCTGCCAACTGACAACAAGTTCAGTCTGATATCTGGGACATGCCTCACATTCTCAAATGTCAACTTGCAACCTTTGCTTGTCTCAACACATACCATGCCCTGGCCAACAATGGTTGACATATCCCTGTTTCCCATCCTCACATAGCCGAAATCACCACTAGTGTAGGATGTGAAATACTCCCTGTGTGATGTAAGATGGAAAGAGGCACCTGAGTCCACTACCCAACTCAAATCATCACCAGTAATGGCACTAAGACAACTTTCATCATCAACAATGAGATAATCTTCACCAGTTGCAGTTACAACTGAGGCTTCACCCTTCTGCTCGATTTTCTTGCCTTGTTTTGCTTGTGCTTGCTCTCTTTTATAAAGTCTGCACTGATTTCTTTTGTGGCCTTCCTTGCCGCAATGAAAGCAAGTAAACTTATTGCTTGAACTTGACTGTGTTCTCTCCCTGGATTTACTTCTGCCTCTCTGCTGAAATTTTACATGGCTACGACCTCTATTTTCTTCTTTCTTTTCAGCCACATATGCATCAGAAGAAGATGACTGATGGCTGCCCTTTTCTTTTTCTTCTGGCTTTCTCATTCAGCAGGCTGTTCTTCACCATATCTGGGGTCAGCATCCCATCTGGAGCTGAGTTGCTAAGTGATACAACAAGCGTGGTCCAGCTGTCCGGCAATGAACTTAACAGCAGCAGTGCCTGCACCTCCTCATCGAGGTTAATCTTCATTGCGGTCAGCTGATTTATGTGGCCTTGGAAGACATTCAAATGCTCAATAATGCTGCTGCCATCTCGGTACTCAAGCTTTGCAAGCTGCTTTATCACCGAGGCTTTATTAACCGCTATCTTCCGTTCATACATGGACTCCAACTTTCGCCACAGCTCAAACGCATCTTTATCATTAGCAACATGGTGAAAAATAGTGGAATGGATGTGCAAACGGATCATACCTACTGCCTTTCGATTCAACACTCTCCATTCTTCTTCCGTGACTCTGGTGGGTATCTTTTCTCTTGTAATTGGCTCATACAAATCTTTGCAGTATAGCAAATCTTCCATCATGGGCTTCCACAAAGTATAGTTGGTTGCATCAAGCTTGATCATACCACTTCCACTAGGAGTATTGCTGTCCTCCATTGCCAAAATACAGAGAATA
Organism: Eremochloa ophiuroides; assembly: GCA_038502445.1. Lineage (NCBI taxonomy): Eukaryota > Viridiplantae > Streptophyta > Magnoliopsida > Poales > Poaceae > Eremochloa > Eremochloa ophiuroides. The sequence continues at coordinate 10,744,509 of JAHLJS010000008.1, read as the reverse complement.
TGACCTCCAACAATTAATTACGGCTCCAATACCAGTTTATGTTGGGATAACCACACTAACACGCTGGTTAGTGACAGCGGAAGCGACTTAAATTCACCCAAAGTGAATTTGCCCAGGTTCGTCACCTATCCACGGAAGGAAACAAATGCATATCGAGGAAATAACAAGCAGTTGAAACTGGTCTCAATCAGTTCCAGTCAATCTCTGGCAGGTTGTAAGTAAGTTTCAGCACATCACCATCAGTTGCAACCAAAATCGCAGAGACAAATGAGACACGAGATTTAACGTGGAAAACCCCCAAATCGGGGTAAAAACCACGGGACCAAGCCAGCCAAATCTTCTTCCACTTATATGTTCGTGGGATTACAACAAGTTCATCTCTAGATGCAACTAGAGGCTCTCAAACATCAAGATTCTCAGATCTTGGCTAAACACAACAAGATTTGGGGCTGCTACAGAGGGGATTGGAAAGACCTCACCAAATGAAGGTGGAACACCGATTAGAGGCAGTAAGGTTGTGGATCTGAAGCTTCACAACCTTGTGGACGAATCCCTCTTGATCTATTGAAAGATCTCCTCTCTAATCTCACTCTCTCCCTCTCTTTTTCTTCTCTGGTTTTCTTCCCTCTCTCACACGCTAGGAGCAAAGGGGTGCTGCTGTAGCTCTCTGTTCTTCACTCACACACTAGGAGTGGCTGCTACTTGATCTGAGCTCTCTCTCTTTCTTCCCTTCACGAAGGGGCAAACTGAAGTACTACTACTTCCTTCTCTTGTAAGCCAAGAGGCAAGTGCTAGGTACACACATGGTTGGTCCACACCATTGACTTGCACCTATGACATGTGGGACTACTCTGTAAGAGCATTTACTCTCCTCAACTGCCGACTCATGAGGAGGATTCCCAACACTCAGAAGGTACCTTAATGCCAACTTACCCCCTCGGCACCTGCAGCGACCTCTCCTTACCCATAAGCTGGACCCACTTGTCAAATGATCAACCGATTTGTTTGTCCCCGTTTCCAGCATAGGCAGAGTACTTTGTTTCTCCGAAAGGCTAGATCTCTCTTTCAAATTTTGACTAAGATCAACCTTTGGAGAAGACAGGATTTCTGCCAACGAAATTTTCTTTGACCCTTGATTTTTCTGCCTAACCACTGCACAATCACCTAGAGTCATGGTAGGGGATTGTCGTTGTCGTGGCAATTTACAAGACCATGGTGCCACAACTGGTGTCCTAACATCAGTAAGAGCCTTCAAAACGTCACGAGCCAATTTGATCCTCGAAGAACTCGATTCCGGAGACGTCAACTATTTGCATCTTTTGTACTTCATGTTGTTCCGGTACTTCACTCCTGCAATTTCATATTTCCAGTTATAATTTCCAGAGTTTTTTTTGTGAATTATAATTTCCAAAGTTATATGTTTATTTCATGTTCATCTGTGGCCAGAGCCTGATGAATCATCCTAATTCTGCTTCTCTTCTGCCCATGTGGCTATGAATTTAATTTGTTCTAGTTTGGGTTGATTTTTAGAATTTGCAATGAAAAAATGCCAAAAAATAGCAAAATATTTTTTTAATCCCGGGTGGCCCTAGTCAGCCGCACGTCATGCGGTCGCAATCCACAAGTCACGTAAAATAGCGCACTTCGCAGCCTCCTCACGCGTAGCCTCCTCTATCATTGGACCTCAACTTGACTCTGTAATATATTCCATATTGGTCCCCCCTGTTATGTTAAACTGAGTGTAAATTAATTGTTTGAGGCCTTAAAAACAAATTTAAATAAAAAAATTTAACTACAGAGTTTCATAACTTTTGGAGATCTACAACATTTAAGATTTTGGTAGTTTCTCCATTTGAGGTCGTTTACAAAATTTGATTTTCAAATTTGAAAAATTTTAGATGTACATTTCCTTGACAAGATGATTTCATATAAAAAGTTACCAACTATAAAGTTTCATAACCATTTAAGATTTACAAGTTTTATTTTGAATGTTTGCCCATCTGAGGTTATTTAGAAAAAATCAAAATTCATTTTCTGAAAATACAAACGTAGTTTGTATGACAAGATGATTTCAAACCAAAAAGTTGTCAACTATAAAGTTTCATAATATTTTGAGATCTACAACTTTTATTTTGATTATTTCTTCATCCAAGATCGTTTTAAAAATTTAAATTTCAAATTGGAGAATTCAAATGTAATTTTCCTTAACAAAATGAAGTCAAATGAAAATATTATCAGCTAAAAAGTTCTATAACTTTTCGAGATCTACAACAGTCGTTTTGGTCATTAGGTTATTTGTTCATCTCACATAGTGATACTACATTATTCATATATTTTACATCTCTCTCTTGCCACTTTGTCAAATGAACAAATGACCAAATTATTCAGTTAAAATTATTTAATGTTTCAAAATAACGTTTGAAGTTATCATTTTGAAATTCAAAATTTGAATAGAGAAAACACATTTACATGAAAAGATGGATAAAATAATAGATACAATAATACCATATATTGATAGAGCATGAGTTTAGAAAATTTTAGGAAAATATATTATCAAATTTGAAGTTAGTACAAGGGAGAAACACTAACTATAAGTTTTAGTCAGAGATTAAAAAGAAAAATCATAGTTCTTTAACAATTTCAAAATTAAATTTCAAACAACATATTCAAACAATAAATGATTTCAAATGACAAAGTTGTAAATAGCAAAGTTTCAAAAAAATTTAAGATCTATAACTTTTATTTTGGTTATTTCCCATCCGAGATTTTATCTACAAAGTTGTAATTTAATTTCTTCCACTTTTTGCCTCAGATTAAGTCCAGTTTTGATTTTGTCTAACTTTAACTTCCAACTACAAAACCACTCAACCGTTACTACTGTTTAATTTGGCGCCTCAACCCTTTTTTCTGAGGGCTCCGTGGGGAAATCCTCCACCTATTTTTTCTTACTAACTTTGGGAAAAGTAAGTACAGTGCACAAGGTTTGCAAAAAAGGAGCTGCAAGCTCAAAAGGAAGAAGAGAGGAAACACAAGTGTAAATTCTCCGGTTGCACTGGTTGTCATCAAAGATCAATCCACTCCTAGAGTTCCAAATGACTATTTCTCTTAAAATTGAGTTTGCAGAAGCAGTTCTGGCTTCAATAAACATGTCCAGAGGACGAGACAGGTTCCAGTGAATACTGAATACAAGGTAGGTCCAACAACTAGGGATGAAAATGGATCGGATACGAACGGATATCGCTGATATCACATTTGTTTTCATATTTTTGATCGGATTCGCATTCGAATATGGATAGTGTCACTCATGCTGGATAGGATACAATTGAATGTCGACATCATAAATATATGATTTGTGTATTCAAATACGGATACGATATCGGATATTAAATATCCGGATTCGGACACGGACAGATTTGAACACATCTAAACGGATTCGGTCGAACGGACGGTCGAATAAATATCCGTACCATTTTCATCCATACCAACAACCCATACTGAAAGAAAATTCGAAGAAAAGATGCATACATGTTCCTCAACTCCCAAATTACAGATTGCATAGTTATAATCATCCAAAGCTTTTCTTCCTCCTTAACAGGGTCTTAGTGTTTAGTCAGTCCTTAAGTAGGAGCCAAAAGAAATTATGTTTCCCTAACTTGCGAGTCGTCGATAAACTTGAGAGAAGTCACAAAGCTTGCCATAGCAAAAGGTGCTAGACTAGTAAAAATAACTCCAATGTTTGGCAAGTTTGAGAATTCTAAGGAGATGTTCGGTCCACCGCCTTTACTTGCCATGCATTGTGTGGCGCCGCCGATGCTTGTCGCATGTGCATGTGGCTCGCCACACCCCCCACGACGATAGCGCCAAAGGTGAGGTGATGAATATGGCCGCCGCAGGCGTGGCGTGTTTTTGTGCTGGGTCGAGTAGTAGCAGCCACAACTTTGATCTGAACCAAACACCTGCCGCAGAACTGATGGCAGCCGCAGTTTGTGGCGCGTTGCACTTGGCATGGAACCAAACACTAGCCTAACTCACTGTGGCTGCCATAGGTGTGGCGTGGCGCACTGTGGCACTAAACCAAACAACCCCTTGTGAGAAAGGGAGTGGGTGAGAGACGGATTGATGAAGAAAGAAAATTATTATTTAATGGTAGCACTAGATGTAAAGTAATTTGTCGGTCTAATTTATTGTAAAAAAAATTATTTTATACAGCTTAAAAGTATGACTTGATTCTCGCCGATAAGCTAAAGCGAACGTGCTCATATCTTTTCCCTCTATCCTCTTTGCAAATTCTCAGTGTGTACTACGGTGGATATGCTCTCAACAATAGTTAGGTCAAGCTGCGTTATTTGTTTCGGATTTTCTCTGTTGTAAAATAAATGCACAGCTCATTTTTTCAAGGAGTCAAATATTTAAAAAATTTAAATAAACTTATAGAAAAATATATTAATAGGTATGATGTATAATGAATATTATATTAGACTATAAGCATGGAGTATATTTTATAACAAACTTATTTAGAGGTAAAAGATCAATATTTTTTATATTTCTAGTCAAAGTTAAAAAAATAGCTTCTAGAAGAGCGAGTATATTTATTTTAGAATAGAGAGAGTTTTTGAATATTTATTTTGGTCCATCTTAAATTAAAAAGTATTTTTTTAATAAAATAGTACTCCTAGCCTTGTTTAGATATACCTTGGGCTCCGCTCATATCAATAAAATAGTACTCCTAGCCTTTTCAATAAAAGTGTTTATTTTAACTTCTCTTTAGTTATTAAATAGTATTTTCTTCTCACAAGAAATCAACATTCATCAAGCGAGGCGCTATTAACTCACGCCTGCATCCATCCAACCGCGACGGGCTTGAATCGTGCATGCATCAAGCGAGGCGCGCGCTATTACTCACGTGGCACGGGAGCCCAAGCGCCAGGGGCTTCATCCAGAGGGAGATGTGTTCTATTTTGTTGGATCATAGGGAACAATGAGGATGGGTATGGCTCGTAGTCAATCTCTGGAGGATATGGAGGATCATAGGCTAGGTAACCTTTTCACTATTCATTTATAAAGGTACCTTCAAGTAACCAGGTCTCTTCATCCTTATTGGGCACTCCCACAAGAGACAATTCTTTTTAGCCTCTAAGAGACAACAAGAAGAGCCTAACCAGGACCTTGAGATAACAGCCCATAGGGTAGCCCCTACAGAGCAAAAATCTAAGGCCGGGCAACAGCGTCCAAAACGGAGTACATGCACCAGAACGACTTATTTTCATCTACTCGAGTGAACGACCTCTAAAAGTGATACGGAGGGAGTAAATCAATATAAGCATTATCAGCTTTTAGCTTCACTGAACAGAATAATTTTTTGTGAAGCTGTTAAACTAATTTCAGTTTTTATTAACCTTTAATGCTCCATATATGTCTATGAACATTGATATAATGGAATTTTTGAAATAGTCATGGTTATCGAAAAAGTTAGCACGTTATTACAGTATAAACAAAAATACCCTTAAATCGCAATAAACACGTTCCGGGCCAGCTGGCATCCTCGACCCCTTGGGTTCTGCGCGCACGCTCGCCTCACCTGCAATAATACAATATAAGGCTAGTCTCCATAGCCTGTTTCGTTGCACATTTTCCAAAATTACCGTATCATCCAGAGAGAGAGATAAAATCGTGAATGAAACGAGCTCATCAATGCATCGGTTCACTTTACTATTTCCAAGGCTAGACAATGCATTTAATTATTGTAAATTATTGGGATCACATACACCCTATGAATTGTGTAGCCATTTTCATTTCACTTTACATCTAACGCAAAAAGATAGAGTTCAGATATATAGATAACATTTAGGCAAAACGATAGGAGCACATTCAGGCAAATAGCACGTTCAGATAGTCTGTCTCTCCTAGTCTTCCACATTCAGATAACTGGATTTACATATAGCAGTTCAGATAACTTGAGTAACTCCAACCGAGATGCACCCATGGCAACAGATGATAGATAACTGGAGACAAATTGACGACAGATAACCAACTAGAACTAAGATAAAAAAAGTCCAGATAGCCTTCAGCCTTGCACACGGCCTCTCACTGGTTCTTCTCACAAGACTGAACTGCGCCCATAGGTTTTGCTTTCATCCTGCAGTAATAAAACAATTCAGCATGAGCTCTCAGTTATAGTCAAAAGAGATGCAATAGTGCAGGATCAAATCACAGATATCACATATAAAATAAAGATGATGTGGAGTTAAATTCTTAAGGTAGATAACTAACTACAGTAGATAACCAATAATGCAAAAGATACAAGTACCAGATCTATGTGCACGAGCACCAAACTTATTCCAAATATGTTCGATCAAATCATTCTTAAGTCGGTGATGAGCCAATTGATCTCGAATAGAAGTATCTTTTTCTAAAGCTCTCTCCAGCGTAACATCCTGTTCCGGAGAGAATTCCGGTTCTTGAACGGTTGATGAACTAGGAGGCACATTTAGATCTAGATTTTCTTCAATAATGTCTAGTTCCTTCTCATCCAGATTTGAGGCTTGTTGGTTTCCTTGTTCAGATGGAAAATTTGGGGCCATGTCCCCCAATATTGTTCCTTGCGGTGGCCTCGGCAGTACTCCTGCTCCTTGCGGTGGCCCAGGGGAAGAAGTTGCCACGGCATGGGCGGGCGTAGGGGAAGAAGCCGGCATGACCGGAGAGAGGGATGAAGCTGGAGGGGCCGGCGGCGCATGGAGAGAAGTCGGTTGTGTCAGCAGGGAAGATGAAGATGCTGGAGGGGCCGGTGGCGCACGGAGGGAAGTCGACGCCGTCTTCATTCCAAGGCTGCTGCCCCCGCGCCCTTTGCCTCCTTTGCCATGCCGCCCGGAGCTCTGACCGGCATCCATGGCGCTGGATCTAGGCTCCGCCAAAAGCTCCCAACTCAAGGGTTTGCTGCGTGGGATGGAGAAGATGGTGCGCGTGGGTAGCAAGAAAGCGCGTGCGGAGGAGGAAGAAAGCGCGCGCGAAGGAAAAGAATGGCGCGCATGGCGGGGGTCGAGGCGGGAAGAATTGGAGCGGCCTAGATCACAGGATCGGGGAGGATGAAACTTTCCTCCTCAATGGCAGTGTCATGCGGTTACCGAGCGCTTGGTAACTGTGCGCGCTAGTGTCGTGGCCACGAAACTTTTTCTTCTCTCTCCTTCCTGTTTCATGCAAAGATTCTATTTTCTGCTGATGTGACATCTAATTAATGTGCATAACACCTCCATGAAATGACCATTGAGACTAGCCTAACATGTACCTGCTGAGCATTGCTTACCTGAACTGTCCATTTCCACTTTAAGATTCGTGCTGCCTATAAATTGTCAATACTTCTCACTTTCCCTGTATCGAAGGGCTGAGCATGTACAGCGAAAAAAACTGCTTTCCCTCACGTGTGACCTCTGAACACCGCCCTGGCACACGCAATGTCAGATGCTCAGGGTAGCCTATAGCTGGCCAACGCTTATCACTGCCCCCGGTAGCGTGCATTGCCTGTGGAGATTGGAGAAGAGTGGAGATCGAGAGAGACGGAGAGAGCGAGAAAGTGAGAGGGTCACTGATGGCGAATCAAGCAGGATGGGGAGGAGGTGAACCCAAGCGAAAGCGAGCGAGATCCAGATCCCTCGGCATCGACGCGGTTGGAAAAGGATCCTCTGCTCCTGCAACAGCGCCGACGTCAGAGTCGCGCGCTCAACCACCAGAGAGCGCTGCGGCGTCGCTGGTGGACGTGACGGTGGAGGATCCCGAGGCACTCGATCTTCCAGGTATTGCGGTACACCCAAATCCCATCGATGGTTCTTCTGAGCCCAATGTTCCTTGTATCTGCACAAATGACTCTCCGTGATTTGTCCCAAAAATATGCCATCCCGTAAAATGGTTTTTTTTTTCTTAGGTTCAACTTGATTTCACGGCAGATGAGAGCTCAAAATGCCACATTGGAACCTTAAAATCTCGTAGCAGCTCCAGATTTTTTTTTCTCCAAAAATAGAACATCGGAGGCAAACTAGACCATACTTCAAGCAGTGAGCAAATCGGCATTGAATCTTTATAGTTCATTCAAAGCTTCTGGTAAACAGTATGTGTTTAGGGTTTTGCTAAATCTTATTGGGGTCATCTGGCCCTGATAAAGACATTTTATCTTCCCTCCCGCCCACAGTTGTTTCATAATTTACATGAGGCCAATCTCCCATTCTCATATGTTTGATTTAATGACATGGTCTCCATTCACTTGATTACTAGAAGGATCTCGCCTTATTATGTCCGGAACCTATCTAACCTCAAAACTGTTAAAGGCTTTCAATTCCTCCCCCTCCCCAAAGAAAAAAGGCTCTGCTGAAAGTTATAACATTTTCTCAAATCGAATTTTGAGCAGGATCTCATTATTCTGAAGCCACACCTTAGCATTCGTGTATCATCATTACCCCTTTGAAATTTTATTCTATTCCTATTTTGCAAGGAACCGGTTTGATTTCCAAAAATCATATGACCAGGAGATCAATTCCATATTGTGGCGAGAAACCTAGTTATGAGCAATTCATCGGATCAATATTTTTATCCTTCCCTTAAAAAAATGTTTTATCCTAGCATCATTTTCACAATTCAGCGTGTGCAACTAATTTTATCATTCATTCTTGAAACATTCAATTTCCCTCTGTGGAAGTCATGAAACTAAGCCACTACATCCCAGCATATGTGCAATTGATCCATGCCTTTACAAACATCCAGGATCATGTATGTGTCTGTAGTGCTTCTCACCATATGCAGTTTCTGTTGAAGTAAATGATCAGACAATCATGCTCCTCAAATCAGACTGCCTATCCAAAACAAGGCACGCCTTTAGCAACCAGCCTATTGTTGTGGGTTAGGAACCATTATTTCCTGTCTAATTCTGTTAACTGACATTCTAGATTCATAAGGAACCAAAGCAATCATTCTATTCTGATTCTGAAGTGTAATTAAGCAACTTTATTCGGTGGGAGGAACACTGCTGGACTCCTCCACGACTTTCTTCCTAGCATCCAACTTCAATAATATTGTTTCTTTATCTGCCGAAGTATACAATTCTCCTTTTCGTGCCTCCATGATAGGGCTAACTGTCTTTTCTTCTAACAATGGCTCTTGATACTTTTTTGCCCTGCTGCAATATGTGTCTAAATGTAAAAGAAATCAAAACACCGATGACATAATATTTCTGGCACTTGCTTTATCTTTGACCATATTGTTTCATTCATGGATGACTTACCTTTTGATGTGTGCTGATGATATATGCATGCAGTGCGACGTGGGGCACGTTGTCTGTTCACTGTGCCGTGATAAGCTCCAGGCCACGGGCAAGTGCCATTTGAGTGGCGTCGCCACCAGCGGCTACCGCCGGTGCCATGCCATGGAGCGATTGGTGGAGTCTATCCGTGTCCCATGCTTGTATGCTGCCCATGGTTGTGCCTTGAGGCCGGCCTACTATGATCAAGAAAGCCACCGCTTGGTGTGCGGGCATGCGCCATGCCATTGCCCTGGTAAGGCGTGCAGCTTTGTGGGCAACACGGCCGCGCTCCTAGACCATTTCAGGACAACGCACAAATGGCCATGCATCACCACGGTTAAGCCCGATCGGAAGCACAGATTTACCATCGTCATTCATAATGGCTTCAATTTCCTGCTTGCTGATTGCTGCACAGGAAACAAGAACAAAGGTGACACTGAAAGCTTCCAGTGCCTTCTCATGCTGACTATGAAGCGGCAACAGGTTGCCCGCTCCATCTCTGTGCACTGGATTGACCCTCATGCTTCTTGCGCCAGTGGTAGTCAGGGACCAACCACAAAAGAAATGCAATGCGAGCTTTGTTATTCACAGTACAGTTGTTACAACAATCACGGCGAAAGTATTGGGTTAATGGGCCATTACCAGTCATCGGAGTTCAGAGTAGCCCGCACAAACCTCTCCAATGGGCTGCCTAAGCCTGACGACTGCTTCCAGGTGGTCGTGCCAAATTCAATTGTTGGAGATGGTATTGAAATCGAGATCAAACTCAAATTAAACTAGATTGGTGTGGGTCAGTCTTAAGAACTGCTGTAAATTAGAGCCTGCTGGTTATCTATGTCACCGCCTACCACTGGTTTAGATTTTGGACCTGTCGGAAGTGGCTATCCCAGTTCAAGTGGCATGTCAATGTTTTAGTGTAGTAGCCTAGCATGTGGTGGTGTTGGTTCCTAATAGTTTGTTTGTATATTGTACTTGGAATGACAGCTGCTGGGTTCACTGACGAGATGTGTTAGGAAAAAAAAATCCTAAAACTTTAAAAATTATAAAATTGTTGTAAAACTGAGTGCTTAACCTCATGATCTCTACCATAATTAACATGAACATCAAATTAAGGTGATGGATCTCTCTCTCTCTCTCTCCCTCCCTCTAGGGAACCATAAGGCTATCTGCACTCTTTATCCTATCTTCTAAAAAGACTATTCTCTCTTGGTCATCGAGATTCTCTCCTCTATATCATTTTTTTCCACACCCATCCATCCTCTATATCATCCTCTTCCATAGTCGGGTCCACATGTCTGTAAAAAAAATTATCTAAATATATCTATGTGACATCTTATTTTGAAGTATTTATTGAAACGAATTTAGTGATGTAATCAGAATTTAATTTGGAATTTTGGTTTTTGAATTATAACATTTTTTATTTAGTTGAACATGTGGGGTGCGCGTCCTACTCTCTCTCCTCTCCCACTCACGCGAGCATGCTTGGCCCCCCGCGCGCTGCAGCTGGCTCTCTCCGCTTAACCGCCGCTGCTCCACCATATTTACCGGAGCCGCGTGCATGCAGGAGCAGAGAGCGGACGGCGCTGCGGCGGCTTGTCTGGTAAATCAGTTCTCCAGGACTGTTTTGCCGACCCGGTGCAGACGGTCTAAGGTGGGGGTGGGGTACCGAGCGATGAGCTGGCACCGAGCCAAAGTTGCTCGACCCATGGGGGGCTAGGTCGCCGTCTGCGAGAAAGTCTGATAATACAACCCATTGGCTGGCTATAACGTTTCTTATAGTTTTCTCTCAGCATACTTGTATCGTAGTCAATCTTTCACAGTTAATATATGGTCAACTGGTTTCTTTTACAAAGTTTCTTGGTTGCTGTGTCCGAGCCAGCTGCAAGATTATAACCCGCTTCTCATCTGTTTTTCTTCCTTCTCTTCTCCACGTCGGTATTTAGCTGGCTTATATCCTTTTATTATACTTGCTCTTAACGAGGCTCAGAGCCTTTGATCCTTCAAAGGATGGACTAGACCCGCTCAGGCTAGCCGGTTTGAGCTCACCGAGAGTGTTACCTGACCATGAGGTAGTGAAGGCAGGTATAACAATGGGCTTATAGCCAAGTAAATGCTGATGTGGAGAAGAGAAAGGAGGTGAGAGAGAAAAGCTTACTCCCATGTAAGCACCAAGCTGGATACGGAAGCATATGTATAAGTTGGGTCAAATAGCAAGTGTTGTGATGTGAAATAGGATAGAGAAAGCTTGTCAAGGTAAATTAGAGCCAACTATTGTATGACTTGGCTCTTACAACTTGGCTTATAGCCAAACAGCTTGACTCTATTATTGACCTTGCTTCGATGTATCCCTCACAGCGGACATTCGAACGTGAAACATGAGCTACACCTTTGGTTGGGCGAACGGCTGAGGAGAGATCCCCTTGCCGCTTGCTTGGAGGCAGCTTGACTATTTATGGAGACTCCCTCTATCCGTTTAAAAGAGTCACTGTTGGTGTACTGTGCTCCTAGACCATTTCAGGACAACGCACAAATGGTCATGCATCACCACAGTGAAGCCCGATGATGAGGACGAATTTACCATCTGCCTTCGTGATGGCTTCAATTTCTTCCCCACAGGCAACAAGAATCAAGGCTCCACCGTTCCACTACCAGCATCCAGTGCCTGCTCCTGCTGACGGCGGCGTGGCAACTATATGCCTGCATCATCTCTGTGCACTGCATAGACCCACATGCTGCTGCGGCCAGCGGTGTTCAAGGAAATACAATGCGAGCTTCAACTGTACAAGATCAATTCATCGTACAAGGACGCCAAGAATCTCAGCGGCAATAATCTGTTAATCAGGTATTGGCAAAACTCAAGGTTTAGAGTAGTCCGCACAGACCTCTCCAGTCTCCAGTGGACTTCCTAAACCTGGCGATTGCTTCCAGTTTGTGGTGTCAAATTCAGTTATTAATTACTATTGAAGACCATGACAAGGATGGTATCAAGGTCAGAGTTCGTATCATCATCATCATCATCATCGTCATCGACCGGTGTCGGCTAGTCTTAACTAGCTGTAAATTATAGAACTTGCTGAGTATCTATGCCGCCACCAACAACATGGTTTAGTTTGTGGACCTGTCTGCTACTCTGCTCTGCAAGGGTCGATCCCCAGTTCAACTGACATGGCAAATCGCATAAGAGGCCGTTTGATCTTTCATTTGGAGAATTTAAAATCTAATTAACAACTTAAACTATTGCACTTGGAACGTGACATTCCATCACTTAGCATACCTTAAACTCATAGGGTGAGATATGAAATTTGATTCCATAAGTATCTCTCGTATAGTCAACAATAATATACAAATATAATATATATATATATAATCATTTTTTCTGACTAACTAGATACAATCATATTAAGGATCCAAATGGAGCTTAATGTAGTTGCATGTGGAAAGAGAAGGTTAGGGCATAGGTAAATATAATAATAAAAAAAGTTTTATATAGACATATTATTATAGACTAATATTGCATAGCTTAGGATCTTACAACCTGACTAATAGCCAAGCATTAACTTTATTGTTGGATTTGCTCTAAAGAACACATGCTATTATTGCAAAGTGAATGTAGTTTAGCTTGTTGGGTCCCTGTTATGGAACCTACCCACCCACCTGGGTAGTAGAGCTCCCAGCCCCAGCTTCACTCCCAGCTTCTGTGGAGCTCTGCCAAACACCTAAAGTGCAATTGGATTCTAGTGAAGAGCTTATGAGAATCACTTCTCCATTTACACTACGACCTGGAAGCTAAAAAAACCCGATCCCCACTGCTTTCTGCTGGTCCCCATTCATTTGCCACAAGAATCACTTTAGAATTGATTCTCGTCTGCTCTTTACCTCTACTTCTCATCAGAATCACTCCTTTGAAGAATCAAGGAGTAAACCTAGAGAATCAAGAAATGAAGTTCTACCTCTCGCCAAGAGCCCGAAAGCCCACAAGGACAGCAAATCGGTCCTCCCTTTCCTTCCATCCCAGGCCGGCCCGCAAGGCCCACTAGGCTACGGAGTGATGGACTGACTATTGGGGACAGCCCACATCCTCCATCGTACCCGGCGGCCGGCGGCCGGCGGCAAGTCTCCTGGCAAGGAGGTCCGCCCCTAAACGGCTAACCCTCATCGTACCCGGCGGCCGGCGGCCGGCGGCAAGTCTCCTGGCAAGGAGGTCTGCCCTCTGTCGTGGCTCCTGGTGGCCAGCGCCCAACGGTAAGACTCCGCCGCTCCGGGGTCCGGGTTGTGGCCGGCCGACTTGGGGACGCCGGAGCAAAGCATAGGTGACAATGGTGATGATTCTGATTCACAGATTTGCTGTGTAGCTCTGGTCGGGAAAGGAAAGGAGGCATGGCGGCGTCCGCACGCACACCCTCTGGTCGTCGTCAAATCCACAACTATATTCGCATCCTGCTCCAGCGGCCGCGGCAACAGGCATCGCCATCGGGTGTCACAGTGCCGTCAGTTCTAAGCTCCGATTCAGGGAGTACGGGTGAGTGCAGTGTGGTATGTTTTTATTCATTCCGTCGATTATGTGGAATTTTTTTTTATGCCGTAGATTGAAGTCGAGCAAGAGGAGGAAGAAAAGCCAGGAGAACGTCGGCAGCTGCCGGATTGAAAGGAACAGCGAGGCTGTGGTCGTCAGGGACAGCGTTCACGGCTCGCATCAACAGGCATCGCACGGGCGTGTTAGGACGAGGACTGCCGTTGCGAACTTGACGGTGTGATGGATTCAACTTCTTCCTCCTCGAGGACCATGTCCGCGGTGATGGTGACCAAGCGGCCACCACCGGCAGTGTTCCGTGCCGGCTGTTCCAGCTGAACGTGACACAGGAGCGGCTTGGCCGTGCCATCTCGGTGCTCTGCATCCATCCTCACGTATCCGCCGCCGCTGCCAACGGTGCGCGATGCGAGCTGGTCTTCTCGCGCTACGGCGACGGGAGCTTGTGCCGTAGCCACTACCAGTCGTCGGTGTTCAAAGTCCTGTGCACGGACCTCTCCAATGGGCTGCCTGACCCTGAAGTCTGCTTCCAGTTCTTCGTGCCCAACACCGTTCTTGGGGATGGGGACGACAAGAATTCTATCCAGGTTAAATGCCATATCATCAACTAGATCGAACCACTTTGTGCACGTCAAGGATTCCTCTCGAACCTGCGGTAACGTGGACAACTTTGGAGGACGCCAATCAAATTAATACTAGGCCATTCTGACCTGAACTTTTGTACTTTCATGTTACTCAAGTACTACTTTAATCCTGCAATTTAATATTTCAAATTATTATTTCCAGAGTTATATGTGTGTTTCTTGTTCATCTGTGCCCAGACTCAGAGTCTGATCATCATCGTAATTCTGTTTCTCTTCTGCCTATGTAGTTGTTTATATGATTTTATCTCACTGTATACAGAAACCATGATCACTCAAATAGCAGCACCAAAGAAGGCAACCAAGAAATATGTTCTATGTTTTGTCTCAGATTAAGTCCGATTTTGACTTTCTCTAATTTTAACTTCCAACTACAAAACCGGATAAGCTTAGCGCCTCAACAGTCACTACTATTTTATTTGACCCCTCAACTTTTCTGGGGCTCAGTGGGGAAATCCCCCACCTATTTTTTTTCTTATTACTTTGGGAAAAGCAAGTACAGGTGCACAAGGTGTGCAAAAAAGGAGCTTGCAAACTCAAAAAGAAAAATAGAGAAAACACTAGTGTAAATTCTCCAGCCACATATTTAGGGAACCTGCAAGGTTGGGTTTGGCTTTAATGCATATAAAGCCAATTTCCTCTCTAAACTGAGTTTTCCAGCTGTTAAGGCTGCACTTCTTACTATGCTGTGGTGGCCATTTCAAGGAAAATTGAGTTTCCAACAGCAGTTCTGACTTCAACAAACATGTCAAGCTTTGTACGTTCTTCCAATTCCCCCGTGGTGAGCACTGCGCCGAGGAAGGCGTCCGGGTACACGCACTGTGGTGCCACGGTGAGCAGGTACTTCCCTCGCGACCTCGCCTGTCACCCTTGTACAGCGATGCCAGGTTCTTGACGCGGTCATCGAAGGGCGCGTTTGGTTTGCAGGATGGCCACAGCCTGGCTCGCTGCCGCGTACAGGCCCGCTCTGGCCAGGCTCGCCAGGTGCCAGAGCTGCTTGATTGGTTCTCGTACGCATGCATACAGGTCCGCTTGAGCTGTTGTTCGGTTGCTCACACGTCTAGCGCAAAAGCGTTTTCTTGTGTCTGCACGCTCCTCCACGCCCATGGCCACGCGCTCGCTGGAGCCTGGCTCCAGAGAAACGGCCGATTCTCTCGTTCCTCCGGAGCCTGGCCGAGAGAGGCCTTTTGCATGCGCGGAGCCTGGCTGGAGAGGTGGACCAGGACACCAAATGCGCAGAGCCTGCATCTAGCGGGCCTGGTTCGAGCTGAACCAGGCAACCAAACGCGTCCGAAGTGACTGCCATGATCAGTTGATCACCAAGCTCGATGTCAAAGTTGATGCCGTCAAACACGGCGTCGCCAAGCGGCTGCGAGGCAACTTTCCTCTCCTTCCCCGGCCGGCCTCTATTTTTCCCGTCCCGTGCTGCCCAGGACATCATGCATTATGTTGAGCCACACTTTGACACCTTGTTTTCTCTTTTATTTTTAATAAATTTGCAGTAGGAGCCTCTAGCTCCTCCTGACTCCTCAAAAGAAATTATGTTCAGCCACAGGCATGCGGCCACCGGGGACGACTGCTGGTGTCAGAGCGGGGAGGCCACGGGCGGCGTCGGGGAGCCTGGAGCTGGGACAGCATGTGGGGTCTGGTCGTGCCCTGCGAGTAGAGGGGCTACGCTCGCCGCGAGTGGAGGAGACAAGGAGCCAACTTGCAACGGCGCTCGCCGCGAGTGGGACGATATGGGAGCGGTGCTAGGACGCAGTTTTTCTGCTCTCCAGAGCATTTGTTTCCATGTATGTGCCCTCACTTGTCAATGCAGATCTAAGGACACATGTAGTGGGAGCATGTGCTCTCAATAGTAAATTTTTCTTGCCACGTTGGTGAGGGATTAGGTCTGAGAGTGGCGACAGTGACTGGTGTGATTGGGAAATCTGAAATGAGTGAATGAAAAACCGTGGAGGACTTAAGGTGTGTAGGATCCACGAGGTAACATGTTAGTTCAATGTAGAACTATAAGCTTAAAAATAAAAATTAAAAGTTATTTTTAATAAACACATGTGTGTCCCACGTGCATCTGTAATAGTAGTAAAGGAAGGGTAATATAGTCCTTTCATTTTGAGTTTTGCTAAATGGGGTACCAAATGACTCTAGCTCCACCGAAAGAGTCGTTTTTGGAAATGAATAAAAAACCGCTTCAATCGTGAAAATAAGTAATTAGATACCCATGACCTTGGATCCTTCTCATTTCTTTTCGTCACGATTGAGCTTGATTTTCGTCACAAGACATCATTTTCCTCTCATAACAATTTAGCCATAGAATTTAGACCAACCGAATTTCAGCTTAGCCGAACATAGAGTTAGATAGTAGCTTGTATTTACGTCGTGAAATATTAGTGTTTGCAATGCTCACCGTGCTCATATGTATGTTAAAGTTGAAGAAAACATGTCTGGGACACCTTGGGTGGCTATGGTATACTCCTACCCGGACTTTATCTGAAGAGAAAATTATTGGCCGTACTCGGACGCTCAGAGTCGTATGCATGTGTATATAGCAGGACTCAATCAGAATCCCAGGGCATGATGCAATTTTATTCCGGCCATGATGCCCATCGCCTTCAACAAAAGTCGGCGGCGGCCAAGGTTGCCGGTGGTGGAGAGAGGGGAGTCCTCGGTCGGCAGGAAGCGGGCTCGTTCCCCGCCGCCGCGTTATTATTCCAGTGACGACGACGATGAGAACAACGACGGTGTCGTGGAGGCCGGAGGAGTACCAGAGGAGGAAGGCAGCGACGATGACAGGCCTATACGCGTTGTGTCACTTGGAGGTTCCACGTCCACCGCTCCGGCGGCGTCCACACCGTCGTGCTCTGATAGCTCGTCGGTGATCAGGGACGTGACGGTGGAGAATCCCTCAGCCTTTGACTGTACCATCTGCTATCTCCCACTCAAATCTCCCATCATCCAGGTATGTATGTATTGTACACCCTCACGTCTCAAACCGTTTATTGAACCATATTTTTCACCATGATCGAACTCATACGGCAGATCAGGATCTGTAATTTTTACTTAGTTTATTTAATATACAAATAATAATTCCATCATCATCGAGCTAAATCTGTTCGACCTGTTGATGCATGTTTGCAGTGCAAGGTCGGGCACGTGGTGTGCTCAGCGTGCCACGGCAAGTTGGCCACGACGAGCTGCTGCCATGTCTGCCGCGTCCCGACCCCCGACGGCGGCTACTCCCGCTGCATCGCCATGGAGCAGGCGGTGAACACGATCCGCGTGCCATGCCCGCACGCCGCCCACGGCTGCACCGAGAGGCCCGTGTACCATGGCCGCGACGCCCACGCCCAGACGTGCGCGCACAAGCCGTGCCGCTGCCCAGGGGAGGGCTGCGGCTTCGCCGGCCCGGTGCAGACGACGCTCCTGGAGCACTTCGCCGCCGTCCACGGCTGGCCCTGCAGCGCTGGGAATGCCACTGGTCTTTCCAGCCTGCACGTCCGCCTTCGCAAGGGCATCAACGTCGTCGTCGTCACCACGACGACAGAGCAGCAGCAGTACACGTTGGTGCTGAACGTGTACGAGGCGGCGCCGGTCTGCAACGCCATCAACGCGTTCTGCATCCACCGTAGCAACACCGGCACTGTCAGGCTCCACCTCTACTACGAATTGTACTCCGACTCCGACGTGCGCTCCTGGTACCTACAGTCGTCGCACCTCCAAGTCGTGTGCACGGACCTCTCCAATGGGATGCCTAATAATTGCTTCCCTGTCCTCGTGCCTAAGAAGCCCGACTGGTTCTCCATGGAAGGAGAAGAAGATGAGGATATAGATATCAGGCTCATTGTCGGGCACAACTAACCACCAGTGGATCATGCAAACATAGATAGAGTATATATATTGTTAGAGCAACTCTAAAAGTTCTCCATCTTTTGTACTCCAAACTGGGTATTTGCCAACTATATATATATATATATAGTATGGGAAGGGAAAAAGAGAACCCATCTCCAAGAGTTTTCTGTACTTCAAGTCAAAAAGTTGGTCCACAAAGGTGTTTCCTTTTTTTCTCGGTATTTCCTGTACTTCAAAGTCAAAAAGTTGGTGTTGTCAAAAAAAAAAAAGATCAAAAAGTTGGTCCCACAAGGTGTTTCCTTTTTCTCGGTATTTCCTGACGGTTGAAGACCAACAGGAAAGGTATAGATTTCTCCTGACGGTTTATGCTATCCGTGGACCAACAGGAAAGGTATAGATTTCTCCTGACGGTTTATGCATGACAGGACAGGTGTGATTTTCTCGTGATGGCAGATAACCGATGCTTCATCTGCTAGTACATTATCCATTCTAAATATAAAGTCATTCTAGCTTTTTCATATATGTTCTTTTTATTACATATCTAGAGATAATGTATATCTAGATTCATAGAAAAAATATGAATATCTAGAAAACAAAATAACTTATAATTTGAAATATTTTTTTTAAAAAATATTTATATCCTTTCTAGGACACGTATCGAAGTTGTAATTATTACAACTTTAAATATCCTTTTGTTTAATACATAACATGTATCTGATCTGTACATGCTAGTGTGTTAGAAAAACATATCCTTTGTTTAATACTTCATCCGTTTTAATTTATAAGTCTTTTGACTTTTTTAGCCTCAAGTTTGACTACTCGTCTTATTCAAAAATTTATACAAAATATCACTTTTTTTTGTTATGACTTGCTTTAGTAATAAAAGTTTTTCAAGAATAAGTTAATTTTTTTTTGCACAAATTTATTAAATAAGACGAGTGGTTAAACTTAAGGTTAAAAAAGTCAAACGACTTATAAATTGAGTTGGATTAAGTAGAATACATAGTCAACTTGTATTCATGCTGGGGATTCTCTGCTTGGCTCTTGTCTTAGTGAGACCGTAAACCGTGTCCGTGTGTGCAATTGCCTATGTGTAGCCGGAGAGATTTGCAGGGAGTCCATCTCAGGCATGCGCTGCCGCTGCTCAACACCTCCTCTGTCCTCTTGTTGCCTTGTTGATCTCCATGTCAAATTATCAAAAGATTTATGGAGCTGTTGTGTTCTATTATTTTGATCCTAATTGGTGTGGTTTTTTATTTACTTTTTTTTTTGACGCTAGGAAGGCTTGCAGGGCCGGTTTAAAAATTTTTGGCCAGACTAAAATTAGGTGTAAGAAATCTTGATGTTTTATTATTAGGCATATATAGGTATAGGTATAGATTTTTATAGCCTTTATTATATTTAAAATAGTTTGACTTGGTATAAAATTTGGGAGCATGGGAGTACACATAGGACAGCTAACTCGCTCATTGACCTTGAAGTACTCCATCCGTCCAAATGAATATGCAATTCTCACGTCCCGAAAAGTCAACCATCGTAAACTTTGACTAAAATTATATGAAAAAATACTGACTCTCATGAGACAAAATAAGTACCGTTAGATCGGTTATGAAATATATTTTCATAATAAATTTATTTCGAGACATAAATACTAATATTTTTTGCTATAAATTTGGTCAAAATAAACAGAGTTTCACCGACACGCTTCCTATAATTACATATTCAAATGGACCAGAGAGTACTGGCTATGAAGTTTCGCCGGTACTTCCCCTGGTTCTCAACTTACTATATTAGAATAAGTGCAATAATTGCGTGAAGTCAAGTACGTGGGAAAAAAACCACAATAATTGCAGTAGCAGGTTGCCATCGTCATCCTGCTTGGGGAAGTATATATACATACACACACAAGACAGCAACCGACGCGGAGGACCAAAGCATATTTGGTGAAGCAAGGATAATAACATCAACGAGGTTAGTTTGATCTTGCTCCTTAAATTTATCTGTCAATTTTTACTCGGTAATATAAACTATGTGCGTTATTTGTTCGATGCATATATGGAATCAAGAGCTAAGCTTATTTGTGATCGATGGATAGATATGATGGACGTGCCGGGAGCGTCCCAAGCTTTCCGGCTCGTTGCAATGATCCTGCATGCTGTCCAGACGGTTCGCCGGAACAAGCGGACATGCCGGCGCCTCGCGCGGCGTTGTGAAATGCTCGGCGACTTGCTGCGCCAGCTCCAGGGCTCCGAGGTGCTGCGGCGCGCCGAGACGGCTCGCCCCCTGGAGGAGCTGCAGGAGGCCCTCCTCCGAGCCCACCGGCTCATCGTCTCCTGCCAGGGCAGCGCTGCCGCATACCGCTTCCTTAAGGGAAGGAAACATGCCGGCCAGCTCCGGGACGTCGAGAAGGACATCGACTCCTATCTGCAGCTTATCCCCCTGGTCACCCATGTCCACGACACCCGTGCTGTTGATCCGACTGTTGCAGCGGCAGAATACCCACAATGCAGAGAGGTACCGGGCAAAATTATTACTCCCTCTATCCTCAAATTCTAAATTATTAAGTCATTCAAAAAAAACTTAGAGAGTCAAAACATATCAACTTTAACAAAGTTCATATAATAAGATAATAGTATTAACAATATCAACTAAGTGTCATTAGATTTTTCTCAAATATATTAACTTGGGATGTTTTAACATTACAAGGTTGTTAAAATGATTTATAATTTAGAATGAAGATAGTACTATACATGCTTTCCCTTAATACGAAAATATCATACCAGAGATTTGTAGGCATTATTGGAAGGAATCACCTATGGGCATTTGAATATACAAAAATACATTGCCAGATTTCTTATACACAGGCCACACAGCAAGGTAAACAACCACGAAGACAAAGGTGGACTTGTGGAAGATGCCATTTGTGGTTCATGCATAATATCCAAATTAGTACTCAATTTATAAGTCATTTGACTTTTTTAATCCTAGTTTTGACCACTCGTCTTATTTAAAATATTTACGTAAAAAAGAATTAAATTTAAATCATTCTTAATAAAATTTTATTAATAAAGTAAGCCATAATAAAAGAAGTGATATTTTGTATAAATTTTTGAATAAAACAAGTAGTTAAACTTAGGGTCAAAGAAGCCAAATGACTTATAAATTGGAACGGATTTAGTATATGTTAATTTAATTAGTTTTGTTCTGAAATCGAAGTTTCTCTAATTTATTGGACCGAGAAATTCATCACAGGTCCCTAAATTAAAGTTGTCTGTAATTGTAGGCCGCAAAGTGTCAAAATGTATGTATGTATGTGTATATATATATATATATATATATATATATATATATATATATATATATATATATATATATAATTTTTTTACCAAAGTTAGTTGAGGTCTCATTTAGGTACAAACGGGATTTACCCGACCTGGTAGCTAATGTAGCATGTTGACTGAGCGCTCACATGGATATTTTGTACGTGAAAAAATTGTAGACAAAATTATACATAAAAATCATAAATTTATGTAGTATATTTATCTAACATCGTACAAGAAAAATATGATTTTTTTTTCTAAAATAACAAGACCAGATACACGATTAATGCTGCTAAAATTTTATTTCATTTGTCAACCACCTTAACGACATTAAATGACATAATTCAAAACTATGAATCTGTATACCTCATCAAGAGCTACTATTTTTTATACAAAATATATTTATCCGGCACCATATAAAAATGATATGATTTAATTTTCTAAGGCGACAAACTTGATACTGTCGAAATGTATATTATTTTTTTTATCATCTTTACAACCTAGTGCCAAAATTCAAGAATATGTAGATATTATTTGTGACAGAACCGCCTTAATCATAGGGCCCACGTGCCCCGTCATCGGCCCTAAGGACCTTTGACTAATCTGCACGAGTTCCCTTTGACCTAGGTGGCCTGTCGGGTCTCCTAGGAAACCCTGATTTCCCCGAGGATCTCATTGTAAGACCTTACAAGTATTACAACAGTTTATACAAATAATTTGAATCAGAGTAAAGAGTGCGGAAGTATTACTTAAACATAGATTACAATTACATTATCCCAAACCAGAGTTTCGCAGTGGAGTAGCTGTATACAACTAAACACCCTGCCCAAGGGTTTCATTATATACACATCTTCATCCATGTATGATCCGATGACCGGCACGATCCTTCGTAGAACTGTTTACTCAACTTACCTGCAACAGGGGGTTAACAAACCCTGAGTACATGGAGTACTCCGCAAGACTTACCCGACTAAAGGTG
Organism: Eremochloa ophiuroides; assembly: GCA_038502445.1. NCBI lineage: Eukaryota > Viridiplantae > Streptophyta > Magnoliopsida > Poales > Poaceae > Eremochloa > Eremochloa ophiuroides. Next base: position 10,721,906 of record JAHLJS010000008.1, on the reverse strand, counting down.
TAAAATTAGACTCAGGAATGCAGGCTGAGGGGAGTCAAGGTAAGGCTTGAGAAAGAGTCAAAGTATTTTACAGAAAAGCATTTCTATCCTATTTTATTATTTGATCTCAATATTATTTTATTCATATACATAATTCCAATATCAATTCTCGTATATTATGTTCTTTCAAATTCATATTCATTCTCAAAAATACCTAGTTCCGAACCACTCTTCGCTATAGGGGTGAGGATCATGTCTCCATTAACCGAGGAGCAACGTCGATTTGAATCCAGAAGTACCCAGCTGGGGATCCCTATCCACACTGCATATGTAGCACTTAAGCTTGCATATGCCAACCCCGCCTACCACGGCTTTTCATACCCCGGAACCGGTCCTGCGCCACCCGAGAGCACAGTACCCCTTTAGTCTTCAGGCACGACGGCCACGAGGGTACACGCTACTCTCGCCATCTCTCCACTCCCAGTGCGTGGTTGTCGGTTCCAGCAGTAGAGCCACCGGAGTCAGAGGCTTTCCGTAGTATGTGGCTAGTTGCAAAGTCATGATCACAGCAGGCCGACAACGAATGGTCCCTAAATATTTTTCCGTTGGACACCATGCATTGGGACTCTAACCCAAGTACACTGGAGACCACCCGGTTTTCACATCCCTTTTCCGATGGCGAGGATCGTTGGGACTCTAACCCAAACAGATGGTCAACCAAACGGAAAACCCATCCATGTTGATGATAATGGACTGGCCAAGTACACCATCACCAAACGAGGACAATATCAATCCCATAAACTGATTCATTTGTTTCATATCATCACAGTTTTCAAAATAGCATTTTTGTAACTCTATCATTAAGCATGACTAAACATTTTTCAATACTTTAAATAAATCAGGGTCTCAGGTATAATATGTGGTCAAGGAAAGGTAATGCATCAATAGGTTATCACTCAACTCCTATTAACCTAATGCAGTAGATTAACTCAAGTGATAAATATTTTAAATAACAAGGAGGGGCAAATGCTCCGGGGCTTGCCTGTTGCTTGGAGTAGACGAAACCCTAAAATCAATCACCGAGAAGGACCCACGCCCACCGAGTGAAAACCTTACTCGGGACACGCTTCAGATAATAATCACCGCGCGTACACTACACGAAATAATAATGCAACACTTACATGATGATATGTATACCATGATGCAGGAGATGTACTAAATCACTGATCAATAGGAAGTAAACTTAATTTGAAGGTTGAGTACAACTTTCCTTCACGATAAAGTTGCAAGTCAACGAAACTAATTACTATCGAGTATTAACTACTTCGGTTTATTGACCATTTTAACAGTTGTTGAAAGCTGAACTAGCTCTCCTATAGTAATGACCAGTACTCACTTAAGTGATTCATAAAATCCTATTATCACATGTGTATAAGCTACTAATGTTTAATTACCATTGGTCTACCTACTTGAAGTTTCTTTAAATATCTTAATTAACATGATTAGCATAAGCCTTAACAAGTTAGCAAAACTCTAAGGGTCAGAGCATGATAATGATCCAAAATGAACACACAATCCTTATTCACAAAATCCTTAAATTGATTAAGGTTCCAATCCATTCTTCTAATCAATTTATAGAGTATTAATTAGTAATTAAGTAAACTTTTTCCGTTTGGGCTCAAACTTTTTCCACGTATAGTTTACACCCTAAAATAGTACCAACAAAAGTTTCATGATTTTTGTATAATTATTCTAGTCTACAAAATTCATAGAAATAGCATTTATTAATTAATAGGATTATTTTTACTGTCTACAGAAAGTACTAAAAATGCCTATCCAACATTTTTATTAAATACTACATCACACAAAGAAACTACCACATTTATCTTATAACCTTTGGAGCTATAGAAATATTCATACAAAATAATCAAAACCGAGCACTATTCCTTTAATCCAAAAATAAAAACTCCTCATATCTACCCATCCAAGATAACTGGGCCGGCCTGCCCTGCCTCACACGGCCCAGCCCCAACTTCTCCCTCTCTTGGGCGCCGAATGCACGCGGCGACGCAGCTGGGCCGGCCCAGCAGGCCTAGCCCGCCCCCCCCTCAGCGCTCTTCCACTCCCTCATCTGCTTTCTCCCTCCCGCCGCCGACCGGAGCAGAGCCGGCATGGCCCGGCCGGCACCAAGTTTGCCGCCGGTGAGCTGGAAGGTGACGGCGAGGACAGCCACAGATGCGGCACACCGAGTCAAACAGGTTTAGGAGAAAAACTATTTTCTTTGGCTTGGACGCAAGCTCGCCGGCGTCCAGGTGGCTGGCTGTGGCGGCGCGATGCGTTCCCATCACGACGAGGTGGTAGAGACCAAACAAGGCACTCAGGAAGTCTCAGTATCTCACCGCGGATTCGACGCACACACGGTCAACGACTGGAACGGCCAGGAGCACTAGGCTTGACGACGATGGCGGGCTCGGCGGCGCGGTCACGACGGCGAGCCTCCGTTCCGGCGGAACCTGTGGACAAAGTGATCCCCGGTTTTTGATGAGAACATCACTAGGGTACAGGGGCTCTAGAACATCGGGCAAAACAAGCAGCCTCTCACCGAGCCCGGGGTAGTCACGTCGGGCAGAGAGCGGCGGTGCTCCGCCGGAGGCCGAGAAGGAGGCTGCGGTTACTGAGCGACTCCGACGGTGGCAAGGGACGAAAATGGTTTCTAGATGTGCACTACGATATGGTAAAGCTGGGGTAAAAAGGAATTGAGTGGTGAGGCTCCGAGCAACACCAAATCAGCCATGGACCGAAGCTCGTTCGGTGATGGCGATGGCGGAGAGAAAAGGACAGGGGCGACGACGTGCGTTTTAAAGGACGGAGGCGGCGTCAGCGACGTGGAGAGGACCCCCCACGGGCCTGGTCTCACCGGCGACACGCGGCTGGCCGGCCCCGGGCATCGCCGGCGGCCAGCACGCGCACGCGGGCAGAGCCGCGAGCAGAGCAGAGGACCGGGTGTGGCATATATATGACAGCGGTGGGATTAGGACGTGGCCGGGGCCCTCCTCACGAGCTCGACACGCCGGCAACAGGGTCTGGCCAGGCCCGGGCATCGCCGGCGGCCGGCGCGGGACGCGCCTGAGCACGCACACAGCGCACAGAGCCGGCCCCCCCCCCATGTCTACTGTAGCAGACCATGCCTCCTTTTGACTTTTTGCTAAAATTACCCCACACTTTGTGTAGCAACTTGAAAAATGGTCAATATGAAAGTTGTAGCAAATTTTGTGTAGAGCAATTTTTATTTTTGGTCTATATTCAATTGCTGCTCAGTTTTGAAACTATTTAAAAGGGGGTAAAACTTTAATTTGAAATTGATTTGCAATTCAATAAAATTCTCCAAACTTTTCTCAACAACATGAAAATCTATAAAGATGAAAGTTGTTCTACTTGTTGAACCCTACAACTTTCATTAAAGGAGTTTTGTCAGATTCTTCATAGTTTTTAAAATAGCATTTCAAATTTAAATTCTCAAACACTCCTTAGGGTTTAATTTGAAATTTCAATGTATAAATTCAAAATCCCCAAATGTAAATGTTGTTCAACTTAAAAAGCATTACAACTTCCATTAAATGCTTTTGCCCAAATTCTTAATAGTTTTTGAAACGGCATTTTAAATTTTAAATAAACAAACACTATTTGGGGTTTGCTTTTAATTTCCACTATTAAACTTTAAAATCTTCAAACATAAAAGTTGTTCCATATTGAAAGGGCTAAAACTTTTATTAAAAGACCATCATCAAATTCCTACTAGTTTTTGAATTTGTATTTCAAGTTTAAACTTTAAAACCTAGATTAAGGTTTTATTTGAAATTATTTTCAATAACTTCAAAATTGTCCAAAATAGAAGTTGCTCAACGTTTAAAAATTTACAATTTTTATTTGATGCCCAACACCTAATTCCCTTAAGTTTTCAAATTAGGGTTTTGGGTCCGATTAGGATTTTTAATTGTTTTCCTTTTTATTTTCTATTTAAATTTAGAGGCATACACACAAACAACTATTTTAAGCCATAAAGTCACTCAAAGGTTCCTAAGCACATTCACATGTGAAAATGAAAAGTTGCCCTAGTGATGCACAGTAACAATGATTTTATGCTGGATGAATTATATGCAATCATGATGACATGGCATGTTTTAATTAACCGTAACACCAGGGGTGTTACATTATTGAGAGCTAAAATTTTCATATCGAAAGTGATACCATACAAGAAGAAAGATATGGTTTTTATTAGTCGACAAGTTTGGTACACGGTAAATATGCTACCGAAACTCTACAATATTGTTTTAAGCCTATTAACGACCTACAATGAAAAAGTTTAAAACTATAAATGTGTAGATCTCGGTGAGTGCTATAATTTTCATGTATTGTACAATGTATTTTTATTTGATACCATACAAGAAAGTTATAATTTTTCAAAGGTACACAATTAATATGCCACTGAAGGTTTATATAATTTTTGAGCATTTTAACTATCTGAAAAGAAAAAAAAACATAACTAGAGGGTTATAGATGTCATCAAGAACTACAATTTTCGTATAAGAATCATCTCCATTTGAAATTGTATGAACAAAATACAACTTTGCTAAGATTGAGCCTTGGGTCTCATCTATTAGATCCATGTAGGCGCTGAGTCAGTATGCCACGTCATCTACCAGGTCTGATAAACACCTGTTTGTACCTAGATGAAACCAAAACTAACTTCAGAAACCAAAAAATATGCACTTTGAGGCTTTATTAAGGGTCTATATTACACCTACGGACAACTTTGGAGATGACCTGTGGTGAATTTTACACTAGAAAAAAATTCACCACAGTTATGAAACTAAATAATTATTTACAATGCATTTTATTTAAAATTGTTGATACTGATATGTTTTTGTTTCCAAAATCTCAACAATACCCATAATGTAAAAACAAGAATATACAGTCACCTCTTTCTAATCAAACTTCTTTTCTTTTTTTGCCAGGATTTTCCAAGTCTCGTTCACTCATGTGGGCTGGTGGCACATGAACAGTCGAACTTCATCCGGCTTCACGCCAGGTACACAGCACTTTTCGCGGTGAGCTAGACGAATATTCCAGCATGGAATCGGGCACCTTATTTGGCCACGCCATCCGTTTTTCTCCCTTCCACTGGATGTCGATCGGACGACCATCCACGCGCAGCGCAGCAGCTAGAAACTTTTCTAGAACAACCATCGCCTTCGGTTACCATCACCTACCCTCGCCGGTCTCTCCCGCGCAGCGAAACAACCACATCACGGCACAGATATATAGGTCCTCGGCGAGGCAGACGCCACCACAAGCACCAGCCACCGGCGTGACCGTGGGTCGTCACCGACGAGACGGTGCTGGCATGAGATGAACTGTAGAACTCAACCATCCATAGGAACACCCTGATGCGATTTATGTGGTATGTGAATGGAGAGAGAAGCATGTAAAACTACTACTACTACTACTACTACTGATGTGGGTTATAAACAATAGATTGACTGAAATACATACTAATAGGTTATAATTAAGAATCTTCTTTTATGCAACTTGCAGTGCTGCCTGACAAACGTGTCTACATTGGCGAACAAGCATGACTCCAACTCTAAGCTCCTTAGCAATAAAATGGCACATACACCCATCTCAGCAACGAAGGACAGCGACAGTCCTCCTGGATGTCACCATGGATGCCACAAACACAAGGCAAGTAAAGGTTTCTTTGAATCTCAAGGTATCTCTAAACCTGGTAATGGTCTGCGATCCGAGCCAAAACTGATTTAAGGAAACTGATATTTTCTCTGCGCCGATTCTGGTTTCTACAGATTCCAGATCGTGAGGATGATTTATTGTGTCAGTGCAAAGAGAGGGCCTATACGATGGATGAGATCGGAGACGTTGGAAGTCGAAGTAGGGTTGAACAGGCCTCAACTACCGATGTTATACCTACAAATGGCGACATCACAGATATTACCGAGATTTTGGATGCGTATTCTGCCCGGGTTAGCGAAATGGAAGAAGCGTTGCTGCAGATGAAGTCTTGGGTTAGAGCTGCTGTCGTTTTCGTGTCTTTCTTCCTATGCTTTGTTCTGCAGTGCAGCTATAGAAAATAGTAGTTAATTACATTCCACCCTGTTGATTGCAGAAAAGATTAGAAGTTGTTAAATTTGTGACTTGGGGAAGCAATTACAAACAAAAGGAATAAAAGGATCAAATTTGGGCTAAATTTGCAACTCCCACGAAAAATAGGGCCAGACGGGTTTGCGCACAGTTCACGACGTTCCTCTGCACGTGGTTTCCCCCTATCCGTGTGCATTTTTTTAATTACAAAGTATATGACAGACGCTTACAACATGCACGCACACTCGCCTGTCGCCTCTAAGAATATACGTATACAAACCTACCCCTATGAGCATCTTTGAAGGACCGAGCCGACAGATCTTGAGATTAACGAAGTCACCACAGGAGCCTCGCTATCAACTGGGACAACGTCTGCCACTAAAAGCATAATATCGTTAAATTCTGGAATAAATATATGAAATTGTTGAAAACATAGCGCCGTTAAATATTAGAATAAATCCAAAAAAATTGTTATCACCCGTGTCAAGTCGAGGACTTAAACCTGGATAGCCTGGTTCCACCACAAGAAACTAGTCAAAATTTGACTCTAACTCGTCCAATCTTGTTGAGAACTTCTACATTGTGACTATGGAGGGTTTCCTACCGAAGACGTGAACTAGTAGACCAGAGTGGGAAGAATGGGAGACGATTCCAATTTTATTTCGAATACAGCCGCTATCCTAACTCCTAAATTCAACCCCAAAGCGCTCGCAAACACAAATTCTCCAAAATATGAGCTCACACAGGCCAACAGGTGACCAGATGCACTTAAGAAACCTCAGAGAACGCAATGAAGATGGTGGCTAACCGCCGGTAGGCTCAATGATTCTATATAGTATTCTCATCTATATGCTTTTGTCGGAGAATATCACTTATGCTATCAATATATTTGCGAACTTATGTTAGTATAAACTTTCGAAAGTTACGTTGTTCTCTCTATTCTTTTGAAACCCAAACTTGTACTATTATTTGGGAGCTTATTGTAATATTATTTTTACTGTAGCCTCGTGTATGTGATTTGTATATACTACTTAGAGCAAGTATACTAATGGGCTGTAAGCCGGCTAAATGCTGACGTGGAGGAGAGAGGAGAGAAGAGAAGTGGGCTGTAAGGTTACAGCCAGCTTGGGCACAGGAACCAAGAAACCTGTGAGAGGAACAGGTGGGCCAGTAGATGTGAAAGGCTGACTACTATACGAGTGGGCTGAGAGAAGGCTGTAAGAACCTTACAACCAGCAAGCGGTCTGTATTATTAGCCTTGCTCTTAATCATGTGATCTCTTAGTTTAATGTTGGCGAAAGTTTTAAGATCCTTCGAGATTTTTGGAACAACTAGGTTTATATGGGCTCAAATCGCAATAGGAAAAAAACCGTGTTGGTTTGACAGACCAATCAACGGAAAGAAGCGTGCTTTTATGAAACGCGACCGCGGACTGTCACTCGTCGGTTGTCACCGTGACTCTCACCACATCGGAAGTCGAAGAGGCTCGCATGCAGCAAGGCTTCTCCTGGTCGCTCGTCACGGTGAGTAAATGAGCCTCATCACATTGGAACTTGTAGTCGAAGACGCTAGCTCTCAAGGAATTGTGGGAGTATATAGGAGGATTGCGCGGAGAGGAGAGGGAGAGCTCACAACTAGCAATGGCGAAGAAGGACGATAAGGCATCTGCCAGCAGCAGGAAGAGGAGTCGCGTGACTCCACCCAAGGCCAAGGGGACATCGGCAGCGGCGGCGACAGTCGTGGCGGCGCCGGGGCCAACTGTGACGGTGGGTGATGCCGACGTCCTGGACTGCGGCTTGTGCTGTCTCCCGTTGAGGCCTCCCATCTTCCAGGTTCGTATGTGCCCACGTTAAGCACAATCTGCGATCTGCCATGTTTGATGTTTGGTTATTAGCATTTCTTGAGCAACTGAGATCTGATGCATAGAAACAACGCATGCATGCAGTGCGAGGTGGGGCATGTGGTGTGCTCGGCCTGCCGCGACAAGCTGGAGGCCACGGGGAACGGCAAGTGCCATGTCTGCGGCGTCGCCACGCGCGGCTACCGCCGGAGCCACGCCATGGAGCAGCTCGTGGACTGCCCCCGCGTGGCCTGCCCATACGCGGCTCACGGCTGCGACGCTATGCCTCCCTACCACGGCCTGGAAAACCACCGCCAGGTGTGCGCGCACGCGCCGTGCCACTGCCCCGGCGAGTCGTGCGGCTTCATCGGCTCCATAGCCGCGCTGTTGGACCACTTTGCCAGTGCTCACGACTGGCCGTGCAACACCGAAGCCAAGGCTTGGGAGGCGTTCTTCATCAGCGCCTTCAGGACGGCTTCAACTTCTTCCTCGTTGTGGACGACGACCATGACCGCGGCGATGGTGATGGTGACCGCATGCTCCCTGCCCCGTCCCTGCTGTTCCTGCTGAATGTTTCGCACTCTGCATCCATCCTCATGCCAAAGGTGTCGATGATCAGCCGCTGTCGACGCGGTGCGAGCTGGCATTCGCGCGCTATGGCGATGGTAGCTTGTTCGGCTTCCATCAGCAGTCGTCGGAATTACAGGTCGCATGCACGGACCTTTCGAATGGCTTGCCGAGCTCCGATGCCTGCTTCCAATTCATCGTGTCCAATTGCCTTGTTGGGGACAATAACTGTATTCATGTTAGAGCCTTTTGGGGATTGAGGCCACGGAAGTTATGCCTTCATCGTCGTTTTCAAAATTAAGATGAAATCACCTAGTCAAAACCCGGCTATACCAAGGGTCCCCTCTTGAAGCTTCACAGGAAGACTGCTGAGAAGGATGATTCTGTCATGATGAGTACGACCGGGTGGAGAGAGTTGAACAACTCCCTGGAGACGCTGATTCGAGGCTTTGTCAACATTGCAAGTAGTGTTTTTAATTTGAGCGGTTTTCCATCCTGTTTACCTTGTATGGCTGATCGAGTCCAGCAAGATCTAAAACGTTGGGTACTGTCCAAACTATGCTGTAACCGTACATTGTGGTCTTTTGATATTAATTGAAAGGCCGGGGCTATAGCCCTTAAACTCTAAAAAAAGCCGGCTCCAATCCATTCGGTTTAAGGCACCATTTGGAACACAGGATGCGCGCATGAATCCTAAAGGAAAGTGATTCCTATGTTTTGGTGACATCATCCATCGTTTGGATCACAGGAATGAAGCTTGCCGTTCCTATGAAAAAGGATAGGGCTGCTTCATAGAACACAGGAACTAAAACATCCACTCGAAGTTGATTTTTTCGTGGAAGTCCGAGAAAGATGCGCTTGTCACAGAGAAAACGGTGGTTATTGGTGGGCAATGGCCTGATTTTGCGAATGATAGGGAAGGGGAACAAGCAGTAACAGAGCCTGGGTTCTGGGCTTCGCAGAACAGCAGCAAGCGAGAAAGAAGATGTACACCTCTGTCCTAAATTATCTGTCTTTTTATTTCGTGCCACAAGCTTACCTCGATTTACAGAAAATATATACAATATTTACATCTCTAAATAAATTTATTAAAAAACTAGATTTAAAAATCTTTCTAATAATAAAAAATTAGGTATCTTAAATATTAATATTTTCATATATATTTTGTCAAAGGTGTTTTAGGGAATAAAAACGGTAGATATTTTAGGACGAATGAAGTCCAGTGAATGGATAAAAACAATGACATGAGAGCGGATACGATAGCATTGCTATCGTTGAGTAAAAGAAATGATCTTACTATTCCTCACTTAAAGTCACTTGTCAGTTTAATTGGTTTTGGTTCATTAATTTATTTTAATTATTAATTATAAATTAAGGTTGTTTTATTACATATTGATGTTTTCTGGACATGAAAATTTTATATTTCTTTATTTCTAGATTCCTGCGTTCCAAACGCTATTTCATCCATCTTTCGTGTGTTTTGCATTCCTCTGTTTTCTCACTTCAATCCAATCCTATTCCTGTGTTTCCTACTGTTCCTGTGTTTTCTATTCCTTTGTTCCAAACAGGCCCTAAGCGATCAACAGAACAATGCATGAATTGGGAGGATGAGGACAATAATGGTGTGCGTGTGCAATCAAACTTGGAGTAACGTGGGAAGGCAAGCATGCTGTTTTGGTTATTCCTCTAATTGTTTGCGTCCTAACATTTCTACGTGTTTTTGGATTGCTCTCTTAAAATTGTCTTATTGAAACTTCAAAAAAAAAAACCTATTGCATGTCCGCATAAGGCATAAGCCAAATGGCATCCAAAGGCGCCGCTAGGATGGAGCTGCCTTCCACCCAGCATGGGTGCACGGCTGCAGGGCCCAAGGAAATCAACCCACGAAGCGTAACCTGCTGAGTACGCCGCGGAATGGGGAAAGCACCATGTTATAGCTGAGGCCGCCCACAGTCAGCGGCATCGTGGTACGGTGTGACACGTTTCGCATACCAGGATAGTGTGACAGTGAAAAATATTTTTCTCAGGGAGCTTCCTCGTTCTAGGATCCAATCGTTCCGGAACTTTGTGGCTGTGAGGCCGCCTCCTCAGCCCTCACACCGCCCTGACCAGTGGACCCCTTAAGGCCGACCTGTCATCCCCTACCTTTCCCTCTCCCTCTACTTTCTTCCTTTTTCACTACCAAAGTGGTGGACTTCTCCAAATATTTTTATTTAGTAGTAAAACACTATCAATATTTATAGCACATGGGTAAGGAAAATTTATATTAAATTTTGAATGACAAAACACTAGCAGAAGACCACCTCACTAGGAGAATTCTAAAATTCTGGTTGTGTTTCCATCGTGACCACCTGCAGGATTCCAACACTCTTGGCACTAATCCTTGCTACCCGCGCTCCGCTCCCACCTAGCACGCTTGGGCCGACGATGGTCACCACACCTACGTCCACGCCCTCACCTGCGCAACGCTAGCAGAGTGACGTCTGCCGTGTCAAACCATGTCTCGACGATGTCACCACAACTACTCGATCTTGCCGCTATTGACCGTCCACTGCTCCAATTTTGAAGATGGGATGTGCGTAAGCCCAAGCGTGCCCAAAACCCTAGCCTCAAACCTCCATCCGCCCTACACGTGCCCCTTGATCCCCACTCCGCCAACCATCGCCATGACAGAATGACACCAAACACTACCACCCCTTGCCACCACTGGTGGACACCCCGCTCACCTGCACGGCTGCACCGACATCTTGGGAATGGACTAAAAGGAGAAGAGAAGAACGCCGCCGCCGGAGCCGTTGAGCCTCACCGAAAGGGATGTTACCCCGATCGACTAAGCCACTAGAACACTATCCTTTCCCTCTCAAGCCCACCAGTGAGCCCGTACCCTTGCTGTATTGCCAGCATCCTGGGAGCAATGATTTTCTGTGAGCCGTTGAGCCTCACCGAAAGGGATGTTTTTTAACCATGGCGCGCAAAATGGATTTACGGAGGTGGTTATTTGTAAGGGGTTTGCCTCGTAAAATAGAGCTATTTTAGAAAGCAGTTATTTATAAGAGGCCTGTCTCGATTAAAAAAGAAGCTTATTCTGATTTAGAAAAGCCCAACTCAACCCACTTGATGGCTCCAAGTATGTATACCAAGTCTAGGGTCTAGACAATCCCACTCCTCCCTCCTCAGCCGCCCACCTCCCGGGCTCCCTCTCCCTCACATCCCCATCGACCTCCCGGGACGCATCTCCTCAGCCGTGCCCCCTTCTTCCTCTCCGAGCGCGAAAGCGACAACTCCCGGCCGGCGGCCATGGCCCTTCGCGGCCTTCGGGGGCGCGTGGCGGCGCTCCCCTCGCGGTGGGCAGCAGCATGGGCTCGGCCTCCTGGTGGATAGCGACGTGGGCTCGTGGCAGCCCGGCCTGGCAACAGCGTGCGCGGGCCCGCGACGACGCCCTTCCTCTCCCTCTTTCTGTCTCTATGTACGGTGGCCTAGCCTCCCGATAGACAGCGGTGCCCTGGCTTTGCAGTGCATGACCAGGGCAGTGGCGTGCCCTCCCGGCGTGCATGGGCCCACAGCGGCGCCCTTCCTCTCCCTCTCTTTGTCTCTGTCAGGCCCGGCAGCGGCGGCGTGCGTGGATCCGGTGGCGGGGAGGCCGGATGCGGATCCCAGCGAGCGGCGAGCGGCTACGGTGCGTGACGGATCTTCACCGGCGAGCAGCACGATGGCAGCCCAGATCCAGACCCAAACCTATGGTGTGGGTTTTTTCTTTTTTTTTTTTCCTTTTGGTTTGATTAACCGAGGCGGATAGCAAACCGCGTCGAAAAATAGGTCATTTACCGTGACGTTTGATCCGAGGCGGTTGCTAAAACCATCTTGGTTAATCATTTCTGTCCGCCTTGGTAAAGATTTTTGTAATAGTATCCTAGCTCCTCTAAGGAGCCAAAGGTTGAGCCTTGGCTGTCCTAGAGACCTGCGCATATGAGTGCACGCTCGACAAGAACACGCAAGGCAACGCAGCCACAGGAGCACAGCACCGCCACATGTGTGCGCACACCATGGCCATGGAGCCGCCACGGCGAGATGCTGTTCCGGTCGCACCAGCACGATTTTGACCACCTGTTTGGCTGTTCAGCAAAAACTGGCAGTGATAATGCTTCAACAATGGTTCAAAAGCCGGCGGTGCATATTGGTACATAAAATTGCCGATTGAAAGTTGTTTTCTTCGTCTGCTGCCACAATATCCACTATGCTAGCTTCAAAGAAACTGACGGAGATAAGAGTTATCGTCGTCTTGTTTCTTATCACTTTCTTCTCCACTTTCTTACCTTCAACTCCTATACTTCTTTTTCACTATTGTTGGGCGCATTTTACACCAATTTTGCTCATGGCGGTTCCCAATGCTTGAGGGATGCACATTGCGTGTTTTAAGGTTGGTAATTATTATGAACCCTAAAAACCTTCAAAAAACATTATCAACTACAGACTTATAGATATCTACAAGTTTGTATAGTCATTGAGTCAACCACAACAACTTTGGTATTAACCATTTGAATATTCTAAGATATTTAAAAATGAATTTCAAAATATAAGAATATAGAACACATATTTGGGACTCTCTAAATAACTTCAAATAGAAAATATGTACATTGCATTGACAACTATAACTCAAGTATGGACCATAACAACATTAGAGGTTATTTGAAAACTCTAAATTTCAATTAATAATAAATTAAAATAGTTTTTTTGGACTACAAATATCTTTCGTTAAAAACTTTTGAACTATAAAGTTGTGGACCACATTCAGGTATAATTTTAGTAATACCTCCATTCCAAATTGTAAGCAAGAATCTTGGAGAGTCAACATCTTAAGTTTGACCAAAATTATAGGAAGGAATACGAAGATTTATGACACCAAATAAATGTACTATAAAAATATATTTGATGAATAATCTAATGATACTTAGTTAATATTAAAAATATTTTTATTTTATTATATAAACTTGATCAAAGTTAAAATAAATTCTTGGAATGACTTATAATTTAGGGATGGGAGAGTTTATCTTCATCCGACTTCATACTGGAAAAATTATAAAATATTTTTTGTGTCGCATCTGGTAACCTGTTTCTAGAGGCACACACTTGGTGCATCTCTAAGAGTTTTTCTAAAATTTATTTTCTAAATCATTATTTGGAGAGATCATATTTTCTATATCTTGTCTGTTTTTTGTTTTTTCATCTTTGGCTAGCGAAAAATCTAAAATAGTGGATATCAATCCAAATAAAGAGGCTATATACAGAGGGTATTCTTTTTTATCCAAATCTGTTTTTCTGTAAATTAGAAAGGATAATATCTCTTGATGTTACAAAAGCCTCTTTTAGTAGCAACTCTCTCTATCCATGAAAGAATAAATTCCTAGCAACTTTAGGACAGATTAGCAAAGAAGATAAAAGACTATCGCTACCCCTCATTAAACTATCAAACTTTAATATAGCTCTCTAACTGCCAAGTAGCCTAATTACTCTCTCCGTATCGAAAAAAGATAATGTTTTGGAAAGGGTTTTGGTCAAACATTGAGAATATAAATCATGAATAACTTTTAAATTATTGAGTTAAAAAATATAAAAGCTATATAAATAGATTTGTTTTTAAATATACTTTCATAAAAGTATGCATATATTACTTTTCAATAAGTATTTTTGTAGAAATATGAAGTTAAAATAATGTTTTGGAGACCGTGTAATTGTCCTAAATGCCATCTTTTTTCGGCACGGAGGGAGTATGTAGTATCGTTAAGAGTATCCAATAGCAGCTTAGACGAGAGAAGTTGTGTTAAATGTAACCCGCACTACAAGAGAGATTAATTTGGATCAATGGACTGCTTTGGATTTTTTGAGTAATTTCTAGCTTCGAAATTGATTTTTTCCAAATAAAAAAATTACTTCCTCCATCCTAAATTATAAGTCATTCCAAGAATCTTGGAGAGTCAATATCTCAAGTTTGACCAAGTTTATATGATAAGATAATAATATTTACAATATCAACTAAGTATCATTAGATTCTTCAACAAATATATTTTCAAAGTATACTTATTTTGTGTCATAAACATTTGTATTTCTCTCAATAATTTTGGTCAAAGTTAAAATACTTTAACTCTTCAAGATTTTTAAAATGACTTATAATTTGAGACAGAGAGAGTATTCTTTTTTTTTAACCGTACGTGCAATTAGTTACTTATGCTGCTCGCAGTAAATGAGCCTCATATGGGAAGTCGAAGAGAATGAGCCTCATATTGTATAGTCATTTCGGAAGTCCAAGAGGCGGAGGAGGTCACAAGAGGAATAATTAAGGTTCGCGTCCCTCCGCTGAGAGGACAACGTCGAGGATTCGAAATCTCAGTGTACGAGAGGATGGAGTGGAGGTGGACGGCCGACGTCGCGGAGTTCATGGTGGATTCGGTGAGCGCACGTGTAAGGTGATTCTTTTTCATTCCAGTCGAATAATGTAAAGTAATTTTTTATTTCATGCCGTCGATAGTGGCGGAGCATGTGGAAGAAGAAAAGCGAGGACAGAGTTCACGAACACGACGAAGAAGAAGGCTCGCATGAACAGGCATCATCTGCAGTTGCGGCGGCGCCGGCGCCGCCGCCAGACGTTCGTCTTGGGACGAGCACCGCAGTGGCGAACGTGCGGTGTGCGATGCCAACGCCCTGCACTGCGGCGTCTGCTTCCTCGCGCTCTGGCCTCCCATCTTCCAGGTATACATTTTCAGTTACCAATATTACCATTTCTAGCTTGAAGCAACCGATCGACAGATGGATAACGCATGCAGTGCAAGGTGGGGCATGTGGTGTGCTCGGCCTGCCGCGACAAGCTGCTGGAGGCCAGCGGCACCGGCAAGTGCCATGTCTGCGGCGTCGCCATGCGCGGCGCCGGCGGCTACCGCCGGTGCCACGCCATGGAGCACCTCCTGGACAGCATCCGCGTGGCCTGCCCTTACTCAACTCACGGCTGCGATGCCACGGCCGGGAGAGCCACTGCCAGGCGTGCCCGCACGCGCCGTGCCGCTGCCCCGGCGAGTCGTGCGGGTTCATCGGCTCCACGGCCGAGCTCCTGGACCACTTCGCCGTCGCGCACAGCTGGCCGTGCACCACCGTGGTCCGCGCCGCGGAGGCGGAGCACAGCGTCTGCCTCCGCCTCCACGACGGCTTCAACTTCCTCCTCGCCAACCACGCCAGCGACGACGCGTACCAATCGGTCGCCACCACCGCCGGCAGCATCCCGTGCCGGCTGTTCCTGCTGAACGTTACGCAGGTGATCTAGTTTGAACCATATGAACATGAACTAAACCCCATCTATTGACTTGATACTCTCATAATTTGCACCATCTTTGGTGATTGTTGACAAAGGGGGAGAAGAAAGTCACAAAGATAAGAAAGGAAAGGGGTCAATTAAAAATGTGAAAGCACACAAGTAGGGGGAGCAAGCTCATGAATAAGTTGTTACATTTGTGTATGCATTAACCATATGAATTGTTGCATTGTCAAAACTTCAATTCGTATACTTGTTTGAATTGATGAAATACTTAGAAATAGGATTTGAATGGTGATTTGACAAACTAGCATGCATAGGACTTATATGTCATACAAAGTACCTCCTTTACTTAAATGTTGATCTCACGAGGTATTTTGAGTTTGTGATGCATGACTAGTAAACAATGGTGCTAAGGATGGTATATTTCCGCAACTCCGATGGTATCACGCTTCAAAGGTCCATTCTATATACCTTAGCATCATTTGATAGTAGTAGCTCACCCAAACTTTAAAATTCATGCATATGTGAAAAATTAAACCAAACACAAGAAATCACATATGTAGGGGGAGCTAATACTACCAAAGTACAAACTTGGTTTTTATCTCATATCTTTGTGAAGGTTGTCATCAATTACCAAAAAGGGGGAGATTGAAAGCTCATGTTTGGTTTTGGGTAATTGATAAAACCTAGTTTGCTAACAATTGCTCTAAGTGTTTCATGAGAACAATTAGCAAATAAGATAGAGTAAAGGACCGGGTCGGTGGAGGCCACAAGTGAAGGGAAATGACGGCATCCATGCAAATGGTATAAGTCCATCATCAAAGGTGTCCACAAGGTCCATCGAGAGATGAGAAGGAGGTTGATAAGAAACCGGGAGCTCAAGGCAAAGGTATAACCAATAGGAGCTCTTTTGGTTTTGGCGATCAAGACTCCATAGAGGGAGTGATCACATTTAGGATAGATAGCCGTACTATCAAGAGGGGCGAAATCGTTGATAAAATACGGTTATCAAGTGCCACTAGGTGTTCATGATCATTGTATTGCATATAGATGCTAGTGACACTAACAAACCCTTGGAAAACTCTTTTGAAAAGGCTAACACACGTGCACAAGGTGTAGAACACTTAGTGTTAGCACATGGGAACAAAGGGTGAAAGGTTTGAGTGAAAATCCAAAGAAAACAGAGCGTCGGGCCATAGAGTCTCTGAGCGTCGGACCATTAGCCTCGGTCCGACGGCTAACACTGCTGAGAGCGTCGGACGCTCAGTCCCTGAGCGTCGGACCATTAGCCGAAGCATCCGACGGTGCATATCGTGCGAGAGATGACACGTGGCGAGCTCTCAGAGCGTCGGACTCTCGGCGTTAGTCCGACGGTGAGCGTCGGACCAACGTCCGACGGTTTTCAGCGCTCGGGGAGCTCTCTGGAAGCGTCGGACGGCCGCGTTCGTTAGTCCGACGCGCCGTGTATTTTCAGTCCGACGGTGCAGTGGCAGTAGGCGTCGGACCACGGATGTTAGTCCGACGTTCATCTGTTCGACGGTTCATTTAGCGCGGGAAGTTAGCCGTTGTGATCCAACGTTCGACTTCAAACGGCTAGTGACACGTGGCATTCATCCGGGGCGTCGGACCATGCCGATTAGCCTGACGGTCTGGCCGTCGGATAGTCCGACGGTACGCAGTGAAGTCTAAACGGCTATTTCTTTGTGTGTGACTTATAAATAGTCACTTGGCTGGTTTGGGAAGTAGCTCTTAGCACTCCTAAACATTATAGAATACTTGTGAGCCTTCCCACTCAACTCTCACTCATCCTACTTGATTGTGATCATCATTTGGTGAGTTTGGCGTGCATCAAGTGCATTGCATTGATAGAGATCATCTAGAGGCACTTGGTAGTGGTAATTCGCTGCGGTTTCTCTCATTACTCTTGGAGTTTGCCGACTCCTAGACGGCTTGGAGCTGCGAGGATCGTTGAGGGGAGTTGGTGATTGTCTCTGCCTCCGATCAAGGTATTGTGAGGGGTTCTTGAGCCTATCCCCGCGGGAGATCGCGAAAGGCATCTTTAGTGGATTGCTCGTAGCTTGGTGGATCCCTATCTTGTGTTGGTTGTGCGGCACCCTTGAAAAGGGTTTGGCGTGTGATGCCAATTAGCGCGTGAACCTCCAAGTGGGTGTATCGCTACAACGAGGATTAGCTTGCCGGCAAGCAAGTGAACCTCGGTAAAAAATCTTGTGTCATCTCTCTACCGAGGATTTCTCTTGTATTTGATTGATTGGTTATATTGGACTTCATATCTTCTCTACACCGGGGGTATTGAAATCACTTGTGCTCTTTACTTTTGTGAACTTGCTGTCTTGTGTAGTTTGTTAATTAGTTGCTCACTTAAGAGTAGTGTATAGTAGTGACATAGCCTTTGAGTGTGAACTAGTGATCATAGTGTAGTATACTTGTCTAGGTGGGCTTGCATAGCATAGTTTAGAGCTAGTGCTTTGCATAGCTTGCTATTGTTACTAATCGGCTTGTTAAGTGTTGTTTGTAGATTTTTATAGGCTATTCACCCCCCTCTAGCCATTTAGGACCTTTCAATTCGTATCGGAGCCGAGGCACCGTTGATTTGAGGCTTAACAACCTACGGTGTAAAAAATGGCTCAACTCAACATTCACATCAACAACACCAAGAAGCCACCCCAATTTGATGGCACAAATTATGCATATTGGAAGAGCAAGATGACCTCATACATCAAGTCAATCAATAGAGAGGTTTGGAGGGTTGTGGAGACCAAGATTGAGATTGCCGATGCGGCAAACCCTACAACCGCCGAAGAAAGATTGCTTCAACTCAATGACATTGCGGTTTGTGCTATTCATGAGGCCGTAGATGAAAAGTGTTTGAGCAAATCAAGAACATTGAGAGTGCTCATAAAGCTTGGAAAAAGCTTGAGGAATCATATGAGGGCACCAAGGGTTAAAGGCCGCCAAAGCATACATCTTGAAGGACAAGTTTGCAAGGTTCAAGATGAAGGATGATGAAACCGTGCCGGAGATGTTCCATAGATTGCAAGTCATTGTGAATGATCTCAAGGCCGTGAATGAAGAGGTGAAGGATAGTGACTTCTCAATGAAATTCTTGAAGAGCTTGCCAAAGAGGTTTGCTACCTTGATCACGGTTTTGGTGAAGACTACATTGAGTGAGTTGACACCAAACCAAGTGCTTGCGGAGGTGATGACCGATGATGCCTATAGAGATGATGATGACAAGGAGGAGTTGATCAATAAAAAGAAGAAAGAAAAAGATGAAGACTCCAAAGATGAGAAGAAGAAGAGTGTGGCATTCAAAGCCACATCATCATCAAAGGACAAGGGCAAAGGAAAAGTTGAATCAAGTGAAGATTCATCAAGCACAACTGAGAGTGATGAGGAGATGGCCCTTCTAGTGAGGCGATTTGGCAAGTTCATGAAGAAGAAGGGCTACCGGGCAAGAAGGAAGAAGAATGCAAGAAAATTTGATGGCCCAAGAAGATGTTTCAATTGTGGAAGCAAAGATCACTTGGTAGACGATTGCCCACACTCAAGTGAAGATGATCACAAGGGCAAAAAAAAGAACAAGCATGAGAAGAAGGAGAAGAAAGAGAAGAAGGAATCCTTATACAAGAAGAAGAAGAACTATTCTCATGTGGTGACATTGGATAGTGATGCCTATTCAAGTGATGAAGAAAGTGATGATGACAAGAAGAGCAAGAGGAAGGCACATGCAAGTATTGCCATTCACGACAAACCTTCCATCTTCGATACTCCTTCATGCTTCATGGCCAAGGGCTTTAAGGTATCATCCAATAGCGAATCTAGTGATGATGATAGTGATGATGACCTAACAAAAGAAGAATTAATTGAAATGCTTGATGATGCACGTATTCATTTTGATAAATTTAGAAAGGAATGTAAGTGATTGCGCAAGGATAAACAATCCATTGAGCAAGAACTTGAGAAGCTTAGAGCATCTTATGAGAGTCTAAAGGAAGACCATAAGAAGCTCCAAAAGGCTCACACTAAGCTTGATGAAGCTCATTCCTCTCTAGTTGAGCAAAATGAAAACTTGCAACAACAAATGTAAAAGAAAGAAACTAAAACTTGCAACATAGGTGTAACATGTGATATTTCTTGTGAACCTATTATTGTTACTACTACTAACCCTTCTTGTAGCACCCCCACTACTACCTCACCTACTAGTGACCCTTTACTAGTAGTTGAGAACAAGAACCTAAAGGAGGAGGTTAAAAAGCTCAATCACTCATTAGCTAAGCCTTATGGTGGTGAGGACCGCTTGCTTATGTGCTTGGGTAGCCAAAGGGCATCTCTCCACAAAGAGAGATTGGGCTATACCCCCAAGAAAGGCAAAACCGCTTTTGCTCCTCATAAGACTTGTTTTGTGAAGAGAAATGGCCGGTATTGCACAAAATGCAAGCAAGTTGGTCATATAGAGCAAGATTGCAAAAATAAGAAATCCAATGCATATGTATCCTCAATTAAGTTTGATTCTTGCTACATTCTTACAAAGGGCTCAAACGGTGTGAAGGCTAAGTTTGTTGGTACATCCATGTTGGGTCCAAAGAAGAAGACCATTTGGGTACCAAAGAGCTTAGTCACTAACCTTCAAGGACCCAAGCAAGTTTGGGTACCTAAAAGGAATTGATCTCTTTTTTAGGTAAATTACAAAGCCGGAGGGAGGCATTGGGTGCTTGATAGTGGATGCACTCAACATATGACGGGTGATTCTAGTATGTTTGGCTCTCTCAACACAAGTGCAAATAGTGGCTATGATGCAATCACATTTGGTGACAACAAGAAAGGGAAAGTGAGAGGACTTTGTAAAATTGCTATCTCCAATGATATGTCCATCGCAAATGTGTTGCTAGTTGAAAGCTTAAACTTTAATTTGCTCTCGGTTGCACAACTTTGTGATCTCGATTTTAAGTGCATATTTGGGGTTGATGATGTTGAAATTGTTAGTGTTGATGGGTCAAATTTGATATTTAAAGGGTTTAGATATGACAACCTATATCTTGTGGATTTCAATGTTAGTGAAACTCAATTGTCAACTTGTTTGATCACTAAGTCAACTTTGGGTTGGTTATGGCATAGAAGGCTTGGTCATGTTGGAATGAAACAATTGAACAAATTAGTGAAGCATGATCTAGTTAGAGGTTTGAAAGATGTCACTTTTGAGAAAGATAAGCTTTGTAGTTCATGTCAAGCCAGCAAACAAGTTGGAAATACACATCCTAAGAAGAGCATGATGAGTACTAGTAAAGCTTTTGAGCTCTTGCATATGGACTTGTTTGGACCAACCACATATACTAGCATTGGTGGGAACAAGTATGGATTTATGATTGTGGATGACTATACTAGATATACATAGGTATTCTTTCTAGTTGACAAGAGTAAAGTATATGATATATTCAAGTCTTTTGTCAAGAGAACCCAAAATGAGTTTGAAACAACAATCAAGAAAGTTAGAAGTGACAATGGTAGTGAATTCAAAAACACCAAAATTGATGAATTGTGTGATGAGTATGGCGTTGGACATGAATTCTCACCCAAGTATACACCACAATCAAATGGCATTGTTGAGAGGAAGAATAGAACCTTGATAGATATGGCAAGATCAATACTAAGTGAATACAATGTTAGTCATTCTTTTTGGGCCGAAGCAATCAACACCGCTTGATACTACATCAACCGCTTATATTGCCATGGTATGCTTGCAAAGACTCATTATGAGCTATTGAATGGTAGAAAGCCCAACATTGTATATTTTCGGGTTTTTGGTTGCAAATGCTACATTCTCAAGAAAGACACAAGATTGAGCAAGTTTGAAAAGAAATGTGATGAAGGTTTCTTAATTGGGTATTCAACCACAAGCAAGGCATATAGAGTTTGGAATTTGGCTAGTGGTACTCTTAAGGAGGTACATGATGTTGAATTTGATGAAACCCAAGGCTCTCAAGATGAAGTTGAAAATCTTAGTGACGTGAGAGGCAATGACTTGGCAAATGCAATGAAAGATATGGATATTGGTGATATTAGGCCAAGATAAGTCAATGATGATGAAGATGATGGTGCAATTCATACTAGTATGCAAGTTGAAAATGAAGCAAGTGCAAGTGACTCACAAGATCAATCTCAAGTGCAAGATCAACAAGCTAGTTCATCTCAATCCAATGATCAAGTTCCTATTCTCCAACCGGTCTCTATTGTAAGGGATCATCCTTTGGATCAAATCATTGGTGGTATTCAAAGTGGAGTATAAACTAGAGCAAGACTAGCTAAAATTTGTGAGCATTTCTCATTTGTGTCAACCATAGAGCCAACCAAGATTGAGAAAGCATTGAAAGATGTTGATTGGGTAAATGCCATGCATGAAGAGCTCAACAATTTCACAAGAAATCAAATTTGGGAGCTAGTGGAAAGACCAAAGAAACACAATGTGATAGGAACAAAATGGGTCTTTAGAAACAAGCAAAATCAAGATGGCATAGTAATAAGAAACAAGACTAGATTGGTTGCACAAGGTTACACTCAAGTATAAGGTCTTGATTTTGGAGAAACCTATGCACCGGTTGCTAGATTGGAGGCCATTAGAATCTTATTAGCCTATGCTTGTGCCCACAACATCAAGTTATATCAAATGGATGTCAAGAGTGCATTTCTAAATGGGTACATCAATGAGTTGATTTATGTGGAACAACCTCCCGGATTTGAAGATGTGAAGAAACCCAACCATGTGTACAAGCTAAGAAAGACATTGTATGGTTTAAAGCAAGCACCTAGAGCATGATATGAGAGATTGAGAGATTTCTTGCTCTCTAAAGGGTTCAAAATGGGAAAGGTTGATACAACTCTCTTCACTAAGAAGCTTGGTAATGATTCATTTGTGTTGCAAATATATGTGGATGATATCATCTTTGGATCAACAAATCAAGATTTTTGTAAAGAATTTGGAAATATGATGGCAAGTGAGTTTGAAATGTCCATGATTGGTGAGCTTAGCTACTTCCTTGGTCTTCAAGTTAAGCAAATGAAGAATGATACATTTATAAGTCAAGGAAAGTACATAAGGGACATGGTGAAGAAATTTGGATTAGAACATGCAAAGCCCATGAATACTTCTATGGCAACTAATGGGCATTTGGACTTGGATGATAGTGGCAAAATGGTAGATCAAAAGCTATATAGATCAATGATTGAAAGTCTCCTTTATGTGACCGCATCTCGACCGGATGTCATGTTTAGTGTGTGCATGTGTGCAAGATTTCAAGCCTCACCAAGAGAAAGTCATTTGAAAGCCGCAAAGAGAATATTGAGATATTTAAAGGGCACACAAGATGTTGGGTTGTGGTATCCTAAGGGGTCCAACTTTGAGCTTATTGGATATTCGGACTCCGATTATGCCGGTTGCAAGGTAGATAGAAAGAGCACTAGTGGAACCTGTCAATTGCTTGGAAGGTCACTTGTATCTTGGTCTTCAAAGAAGCAAAATAGTGTTGCTCTCTCAACGGCCGAAGCAGAGTACATTAGTGCCGGAAGTTGTTGTGCACAATTGCTTTGGATGAAGGCAACCTTAAGTGATTTTAGATTAAAATACAAGAAAGTGCCTTTGCTATGTGACAATAAGAGTGCTATCAAGCTAACCAACAACCCCGTGCAACATTCAAGAACAAAGCACATTGACATAAGGCATCACTTTATTAGAGATCACCAAATCAATGGGGACATTGCAATTGAAAGTGTTGGCACCGAAGATCAATTAGCGGATATCTTTACCAAGCCACTTGATGAGTCAAGATTTTGCAAGTTGAGAAATGAGCTAAACATACTAGACTACTCCAACATGAAGTGAAAAGCATTCCGCATTATATGACATGCCTCTTCTTCGATTAAAGCAAGGTAAAATTGGTTGACATGGCATTTATACTTTGATAAGGATTTGTCTAGTTCATGTAGACATGAAATGCATCTTATAGGATCATTCATGAAAAATCAAATGCTTTCATGTATATATGGTACCACTTTTGTTCTTTATGCTTGTATGATTAAGTGGTAGCATATGACATATTGATGGGCTTGCAAACCTAGTGTTGAATCTAGAACATGAGCTCATGATGCTAGTGAGGTATGAAGAAGCTTGTCCTTGGCTCAAACATAGTTACATATTCTAGGCAAGTGATCTAGCTTGAACCAATGTGAACATGAATTAAACCCCATCTATTGACTTGATACTCCCATAATTTGCACCATCTTTGGTGATTGTTGACAAAGGGGGAGAAGAAAGTCAAAAAGATAAGAAAGAAAAGGGGTCAATTAAAAATGTGAAAGCACACAAGTAGGGGGAGCAAGCTCATGAATAAGTTGTTGCATTTGTGTATGCATTAACCATATGAATTGTTGCATTGTCAAAACTTCAATTCGTATACTTGTTTGAATTGATGAAATGCTTAGAAATAGGATTTGAATGGTGATTTGACAAACTAGCATGCATAGGACTTATATGTCATACAAAGTACCTCCTTTACTTAAATATGATCTCACGAGGTATTTTGAGTTTGTGATGCGTGACTAGTAAACAATGGTGCTAAGGATGGTATATTTCTGCAACTCCGATGGTATCACGCTTCAAAGGTCCATTCTATATACCTTAGCATCATTTGATAGTAGTTGCTCACCCAAACTTTAAAATTCATGCATATGTGAAAAATTAAACCAAACACAAGGAATCACATATGTAGGGGGAGCTAATACTACCAAAGTACAAACTTGGTTTTTATCTCATATCTTTGTGAAGGTTGTCATCAATTACCAAAAAGGGGAAGATTGAAAGCCCATGTTTGGTTTTGGGTAATTGATGAAATCCAGTTTGCTAACAATTGCTCTAAGTGTTTCATGAGAACAATTAGCAAATAAGATGGAGCAAAGGACCGGGTCGGTGGAGGCCACAGGTGAAGGGAAATGACGGCATCCATGCAAGTGGTATAAATCCATCATCAAAGGTGTCCACAAGGTCCATCGAGAGATGAGAAAGAAGTTGATAAGAAACCGGGAGCTCAAGGCAAAGGTATAACTAATAGGAGCTCTTTTGGTTTTGGTGATCAAGACTCCATAGAGGGAGTGATCACATTTAGAATAGATAGCCGTACTATCAAGAGGGGCGAAATCGTTGATGAAATACGGTTATCAAGTGCCACTAGGTGTTCATGATCATTGTATTGCATATAGATGCTAGTGACAAGAACAAACCCTTGGAAAACTCTTTTGAAAAGGCTAACACACGTGCACAAGGTGTAGAACACTTAGTGTTAGCAAATAGGAACAAAGGTGAAAGGTTTGAGTGAAAATCCAAAGAAAACAGAGCGTCGGACCGTAGAGTCTCAGAGCGTCGGACCATTAGCCTCGGTCCGACGGCTAACACTGCTGAGAGGGTCGGACGCTCAGTCCCTGAGCGTCGGACCATTAGCCGAAGCGTCCGACGGTGCATATCGTGCGACAGATGACATGTGGTGAGCTCTGAGAGCGTCGGACTCTCGGCGTTAGTCCGACGGTTAGCGTCGGACCAACGTCCGACGGTTTTGATCGCTCGGGGAGCTCTCTGGAAGCGTCGAACAGCCGCGTTCGTTAGTCCGATGCGCCGTGTATTTTCAGTCCGACGGTGCAGTGGCAGTAGGCGTCGGACCGCGGAGGTTAGTCCGACGTTCATTAGTCCGACGGTTCATTTAGCGCGGGAAGTTAGCCGTTGTGATCAGTGACACGTGGTGTTCATCTGGGGCGTCGGACCGTGCCGATTAGTCCGACGGTACGCAGTGAAGTCTAAACGGCTATTTCTTTGTGTGTGACTTATAAATAGTCACTTGGCTGGTTTGGGGAGTAGCTCTTGGCACTCCTAAACATTATAGAATACTTGTGAGCCTTCCCACTCTACTCTCACTCATCCTACTTGATTGTGATCATCATTTGGTGAGTTTGGAGAGCATCAAGTGCATTGCATTGATAGAGATCATCTAGAGGCACTTGGTAGTGGTAATTCGCAGCGGTTTCTCTCATTACTCTTGGAGTTTGCCGACTCCTAGACGGTTTGGAGCTGCGAGGATCGTTGAGGGGAGTTGATGATTGTCTCCGCCTCCGATCAAGGTATTGTGAGGGGTTCTTGAGCCTATCCCCACGGGAGATCGCGAAAGGCATCTTTAGTGGATTGCTCGTAGCTTGGTGGATCCCCATCTTGTGTTGGTTGTGCGGCACCCTTGAAAAGGGTTTGGCGTGTGATGCCAATTAGCGCGTGAACCTCCAAGTGGGTGTATCGCTACAACGAGGATTAGCTTGCCGGCAAGCAAGTGAACCTCGGTAAAAATCTTGTGTCATCTCTCTACCGAGGATTTCTCTTGTATTTGATTGATTGGTTATATTGAACTTCATATCTTCTCTACACCGGGGGTATTAAAATCACCTGTACTCTTTACTTTTGTGAACTTACTCTCTTGTGTAGTTTGTTAATTAGTTGCTCACTTAGGAGTAGTGTATAGTAGTGACATAGCCTTTGAGTGTGAACTAGTGATCATAGTGTAGTATACTTGTCTAGGTGGGCTTGCATAGCATAGTTTAGAGATAGTGCTTTGCATAGCTTGCTATTGTTACTAATCGGCTTATTAAGTGTTGTTTGTAGATTTTTATAGGCTATTCACCCCCCTCTAGCCATTTAGAACCTTTCAGACGCCCATACTAGTTAGAGTCCGACGCCTCTAATTTGATCAAGACTTCGCCGAATCGAAAACTTTCCATAACGAAGTTTGATCCTCTCTCTCTCTCAAGAGTCTCCCTGGGCTATCTAGAGCTATGTTGGACAAGTGTGCATTATATCTACACTCTCTAATCTTGCTCTAAGTTAAGCTACCCATCCAAACCTCTTTTAATAGTACGTGCAAAGAGAAAAACAAAACCTAAAACTACGCCAAGTGTCTCTCAATTTCAAACGATACTTAGCACTAGCCTATCACCGTCTTGTCTTCCATCCTTTAAAAACCGAATCGATTTCCATCGCTAGGGGCTTGAACCTACATGTTATTATGACCTAACCTATAGGTTATCCTGCAAAACACACGTTAGTCATAATAACCGTCTTGTTGTCATTGATCACCGAAACCACTAGGGCCTAGATGCTTCAGCTAAATTCTACGTTTGAACTATTGTGAAAAAAAACTCATTTATGACTAAAAATAAACTGAATCTAACTTAAACAAACAGTGTTGGATCCTTTGTGGCAGATACATAGCTAGTAGAAGGATCTCTGGTTCTCTTTCATATGGATCGTCAGCTTGGATTTCTCCGCTCTTAATTAACTAATCACCTATATAGTAGAGATGGTTGTTCTGAATAACAACTAGCCGGTAACTCATTGGATATCTTTTTTCAAATAAAATAGAGGATGCCTGGTTTCCGGGCGTCCAGCAAGGCTTCAAGTTTACTACGTACTCAAGTCTATTCAATTTAGTAGCCTAAAATATATTTTTCTGAGGATTTATAAGATGATATGTGTTTGCATTATTATGTTTTTTGTTCATAGCCTTTTGCCTTTCAAAATTTTCACAGCTTGCATACAGTAATCTTGTTGAGGCAAAATTGTAGTTTATTTTTAGCCAATTATATCTGTTTGACCCATTAGAGCAAGGCTAATAATACATTTGGCTCAGCTCACTCGTATAATAGTCACTCTTTCCAGTTAATATATGGTCCGCTTGTCTCTTATAGAGTTTCTTGGTTTTTGTGTCCAAACCGACTGGTAATCTTTTTTTCCTCCATATCTATACCCAGCTCCCACCTCTCATTATACTCCCTCCATATAGGAAAAGATATCGTTTTTGAAAAGGCTTTGGTCAAACATTGAAAATATAAATCATAAATAACTTTTAAGTTGTTGAGTTTAAAAATAAATATATGTATATATCACTTTTCAAAAAATATTTTTATAAAAATATAAAATCAAAGTCATACTTTGAAGATTGGGTTGTTGTTCTAAACGATATTCTCTTTCTTTTCGGAGTTAGCACCTAGGCCTGTTTAGTTGGGGAAAAAGTTTGGGTACTGTAGCACTTTCGTTTGTATTTGACAATTTTTGTTTAATCATAGTCTCAAAAAATTCGTCTCAATATTTATAAATAAACTGTACAATTAGTTATGTTCTACGTATGCGTCTAAAGATTTGATGTGATAGAAAATGAAAGTTTGGAAAAGTTTGAGCTAAACATGGCCTTATACTGACCCAAATTATCTGATCGCTTTTTGGGGGCTATTTAAAAATTTGCCCCCTTTACGGTTGCCTCCTCTTCAATTGCCCTCCTTAGAATGGCAATTAAAGATTTGCCCCCAACACTCTCTCTGGTGCTACAGTTTTGCCCATTTTGCCTGAGTGGCTGTCCAACTCAACGCGCCACGGTGGATCAGCCACGGGAAAAGACGCCCCCTGTCCCTAGCCCTATTTTGCTCACCCTAGATGCCATCTCCAGCCATTGTTTAATAAAAATTTGACATGATATATGTATATATAAATTCAACAACCATGTATACATTCATATATAAATTCGACAAATTGTAAACATTCGACATCATTTATAAATAGCCATGGCCACAAATCCACATGATCTTGTAACAAATATATATATATGAAATAACATGCACAGCTCAACTGTAACATGCATAGCAGGCACACCATTAGCTAAACAGACCACTCATTATCTAAGTTTGGTCATGGCAGCCATACATAGTCATTAAACAGGTTCTAGGCAACACATAGTAGCTAAGGCAATGGCCATTTAACAGTTCTGGCCAACAAAAGTACAAAGTTGCTAACAAAAGAACACAAAAGTCATTGTTGTCCATGTCCACAGCCTTGAATTGACTCATTTTTCTTGATCTTGGAGGCCAGCATCTTCCTTCTGGGAGTCATCTTCTTGGGCACAGCCTCCACAGCTTGTAGCTCTCCTTCTGGAAGAGGTTCAGCTGCACCCAACAACAATTTCCTAGAAAGAACATATTTTTGAAATTGAGGGGTATTTACAGTGCACTAGTTTAGAATAAAAATCCTAGTGACTATACCTCCTTGTGCTTGGACCTGATGGGGTTGCTGGAGCAGCTAGCTAAAACTCTGCACGCACAGGTTCAGAAGTGAGCTCTCTGTTGGCTGCCCTTGCTGCTGCGTCAGCAGCTTCCATAGCTTCTGAAGCTCTGAGCTGAGCTTGTTCTGCCTGCAGCCTTGCCCTCAATGCAGCTTCTCTTGCTAATGCTAGCCTTGTCCTTGGAGTGGCTTGTTCAGGAGCAGGGATGTCCCATGTCTTGCTTTTCCTCCTCCCAGGCTTCACACTTGTCTTCTTAGTTCTCTTTCTGTAAGAAAAAAATAATTAATTTGTTAGCACATTGCAGCAACATCAATCGTAAATAGAAAATGTGTGAAGTCCTACCTTTTCTTTGTTCCTGTCAAGCTACACCTCCAGCTACCTTGCCTGTGCCCAGTTTCACCACATCCTTTACATATGGATTGTCTGGTTGCCTTCCCACTTCTCTTAGCTGCCGGTTTTTTCCTATTTTTCACTTGCCTACCTGGCCCTCTCTTTTTCCCAATTGGCTCATGCAGATGAAATCCCTTATCCACTTTAGGCCACTGACTTATATCTGTAATATTTGCTACTATTCCATCATAAGCAGCTTGAAACCTCTCGACAGAGTAGTAATTGTCCACATAGCTGCCCATGTTTGGCTGCCTTGTGCTGGTGATGACTGCTAGTGCATGTGGACAGGGTTTCCTAGTAACTTGCCACTCTCTACAAGTGTATGCCCTCTGAGTTAAATAAACAACATGCCTTCTGACATCTTCATCCTTATATATCTCAGTCACTTCAGTTTGCTCAGGATGGCCTTTGGTGACCTTCAGGTGGCTTAGCCCCTTGGAAGCTGCATTTAGTTGGTGAATCACAGCAGGCAGTATGCCAGGTGATAAGGCCCTTGAGATCCTCCTCCTCTTGGAAAACAGTACCACTAACTTCTCCCTTATTGCATCAACCAAGATGTGAGGAGGCAGGTCCTTCAAGTCCTTCACCCAAGAATTCCAACTCTCAGCTAGGTTGTTGTTAATATAACTAGGAGAAAACCCCGCGCGTTGCTGCGGGAATCGCCGGTAAAATTATACTACTTATATGATGTGGTTTGCAAATGTAAAAAGCTTGAGTGAAACATAATGACATGCGTTAGTTGGATGTGTTAGTGGATGATGACGAGGACACTTTGCATGGCAAGATATAATGTGGATTTTGAGTGGATGCTGATGTGGACACTTTGCATGGCAAGAGAAATAGCTAGTGGGGTTTGTTTATATAAGAAGTATAGATCACATTTGATGTCTGCACTGAATTTACTTCTTTCCCACAACAAACTATGATGGTCATCTAGCCACTTAGTTATTTCTGGGCTTGCTGCCACAACCTTGTCAAAAAAGTACTTGAACCTATGTGGAGAGTAGGCTCTTGCTGCAGGTCACATATTTTTTGCATAAACCTCTCCAGTGTAGTACTTCTTCATGTTATCCATCAGATGTCTGAAGCACTCTCTGCTCTGCCCATGGAAAGACTTGTTTCACTGTAGCTTCAAGCCCCTTGCATGCATCAATGCAAACAGCTAGCCTAGGCATGGGCCCTATTGCTTTACCTAGCTGTTCCATGAACCATGTCCAATTCTCTTTGGTTTCAGTGTCAAGGAGACCAAATGCTAGTGGAAACATCCAATTGTGCCCATCTAATGCTAAAGCTGCAGGCATTTGTCCATTCTACTCTCCATTTAAATGTGTGGAATCTATACTAATGTAAGGCCTGCAACCATATAAGAATCCATCTATGCAAGCCTTGAAGGCAAAAAAAATCTAGTGAAATGTACCTTCCCATCAACTGTGACTGTGTCTATCTCTACAACACTGCCAGGTGACCTCAACTCTACCTCGGCTTTGAATCTGTACAACCAATCATAGGAATCAGACCACTTACCAAATAGTTTATCTGCTGCCCTCTGTCTCCCATACCACACAGTTTGGTATGGGATCTCAGTGCCATACTTGTCATCTAGGTACTCCTTTATTGCAGCAGCCCCCATACTTGGTTTTTTCTTCAATAGAGGTATAGCTCTCTATGCAACCCAACCTAAAGAAGCCATCTTGGAAACAACTTTGTTCGCTGATGGACACGTGTGGTCATCACTATTGATCTGAATCTGCATAACAAAACATTTTGTGTTAGAAACCAACTCAAGAAAAAAGCTCCTAATAAAGCATGAACAAAAATACAATGCTACATGTCAAAACAGTTAGTTCAAAAAAGTACCATGACACTCTTATCGCGTTGAGTCTTAGCTCTAATAACCCAAGGACAGCCAGCTGCCGTGTAATATCCAGTGAACCTATTCCTGTCAGACTTCTTAGTCCCAAGCTCAAAATCTTTCTGAATGGCATATTGCCTAAGTGCTAACCTAAAGTCATCCATACAGGGATAGTGTGTGCCAACTGACATATCAGGACAGTCCAAATCCCATTCAGCCATTGGCTCAGAAGGCGCTGTGCCATCAACAGGAATTGCAGCATCTTCCATCTCCGTTTCAAGTTCTCTAGAGATGGCAAGTATGGGAATTTCCTCTGTGCCAGCTTCCTCAGCCCTCTGATGAGCTGCTTGGAACCGCATAGCCTTATAAACAACATCCTCATCAGCTATTGCATTTGCCTCACCATCCTGAGCTTCATCTTGTAAGATAGTCAGTGTAGCCCAGTCTACTGGAACTACCTCATCACCATCCTGTGCTAGAGAGGTACAAGTATCAGCAATGCCTTCTGAATTAGCTCCAACATGTGAAGCATCAACATTGGTTACACCAGACCTAGGAGTAATGCCACTATCATTTGCCTCATATCCATCCTTCGTAGTAACCTCAACAGAAATGTATGCCATCCTTTCATTCCATTTTTGCTCTATCATTTTCTGCCAGTGTTCATCCCTTCTAATTTTCCATGTAGAGCCAACGGTATCACTGTCCAAAACCCAAATTGACAATGTTTGGCTAGGTCCCCAAATAATCTTTGTAGCCATATTCTCATGAAACTGAGCTAGACTATACCCAACACTCCTATCCAGCCACAACTCATGCTCTTGGTCACACATTTCAACAACCTCATCATAATCAAGCACATTGTACTTAGCAACCTTAAGAACTAGCCTAAATGCATTGCCAGGTTCGATCCTAGCATGAATGTAGACATAAAAATAATGCATCGTTAGCCAAGCCTCCCATATACCCAGCCCAGTCGTTTGTACTGCCCTATAGTGGAATTAGAGAGACTCACCAAGGGAGATGTCGCCAGGTTCCATGGTCACAGATCAGGATCGAGCACCACTACATCACCCGCCTACATCAGAACACAAGCGTTTTCAGGGGACAAGCCAAGATTGCAGTAAAAATAAACGTCAAGAGATACTAAAAAAATCACTAAACAAGCCCACTCCATGCCGCCGTCGGACGCCGTTCTCCCTATTGCCATATCGTCGTCAACCTCTGGACTCGGCGAGCTTGGCTGGTCGGGCATCACCAGGAGCTGGAGCACCGCCTATGGTTAACCCTAACCCTAGCTCGGCAAAGGAAGCAAAATACGAGGCCGGCGAGGCTACGAGGGTGGGGGAAGTGCGTGCCAAACCTGCGTCGGGATTGTGGAGGTGCAGATCGGGGTCGGCTTCTGGCAACCCATCCCCTGGCTGCTTCGCCGTGCAGCCGCCGCCGACTGGAGTCGCGAGAACAAGGACAGAGGACGGGGCGCGAAGGTGACTGCAGGAGGGGCGGTGGCAGGCTCGGCGAACGCCGGTCGTGCGACGCGAGCAGACCTTCGTCTCCGCCTCGAGTGTCCCGCGCGTGGGTCTCCCCCGTCGCGACGGGGATGAGGACGCGGGATGAGGGGATGCGTGAGGATGAGGACGGGTCATGCAGCGATGGGAACAAAACAAAATAGGGGAGGGCAGAGATGTCTTTTTCCGTGGCCGATTCACCGTGGCGCGCTGAGTTGGACAACCACTCAGGCAAAATGGACAAAATTGTAGCACCAAAGAGAATATTAAGATAAATCTTTAATTGCCATTCTAAGGAGGGCAATTTGGAGAGCAGACATCCCGCTTTTTGGTCCACTAGCTCCGTCGCTCGGGTCGATGCTCTCCGTCTCCGATAAAAAAAAAAAAATCGTCCGTTTCTCTCTCAAAGAAAATCGTCTGTTCGCCTCTCTCGCCGCCGCATCGGTGTCCCGCGCCGGCGCTCCTCCCGTCCGTGCTGCGGTGGCGAACGCGGAGCCCAAGGGCACGACGACGACGAGGAAGGCCAAGGCCTCGGCAACAGCAAGGGAGATAAAGGGCGCATCGGCGCCGGCGACATCCTCTACAACCGGACGCGGCAGCAGCAGCAAAGGCCGCCGGTGCCCACCTCTTCGGTTGCGGCAACAACTCGGCGACAGAAGCACCCATCCCCCATCGGTAGAACCCGGATCTGACGCCGTGGGTGCTGGGAGGCGGCCACCGACAATAGTGCGATTCCTCCTCCATTGCTGTAGCCGTATCCTTCCCTTGTGGACTTGCGGTGCTTCCTCAACAAACAGACATATTAGCATTCTGGTACTTTCCTGTGACCCTATCTAGGAACTTCTGAGTTTTGTTGGCTGTTTGTTCTCTCGGACTACATGCTGATGGTCATTTGATAATTTCTAGTAATTTCTATCTGAATAGCAATTGCCTTGTGCAGGACTATCGGATTCTTGAAAATAACTGGAGTCAATTATTCTTTAGAGGTACAATGAAGAAAACAGTTTATTTTATTTTATTTTATTTTTGCTTCTGAGTATGTTTATTTCATCAGCAGATCAGCTTTAGCACTGCAACCTGTGGCATGAGCTAAGCTTTAAAAAACTGCATGTTTAGAAATTCATTTCATCAACGCTCTGTTTTCAAATCTCTGTTCATGTCTCTAAGAGAGTATTGCAGCCTTCACTTTCACTGCGTAGACAAGTTCATATTATGAAATACTATGTATGACCTATGTAACCATCCTGAATGCTCTTGCTGGTTAGCCATTTTCCTAAGTGCTTTTCCTCATTAGCTGCTTTTACTCTCTCTGCATTGTTCTGTATAAGATGAGCTATTGTGGTGTCCTGCAAGCCATGTCTAATCTCAAATGAGTAGTGTCATGTTCATGTCCAGAGTATAATTTGCTTTGAATAACAATAGGTTGTCAGGTACCTCCATCTGTTCCAAATCTAACATAGAATGATCAGATACCTGATAGTACTCTGAACTACATCCTGACTATCTCATAGGATGAATGTTATTGAAATTGAAGGCCTATAGCTGTTATCTATATTTTTTTTCTGAATTTTTAGCTTGATCTGTTTAGTTAATAAAAATGCTGCTATTGTGTTTTGTTTCCCACGTATTTTGTCAACTTCGATGCCTGCTGACATGCTGCTGCTGGGTTTTTTTTTTTTTTTTTTTTTTTTTTTTTTTTTTTTTTTTTTTTTTTTGTGAAAGCACTTGGGTGGTCAAATGCTTCTGGTTTCGGTTGAGGGATTTCAAGTTTCTGTTTCAAGTTTCAGGTTTCAGTGAACTGTCTAGACTAAATAGTTTGCTCTGCATCAGTGAACGCTTTGGTCCTTATCCAGTGACTTTGTTGCTGCATACTGTCATGCTGATTTCCTGATAGATTGTGGCCAGACACTGAATGTTTAGCTGAACTGGATGTGGATCCTTCATTTCCAGAGACAATAGCATGGCCATTATAGGCTTCCTGAATATATGGCATATGTCTGAATGCCATCTTTTTTCCACCCCTTGATATGTGGCCTGTATAAACTTGTAGAAACAATTATTTTTACTGCTAGGATATAGGATACAGTTGCCAAGTGGTTGCTGACACTGGACTGCAATTAGTGGTCTTGGCAACTTTTTGCAATAAGAAAATAAAACACATTTCAAAACCTGAAAATGTGAGTATGGATGGTTTGCTACCCTAGTACCCTCAATTTTCCTCGGAGAAATTGTCTACTATTTTTGTTGCTGTTTCTCTGTTACTATTTGACATTGGTTCTTTGTTACTATTTGACTTTGCATAAGTACGAACAAATGTGCTTCCAAATTATATTATATTTGGACATTAAAAAACAGTTCTATGTGCAGTAACTAGAGATTTTTTGAGTTTGTATGAAGTGCACACTTCAGAAGGTGCAGAGGAAGGACGTGGTGCCCTGCATGGGCGAGCGAGGAGATAATAGCAGTGTTTGATGAGGTCAACCAGGTGGAGACAAACCATAACTGCCATGGGTGTTCGCACATTAAACAAAATTCGATTTTTTTTACATAAATAGCCATTTCTTTCACACATAATTCTTTAGTCGCATAAAAATTAGTATATGTTTTTTATTAACCGTTGCAATGCATGGACAAATTTGCTAGTTAGTATAATATTAGTTGAGACAATCTCTTTGAATTTTTATTTTTTTTTCCTCGTCTTTATAGAGCCACTGTATTTTGCTTGCTGTGCAGGAACTTGGAGGGAAATAACAATTTGAATAAAGAAAATCCATCAATTCGCCAAAAATATACTATAAAATCTACTTGCTAAGTGGTAAACCATACTCCTACTTTGTTTTGATCGACCAATTAAACAAAGCTTACTTCTACTTGCAACCGAGCAACCCACCTACTCCGCTGTTAGGATAACAATGGCGCAGGGAGACGAGGGCTCCACAAGCCGGAAGAAGATTCGCATCACTCTGCCATTCCAGTTCGAGGAGGATTGGGAGGACAACACCGAGGATTCAGAGTCTCATGAAGTGGATACGGATGACGAGGAGGATGAAGTGGATGCAGATGAAGAGGAGTCCATGGAGGAGGACGACGAGGATTTGCGCAGCGGTTACGAGCATGAAGAAGGTTCACATGAACAGGCTTCAGCACCGGTGCCGCCAGACGTGCGTGTTAGGGCGAGGACCGCAGTGGCAAACGTGACAGTGTGCGATGCCGATGTCCTGGACTGCGGCGTCTGCTACCTGACGCTGAGGCCTCCCATCTTCCAGATACCCGACCACATTTCAGTTTATCATTCATGTGCGATTCTTATGCAACATTTTTTCTGATACAAGCTCACTGGAAAACATAGTGTGAGGTGGGGCATGTGGTGTTCTCTACCTGCCGTGACAAGCTGGAGGCCACCGCGAGCGGCAAGTGCCACATCTGCGGCGTCGCCACGCGCGGCTACCGCCGGTGCCACGCCATGGAGCACCTTCTAGACTGCATCCGCGTCCCCTGCCCTTACTCAACTCACGGATGCGACGCTACGCCTCCCTACCACAGCCGGGAAAACCACCGTCAAGTGTGCCCGCACGCGCCGTGCCGGCAAGTCGTGTGGCTTCATCGGCTCCACGGCCGCGCTCCTGGACCATTTCGCCGGCGCACACAACTGGCCGTGCACCACCAAGGTCAGGGCTGGGGAGGCGTTCAGCATCCGCCTGCGTGATGGATTCAACTTCTTCCTTCTCGAGGACCATGTCCGCGGCGATGGTGACCAAGCGGCCACCACCGGCAGCCTCCCCGTTCCATGCATGTTCCTGGTGAATGTGACGCAGGAACGGCTTGGCCGTGCCATCTCGGTGCTCTGCATCCATCCTCACGCATCCGCCGCCGCCGCCGCCGCCGCCGCCTACGGTGCTCAGCAGCTGCTGTCGATGCACTGCGAGCTGGTCTTCTCGCGCTACGGCTCTGGGAGCTTGTGCTGTAGCCACTACCAGTCATCGGTGTTCAAAGTGGTCTGCACGGACCTCTCCAATGGGATGCCTGACCCTGAAGTCTGCCTGCAGTCTTTCGTGCCCAACACCGTTCTTGGGGACCGGGACGACAAGAATTCTATCCAGGTTAAATGCCGTATCATCAACTAGATCGAACCACTTTGTGTGTGCACGTCAAGGATTCAATTCATCTCGAACCTGCTGTAACGTGGACAACTTTGGAGGACGCCAATCAAATTAATACTAGGCCATCCTGACCTGAACTTTTGTACTTTCATGTTACTCAAGTACTTTACTCCTGCAATTTAATATTTCTAATTATTATTTCCAGAGTTATATGTGTGTTTCTTGTTCATCTGTGCCCAGACCCAGAGTCTGATGATCATCGTAATTCTGTTTCTCTTCTGCCCATGTAGTTGTTTTTATCTCAGTGTATACAGAAACCATGATCACTCAAATAGCAGCACCAAGAAGGCAACGAATTTAATATGTTCTTATGTTTTGTCTCAGATTAAGTCTGATTTTGACTTTTCTAATTTTAACTCGCAACTACAAAATTGGATTAGTTTAGGGCCTCAATAGTCACTACCGTTTCATTTAACCCCTGAACCTTTTTTGGGGGCTAAGTGGGGAAACCCCCACCTATTTTTTTTTCTTATTACTTTGGGGAAAGCATGTACAGGTGCACAAGGTGTGCAAAATAGGAGCTTGCAAGCTCAAAAAGAAAAAGGGAGGAAACACTAGCGTAAATTCTCCAGCCACATATTTAGGGAACCTGCAAGGTTGACTTTTGCCTTGATGCATATCAAGCCAATTTCCTCTCTAAACTGACTTTTCCAGCTGTTAAGGTTGCACTTCCTGTTATCAAAGATCAATCCATTCCTAGAGTTCCAAATGATCCAACATGCTGTGGTGGCGATTTCTCTGAGAATTGAGTTTCCAAAAGCAGTTCTGACTTCAACAAACATGTCTAGAGGTTCAGAGACAGGTCCAGCAACCATACTGAAAGGACATTCGAAGATGAGATTCATGCATGTTTCCTCAATTCCCAAATTACAGAATACATAGTTATAATCATCCAAAGCTTTGTTCTTCCTCCTCAACAGGTTCCTTGTGTTTAGTCGGTTCGTAAGCAGGAGCCAAAACAAAAATTTTATGTTTCCCTTAGTTGCCAGCCGTCCATAAGGGGGGTGATGCTTCTTTAGTATCCTGGAGATGTTTATATGCCTTCCTCGAGCTGAAATTTGGAGAGTTCTAGATATAGTCCAACTGTCCCAAGTTCATTAAATTTTTTTGAAGAAAACTGTCCCAAGTTTATTGGTCCCAATCTGTCTTCAAAGGCTTGGATTGAGAGGGGAAGAGTAAAATTTCTACTGATCTCACTATCCAAGTAGAATCTTATGGATCATTTCTCCTCCTTAGCAAAAGAGAACAAATGAGACAATCTGTCAATTAGATAAGTCTCAGGCCCTGTTTGAGAGACCTCTAGCTCCAGTTTCTCCAAGAATAATCACTCCCAACTAGCCAAACACTCAAAATGCAAACTGATTCAGATAAGGATCAGTAGAAAATCACTTCTTCATTTATACTAGGAGGTAGGAGCTTAAAAAAAACTGCTTCACCCTGCTCCCTGTTATATTCTGATGGGGATTAGTAGAGAATCAATTCTCATCAGTCCTCACCCTACTTTCACCTAGGAATCCAGTGAAATCACTCTACCGAAGAATCAAGGAGCGGAGCTCTCCCAAACAGGGCCTCAGTCCAGTTATCTTTCCAAAACAAAGCTGAATTATTAAGGTTTGGCTTATGAACTGCCATGGAGGTGAAATCAGGAAAGAGTTTGAGCACATCATTCCACCAAAAGGATCCAACCGGGCACCTGGCATGCTAGGGGACGCTTCTGTTTGTATAGAGCATTTTTCCAAACCTCAGCATGGTTATAGAATTTATCCAAGTATTTCAGGAATCCATCTTGTTGACATCTCCACCATTTCACAGAGAAGCAAAATTTTTCATTTCTCATTTGGTCGTTTGTTTTATTCAATTTTTTTATCCAAATAATAAAATACATAGATCAGTACAAGTAGTACAGTTTCTCTAATAATAAAATAAGGATTTATAAAATAAAGAATATTTATAGAAAAAATTAAATAAGACGAATGGTTAAACGAGAAATCTTAAAGTAAAAAAACATCATTTTGTTTGGGAAGAAAATAGGAAAAAGTCTACTTTTCCTCCCTCAACTTTTGTGAAAGTCTGCTTTTCGTCCCTGAACCGCAAAACTGGATAAATCAATTCCCTCAAGATTTGAAATCGTGCATTTTACCTCCCTGATCCAATTATAAGCGGTTTTTTCTTTTTCTTTTTTATTTATTTTGGTTAAATCTTTGGAAAATCATAGTAAATCATAAAATAGAAAATCAATTTTTTTTGGGACTTCATATGAGTAAATCTACAAGTGAACATATAATATGGTATACTTTAGTACAAAATTTTCCTGATTTAGATCTATGCAGCTTTTATTAATTAATTAGTTTAATTCATAATTGCAGTTTTTAAGGTTCAATTGTGGTGAATTTTTTATAGTGGCCTAATTATTGTATGCTTGAACTATAGTAAAAATTTCATATTCATTGGATCATGTATAACTTATTTATAGATTTCTTTAGGGTTTATGCTTGTTAAATCTAAATAAATCTATAACTAATTTTAGATTTAGTTAAATTTAGTTATAACAAACTTTAGATTTAGGTATAGATTTCTTTATGATTTATGCTTGTTGAATAAATCTATAACAAAATCTAAAATTAGTTATAGATTCATTTAGATTTAGCAAGCATAAACCCTAACGAAATCTATAAATAAGTTATACATGATCTAATAAGTATGAAATTTTTTACTACAGTTCAAACATACAATAGTTAGGCCATCATAAAAATTATTACCAGAATTGAACCATAAAAATTACAATTATGAACTATTCTAATTAATTATAGAAAAGCACAGATCTAAATCTATAGAAAATTTTGTAATAAAACATACCATATTATATGTTCACTTGTAGATTTACTCATATGGAGTCCAACGAAATTTGATTTTTCATTTTATGACTTTTTGTGATTTACTACGATTTTTCAAAGATTTAGCTGAAATAAATTTAAAAGAAAAAGACAAATCCGCCTTCAAAACCGCTTATAATTGGACCAGGGAGGTAAAATGCACAATTTCAAAAGTTGGAGAGGTGATTTATCCGGTTTTACGATTCATGGACGAAAAATGGACTTTCACAAAATTTAAGAGTAAAAGTGGGCTTTTTCCAAGAAAATAAGTGTATAGCGATGTTAGCAAATCTCACCCACTTTCCAGGCCGGGCCACAAGGCCCACTATGGTCACGTCGCCCGGGCAACCCCTTCTCACGATCCCTAACCGGCTAACCCTACTACCCAGCCGGCGGACGGCGGCAAGGCTCGTGGCAAGCAATCCTGCCATGGTTGCTGGTGGCCGGCCGGCGCTCGGCGGGACGGCGGTGGGACTCCTGGCTGCGGTATTCCTTCTCCCCCGCTACGCGCGGTGGCCGGGACTCCTGGAGGCAACAACACAGCAGCAATGGCACACGAAGGTGACGCACTGACGCCAGGGCCAACATCGTCCTGCGGGTGTGGTCGCGGCCGCGGCCGCTGTTTGTGGTAAGTTGTTAATTTATCGTTCCGTTGAATCGTCGAGTACGGAGAAAGGTGATTTTTCGCATGCTGTGGATTGAAGTCGATCAAGAGGAGGAAGAATTAAGAAAAGCGTCGATGACGATGAGTTCCTGGAGGAGGACGAGGATTATTTGGGCAGCGACAGCGTTCACGCGCCGCCGCCAGACGTGCGTGTTAGGCCCGCAGCAGTGGCGAACGTGACGGTCGGCGATGCCGACGCCCTGGAGGCCTGGACTGCGGCGTGTGCTTCCTCGCGCTCGATCAGGCCTCCAATCTTCAGGTACGGTACACATATATGCATACTGTAATCTGCCTTCTGCCATGGACATGTCTGGTTAGCATTTCTTGAAGCAATTGACATGGATAACCGCATGCAGTGCGAGGTGGGGCACGTGGTGTGCTCGGCATGCCGCGGCAAGCTGGAGGCCACCGGGAACGGCAAGTGCCATGTCTGCCGCGCCGCCACGCGTGGTTACCGCCGGTGCCACGCCATGGATCGTCTCGTGGACTGCATCAGCGTCCCCTGCCCTTACTCCACCCACGGCTGCGACGCTAGGCCTCCCTACCACGGCCGGGAGAATTCATGTGCTTTACTCCTGCATTAATAAGTGAACAACCCTGATCCCAAATAGGGCCAACATGAGAAGGATATATATGAGTCTTTTTCTTATATGTTTTGGCTCTTTTGTGATGAGCTATGCAAATGTATATATTAATAATGAACACAGATTGCAAGTATCAGTGGGTGAAAAAGTTGAAGCCTTTTCATGATCACAGGTTGCAAGTATCTTATATGTGGAAGTGACACTGCCCCAGATTTGCATAACACTGCCGGTTCCAGACCCCCAACTCTGCCGGAATTTGAACTGGCACATCCACTTCGGCAGTGATGGGGAGTCAGCATCAGTGCCGGATGTTACGAACCGACACAGATGTCGAACCACCACTGCCGGGTCATCTTTCGATACGGCATTGTTCCATGTAGATAACACTGCCGGGTCGTGGTACAAACCGACAGTGTTACATATAAGAACACTGCCGGATCGATAAACAAAGCAGTAGTATTACGTACAAGAACACTGTCGGGTCGATAAACAAACCCGTAGCGTTACATACAAGAACACTGCCGGGGCGATAAACAAGCTGGCAGTGTTACATACAAGAACACTGTCGGTTCGATAAACAAACCAGCAGTGTTTGCTAAGTGGAACAATGTCGGGTCGTTCTAGCAACTGGCAGTGTTTTCTAAGTGAAACACTCCCGGATTGTAACACGAGCCGGCACTGGTGGTGAGGACAACACCACCGTCGTGTTGATGAAGCCGGCAGTGATATCTCGAGAATCACTGCCGGCTTATTTTTTCGTTCCGGCAGTGTTAGGATTGTTGCGGTTTGTTATTAATGAATAGTAATATTGTTATTTTTTAATCCGGTTTCGCTTTAATTAGAACCCTAATTGTCGGTGAGAGTATTCAACGTTACAAGACGATAAATATGAACAAATGTCAGGTTATAATAGAGTAGCAAAACCCCCGAGCGATGACCATCAGACTCTATTCGGCATCAATCTTTCTTTGTAGGCTTTTGCAAGGGCCTTGTTCGCCGGCGTTGTGGCATGGGTGATTGCGAATATCCCTTTTTGCGTGAACACCTCATCTAGGAGGAAGCCTGCTATCGCTTCTTGGAATCCTATGATCTCGGGCTCTACCTGCCAGTGGCGTTCAATCTTCTTGCGCTGTAGTTCAAGCAAAATAATGTGTCAAAAACACATAAATGGTACATAAGAAGGGAACTAGGCATATACACTAAACCCTAAACCGAAGCGCGGGGAAAGCGCTGGCGGATGGCGACGACATCTTCCCATGTAGCCAGCTCGGTGTCGAGTCCGGACCACTTGATGAGCAACTGCTGAACCATGGAGGCGCCTCGAGTTTGCATCCGCTTCTAGAGCACCTGCTCCGGGACCTGCAAGTTGAAGTCGGGGTCGGGGAGCTAGCGACCGATGAAGAAGACGGAGGCGCCGGCTTCAAAAGCGAGACGTGGAAGATTGGATGTGGAGCTGAAGACACCTGCAGCTGTAACTTGTATGCCACTGAGCCTAGCTTCTCCAGAATGTTGAACGGCTCGAAATACTTGAAGCATAACTTCTGGTGTGAACGTGGCGCCAAGGACGACTGCACGTAAGGCTGGAAGCGCAAGTAGACACGATCACCCACTGCAAAGGAGCAGTCAGACCGTTTCTTGTCAGCCTGGGATTTCATACGCTGTTGGGCGCGAAGCAGGTGTCGGCGCACAACAACCAGCATGGTGCCCCTCTCCGTCAGCATGGCAGGGGCCTCGGAAGCAAGCATAGCAGTAGTGTGAGCAATACCAAAATGACGAGGAGGGTGACCGTAGAGTACCTCAAACGGAGAGCATCCCAATGCTGAATGCAAGCTTGTATTGCCCCAATATTCCGCCAGTGGAATCCATTTCATCCATTGTCGAGGACAAGAATGGACAAAGCAGCGAAGATAAGTTTCGAGACACTAATTAACTCTGTTGGTCTGCCTATCGGACCGAGGGTGGTAGGCTGAGCTTATGCAAAGTTGCACATTGGATAGATGGAACAACTCGCGCCAAAAGTTGCTGGTGAAGATCGGGTCCCTGTCTTGGGTTGAGCCACCTTCTGAGCAGTGAAAGGATGATGAAGCGGTATGAAATGGCTACATTTACTGAATTTGTCCGCCACCACCACGATACAATTGGCATGTCCAAAGTGGGGGGCCTTCAACAAAGTCCTTTGAGATGACTTGCCAAGAGTCTGTTGGAACAGGTAGCGGAGAGAGCAGCCTCGGATACCGGGCGCGGTCTGGCTTTGCTTGCAGGCAAACAGTGCAGACAGCCAAAAAAAACTTGACAACAGATTTCATACCAGGCCATGCGAAGTGCTGTTTGAGCTAGTTGTAAGTGACTAGGAAGCCTGAATGCCTACGTATATGGCGCTGCTATGAAACGCTGTCGTAACTCGGAGCTGCACGGTCTTGTTGTTGCTGAGCCAGACGTGATCCTTGTACCGGAGAAGGCCCCCAACAAGCAAGAAAGGTGGACGGGACTGGGGACTAACCGCCAGCTGTTGTAGCAACTTACGACAGTCGGGGTCATCCTAATAACCAGCCTCCACGTCCTGTAACCAATCTGCAGCCGGAGCTGAGATAGACATCAATTGGGCTGGAGGGTCCGGATGGCGAGACAAGGCATCCGCAACCATATTGGACGAGCCTGGCTTGTAAATCACACAGTAATTCAGGCCAGCGAGTTTAGTGTAGAGCTTCATCTGCCAGGGGGTATGGAGCCGCTGATCGGCGGCATGTGAAAGACTCCGCTGATCGAAGGAAATGGAAAACTCCCCCTGGAGTAGGTAGGAATGTGTTGACGGTAGTTATTGCTCATTTTTACCCATCAACTAAACATGAATCAAGCGCATAAAATAATACACAACATAGTTATGGGGTTTGATTCTAACAAGTTCCCCGAGTTTTGGTGTTCTCACTTGTTTTGCAGGGTATAAAGGGATATTCAATTTTTTACCGATTAAAAGTATCTCAAATGAGGAATTAGAGTTCACCATTGCATAGAGCTCGTCGAGACGATCGAAACGGACCTACGGTTTGCTATTTTTGGAGTCCGAAATAAAGAGATATGGATTTTATAAACACTGAAAGATTCTAGAACCTGAGCTGCGGGATTAATTAAATGTTGCGGGATTAATTGGGCCTAAATCAGAATTTGGCCCATTAATGTCTATGTGCACATGGTGAAAAGTCTTAGTACCATATCGCTTGCCCAAGGTGGAGGGGAGGCCAGG
The DNA here is from genome assembly GCA_038502445.1 of Eremochloa ophiuroides. NCBI lineage: Eukaryota > Viridiplantae > Streptophyta > Magnoliopsida > Poales > Poaceae > Eremochloa > Eremochloa ophiuroides. The sequence continues at coordinate 10,677,641 of JAHLJS010000008.1, read as the reverse complement.
CGCCCATATAAGGAATCCAGGATCCCCCGAGTCAAGTGCATCATTATAGAGTTATAGAGGCGTCTTTCGAATGAATAACCTCTCAACTCTAGAGAATTAGGGTTAAACTTTCCAATGTAGTAGATTAGTTCTAGTAGAGAGTTAGGGAAAGAGCGGAGCTGCGCTTTGGTTCTGGAGAAGTCTTCAGGGGTCTGATATATCTTTGTATCTCATCTTTATAAGACTTATGCTTTAATATATTTATCTTCTCTATTTACTTTATGCCTTTAATTTGATTGTTTAGTATAGTTGTTATACTTTAGCATAGGATCTCCGCTCGCATCGAGTGCTCTAGTTTTCATATAGGATTAGAGTAGTAATTAATAGTGTAGGCATGGTGTCTAGACTAGAGGTTACTTGAGATTGCACTCAACCTTACGAATAGTTGTGGTAACCCCAGGAGGTGACAGTCCTGATGGCTGACGTATTCCACCTCGTGTAGGTTGATGATTGTAGGACCGTAGTCAGAACTTCCTAGTCCCATTCTCATCCTGTTCCGTGGCTAGTGTTCTGATGTCCCGAAGTGTTATTATGTGAGTGTTTTATCTACCATGAATCAGTTATTATAGAACCCCAGTAATAGAGAAGTATTTAGGAACCTTGAACTCTCCCGTTGTCCTCTCACTTTAGCTATCTACTCTTTTATCATAGAATTCTCCTGTGTGTCTATGTCATTTAAGCATAGCTCCTATCATTTATCGTTTACCCCTACTATAGTTTAGTTGGTGTACTAAGTTAGTAGACACATGATGGTTAGCTATCAAATTCTTTAACCATTACTTTTCTGTGGTAAAATATAAATAACGATATATAGAATACTTCCAGTAAAATACTACAATAATATTTTGTGCGCTTGCAGAATCTTTCATATTCTATTTATACTTAATAAATATCAACAGAATGCTATTGATCGATTGCTACCATGATGGCCAGAGCCTTCTTCTGATAGGTAGACAGACCATGATTCCTGGGTCCCAAAGACTTACTGACGAATGCCACAGGATGACCGGACTGTAGGAGCACGGTTCCAGTACCGGAATCACTGGCATCAGTCTGTATGGAGAAAGGCTTAGAGAAGTCTGGCAACGCTAGCACTGGAGCAGAAATAAGGGAATCCTTTAAGGCATCAAAGGCAGACTAATGAGATGTCCACACAAACAAAGTGCCCTTCTTCAAGAGATCAGTTATTAGGGGAGCCAAAGAGGCGAAGCCACAGACGAACTTCCTGTAGTATCTGGCAAGCCCCAAGAAACTCCACAACTACTTTTTGTTGGTCGGGGAAGGCCAGGAACGCACCGCCTCAACTTTGCCAAGGTCAGTAGCCACAACAAGAGCACTGACAATGTGACCCAAGTAGGAAATAGATTGCTGGGAAAACTGGCACTTACTGAGCTTGACCTGCCATTGATCAGCCGCTAAGAGCGAAAACATTTGGCGCAGATGTTGTAAGTAGGAGGCAAGGTCAAGACTATATATAAGGATATCATCGAAGAAGACCAGTACGCACTTGCGGAGAAGTGGCTTGAGGGTAGAGTTCATGGCGCCCTGGAACAAATTTGGTGCGCCTGTCAAGCCGAATGCCATAACAGTAAATTCAAACTGCCCCCAATGTATCTGGAACGCGGTCTTGTGCTCTTCGCCTAGAGCGAGGCGAATTTGATTGAAACTAGCAATGATCGGAATAGGGAACTTGGTCTTGGCAGTGATTGCGTTAAGCATGCGGTAATCAACACAGAACCTCCATGTACCATCCTTCTTGCAGACGAGGAGGATAGGAGAAGAGCACCAGTACAGAAAAGCTCTATACAGACGGTTGTAAAGATATTTTTACAGGCGTTTTTTCAAACCGTCAGTGGGAAAGGCCAGTACAAATCACAGGTGGTGGTTTAGAAAACCGCCAGTACAAATCGATTTGTACTGGCGGTTATCTTAACCAAACCACCAGTATAAATAGGTTTGTACTGGCGGTTTTCTTAGCAAACCGTCAATACAAATCGGTTGTACTGGCGATTTTCTTAGCAAACCACCAGTACAAATATTTTTCGGAAAAATAGAAATCGGGCTAAAAAACCAGAGAAATTTTTTTTTAAATAAGGGGAGGCAGCCACCGGCCAGCGCCCGCCCGTCTCCGTCGAAGTCGCAAGTCGCGGCATTTTTCGCGCTACGCGGCCAGCGGGATTTGAACCTGCAACCTCGGCTTCACGCGTACCCCCTCTAACCACTCCATCCATAGTTCACTTGTGTCTGAATAGTATTAGGTTCGCCACGTATTGTTACGTAACCGATAGAAAATTGATTGTTTGGGGTCCTAAACGAAGTCAAATAAAAAAGTTATCAACTATAAAGTTGCATAACTTTTCGAGATCTATAACTTTCATGTAGACAGTTTTTTTCATCCGAGACTTTTTTTAAAAAGTTAAAATTCAAATTTCAAACTTTGACCGTATTTTACGTCAATAAGATGATTTCAAATAAAAAAAATTTCAACTACAAAGTTTCATAACTTTTCGAGATCTACAACTTTTATGTATATAGTTTTTTCATTTAAAGTTATTTGAAAAATCAAATTTTTAAAATTGGCACCGATTTGTACAGGCGGTTCACTTGAGAAACCGCCTGTAGAAATCGATTTCTACAGGCGGTTTTCTTAAGGAACCGCCTATAGAAATGCCCCTATTTCTACAGGCGGTTCTCTTAAGATAACCGCCTCTGCAAATCGGTTTTCTACAGGCGGTTTTTTGGTCCCATCATTTGATTTTCAGTGACGTCCGATAATCAAAACCGCCTGTAAAAATAAAAGCATGGCGCCTGCGTAGAGCTTTTATGTACTAGTGGAGAACGGCTGCTACTTGGCCTGATAAATCTAGAATCGAGCATAGCAGCCACCTGCGTTTCTATCTCTATCTTCAGGGCAGGAGGTAGCGGTATTGGCGAGCAGCCATAGGAGACGAACCAGGCAACAACGGTATGTTGTTGTCGCAGTCACAGCGAGGCGGCAATGAGGTAGGCTCAGGAAAGATAGGAGTAAACTCATCCAGGAGCCGATGCACCTCGGGGATTGTCTCTTGGCCGGCTTCACCCGACTGTTCAGCGGAAACACTGAATATGTGCAACATAGAGCACTGGGTATCATCAGGGATATGGCCCTGCAATACAGCTTGGCTGGACCCGTATGGAATGGAGATCCACTTATGCTTCCAGTGAACTTTCATGGGTGAGAAGACTTCGAGCCAGTGCATTCCAATAATCATGTCATAAGAAGCCAACGGAATCACCCGGAGAGCAGAGTGGAAGGTGTACCCTTGGAAGCACCATTCCACCATGGGCAGGACTGCTGAACAAGAGATAGTGCTGCCATCGGCCACCTGCACCTGAACTAGCGGTTGAGCTTGCTGGACAACTGGCAACTGAGGGACCAATGTGGCACTGATAAAAGAGTGTGTGCTGCCTGAATCCAATAGTACCGAAACTGGCTGTCCATAGAGAACACCTGGCAGTCGGAGAGTGCGGGAAGCTGAAGACCCAGTCAAGGTTGCGTTGGATAGCAGCATAAACAGTTTAGGCGAAGGCTGATCTTCGGATGAGTCAAACTATTGCTCATCCTCCAAGGAGTCCTGACAGACAGACCACAGCTCCTGCAGAGCGTGAAGCTGAGGAGTGTTAGAGCACTTGTGTCCCGGTTCCCACTTGTCGGCACAACAAACACAGAGGCCACGGGCCTTCCGAAATGACCGTAGCATGGGTAGTTTAGAGTCCAGATTGCCCGGAGAAGTGTTTGTACGCCAATCTTCAGGGAGCTTGTCCTCCGGTGGCCCCAACAGAGCCGGGCGCGGTGGAGGTGGAGGAAGGGGCAAAGCACCACGAGGGAGCATCGTGTTAGCGAACGAAGAATGCTCTGATTTCTTGAACTCCTTGCGGCGACCATGGTCCAGCGCCTCCTCCTGTAAAAGAGCCAAATTGCAAGCAGTATTGAGGTCGTGTGGATGAGCAACGAGTAGAACAGGACGAATATCAACACGAAGGCCATCGATGAAACGAGTGACATAGTAAAGTTTGTCTGGGTTTGGAGAGTAAGCGGCCAGCTGCTCGACGAGTTCAGTGAACTTGTCGACATAGTCAGAGACAGACAAAGTCTGACGAATTTTGAGCATCTGATCAAGTAAGAGCTCAGGTTGGTCACGACTGAAACACTCATGGATGAGAGCGGCAAATGCTTCCCAGGATAGCAATTGGACTTGATGCTCAACTGACTGGAGCCAGCGGGCTGCAGTGTGGGTGAAGTGGTGGGTGGCAACACGAATCCACACAGTAGGGTGGACCGAATACATCTCGAAGTGGGAACGAGCACGGGACAGCCACAATTTGTGATTATCGCTATCGAACTAGGGGAAAAGCATTTTCGGCAACTGGCCTAGATGGGAAGAGGATTGAGGTTGATTGGGGATGGGATTATATGGCTTGTTAATGGTGGGGTAAGGTGGTGGATAAGGAACAGGGGGCGGAAACGGGTGGAATTAATGACGGTGGTGGAGAGTAATGTGTAGAACGAACAGAGGAAGGGAACATGGAGTGCGAGCATGTACCATTGGCCGGGGTTGGAACTATGGTCGTTTCTGAGCCTTAGTTCCTCACCCGTGTAGTCATGTCGTCGTGGTGCCCCTTGGGCCAGTTGGTTGGTACTCCCGCAGATGGGTGCACGGCAACCGACTCAGGAGCGGGTAGGATGGCGGGACTGGAAGACGGAGTCTCGATCACTGCTCGATCCCAATGTTTGGAGAGGCACTGAAGCTCGATGCCGATGCGGTCGAGGTGGCTGTCGACGACAGGGCACCAGGACGCGAGATCCACCGTTGTCTGCTCCAGTGCCGCGACCCGATCATCCCGCTCGTCGCAGATCTCGTGGAAGCGCACCAACTCCACATCCACCATGCGCTGCTCGATGTCGCTGAGGCGAGTGTCGAGGGAGCGACCCCAGTCGTCAGCGACGACGGCAGCGTTGTACTGCGATGCACAGAACTCCTCCAGAGAAGCCAAGCGGCGATCTATCGTTTCGGCACGAACGCAGGAAGCGGACGTGGACGGATCGAGCGGAGGAATGCGGAGCGCCAAGGCGTCGAGCCACTCCTGCTGGGAAGCGGTCAGGTCCACCAGCGGCGACAGCCGACGATCGACCGCCTCATCCCGCGCCTGGAGCTCGCGGACGGAGTCGTCGTAGCGCTGCTCCCAATGCTCCCAGCGCGCCGAAGAACGGGCCTCCATGCCGTCGAGCGTTGCAGCACTTTGTTGAACATGCTGCAGACCTGAGGATCCATGGCGCCGTGCTTGCGCTAGAACCTGGTGAAGTAGGAATGGGGAGGTAGGGAAGGATCCAGCATGAACGAGGCCGAGGATTGGTAGATCTGATACCAATGTTAGCACCCGGGGAAGATGCTAGAAGAACTGGAGCAAGAACCAATAGGAAGAACGATAGAGAGGGGAGGAACCGGCAGAGGACCGATTGGGGAGCTTAGTATTCAGGTTTGGTATTCAAAGTTGATTACAGGAACGACTCTCCTCCAAAGGATGGCAACGTGTCGGGTTTGAACCCGAAACCCACGGGTTTTAGACCCGGTGGGGGCGGGGGCGGGGGTGGGTTTTGATTTGGCCCCGCGGGCTTTTGGGTTTAGGGATCCAAAACGGGTCGGGACGGGTGTGGGTCTAGAGTTTCTCCCGCGAGTTTTTTCGGAGACCAAAAATCCATAAAAAATCAGCCCACATAAAAGGCCCACGTAACAACCCTAAGTATATATATTGTTTCCTCTCATTCGTATCCGCCCAGGCAGCCAGCCGCCGCATCCGCAGGAGAGACGAGGAGACAGACCGCTGCCCCTGCCCTGCCCTACCGTACAGGCGCGCCGCGCAGTCATGCACACGCCCGATGCCCCGACGGCCGCTGGCCCTGCGCGGCGCCCCGCTGGTCGCTGCCGCACCCCGCACAGGCGCGCAGTGCCGCTGTGTTGCACAAGCCGGCCCGACGCCGTTGCTGGCGGGAGTGGTGGCTGCTTGCTGCCGTTGCTGGAATGATGGTGGGTGCTTGCTGCTTTCTGTCGCTAACCTGCTGGTAGCCTGGTACTGCTGTTGCCTGCAGCCTGCTAGTGCATGTGCGTGCTGCCTGCAGTGCTGGTGACTTCGCTATCATCCTGTGATTCTTTTTTTGTCCCTGTATAATTGTGTATTATGATCTATGCAGTTGTTGTTGCTAAGATTTTCTTCAATAAACAGTGTCTGTATTTATTTTAGTGGGTTTGTGATCTGGTACTTTTTTCTATGCTATTCCCAAATTTCCATGATTAAAAATACAGTGAATATACGTATTATTTCTGCCATGACATTTAGTAATTGAGACTCGGGTGTTGGGTCCCTCGTCGGGTTTTGGATCCCTATCGGGTTCGGGGTCGGGGGTAGATTCTCACCCGAATCGGGGTTTGGGTTCGGGACGGGTTTTATTGGCGGGTTTTGGGGGTGGGTCCGTGGAGCCTCCACCCGCCCCGAACCCGCCCCGTTGCCATCCGTAAGGATGGAGAGTGCTGACAGCGTGCGATAGCTGGACCCAAGTAATCGAAACAATGAGATTTGTTGAGTTGTTCTTGCTTATTGCCTTGCCTCCTATTATTCACACACATAGGAGAATTTATGGTGATTAAGCACTGTCATTGTATCGTTGCACACTAATACAAAAAACTTAAACGTGGCGGTCAAAACAGGTTTCTGGAGGCGGGCAATGCAACCGCCTCCAATCTAACGTCTGCATTAATCATGGTTTAACCGTGGCGGTTAAAGCGCCCGCCACGGTTAATAGTTTATAGCAGGCGGGCGCATTATAACAACCGCCACGGTTAATGGATATTAACCGAGGCGGGCGTTGTAAGCCGACCGCCTGCGTTAATGCTTTAACCAAGACGGGCAGCTTAATTAGCCCGCCTCTAAAATATCTTCATTGGAGGCGGGCTACTCTTATGCGCCCGCCTCGGTTAATATTTTTCAATTAAAAAATAAAATTTTAATTTAAAATTTGATTTGAAATTATTTTGAATCAAGAAGAGACAATAAACAGAAATATGAAACAGAAATATATACATATCCAAACGTATCTCATATCACACATCCAATAAACAAAAATAGTAACTTAATGTTGTTTTCACATATCACCCTACTCCTTTCCTCCTAAGAAGATATCAGACAATTTGTAATCAGGAAGGTGTAGCATGGTACTTTATTTCCTTAACTTCTCATACTCTTCTAGTTCTGCTAAGCTGCCGGTTGGGTTGAAGAACGGCGTCCCTTCAAGCACGCAGCTGTCCATGACAAACTTGCATATGTCCCTAACCGTTGTTGTAATGGTCTTCTGATCTACCTTCGATTTGTCCCACACCTTTATTGACGACTTGAGCTGCTTATAGCTGGAGTTGAATTTGCCGCATGCTCTGAGGTACGCGCAGACGTAGAATCCGCATAACACTGACCCTGTTGGTTGTTTGGCACACTACACAATATTGACGGTATTTATAGCATGTTTTCTACCGTCATAACCGTCAACAAAATACTTTTTTCGGGGAAGAAACAAGTAAACATATAGTGACTTAGGTACAAATAACTTGGTTCCACATGTACATGTCAGTATTTTTTTGCAGGTACTCAAACCAGGTACTTTCAGAGTTTAGAAGACAAAGATAAAGATATTATGCAAATCAAAATATGACAAAGTGGCAAAGTGATGTCACAATCATCAATGTCTTGGCTCCAGGATCAAGTGGACACTTGGTGCACACCATCCATGGGTTGGCCGACCCATAGTTGGTGGCCCTAAGACTTTAACTTCCAAGCAACAAGCAATGGAGTGATGTAGGAGAGAGCTGAGCCCACATGGAGCCATGACATGGGTCGGCCGACCCATGCATGGAGCTCTGCTGGCTCTGCTGACGTGGCATGATCCACTACACCTCTCCTACAGTCCATTTCCACCTTTGGATCACAAGTATAACTTCAATCAACGGTGGAAGAGCAAACCACATGGATTCACGCGCCCACAATGAAGGAACCGACGTCGCAACAAAATATCCAACATATGGGCAACACTCTATGACACGTGGGGAACAAGATGGTGGGACCCACCTGTCATAGGGGGTCGGCCGACCCCCCTAGTGTCCAACTTCCACCCACCGACTCTAGACACGACGATAGGCAACGTGGTGAATCCAGAACGTCCAAATCAAGTCGGTTCGAGATCGGTGGATTCAAGGGTAGAGATGGAAAGGCACATGGATTGATGACATGGCACTCCTCTTCATCACCCTATAAATACCCCTAGTTCTTCACTCTAGATAATCAAGTGTATCATAGGAAGAAAGACTACTTTAGTAGCTTTAGTGTTAGAATAAGAGGGAAGAGAGTGAGGGAAGTCTTCAGGAGAAAGCCCCGGGTCTGTCGGGAGTCTTCTCCAAGGTGTACCTCAGCGGATGCAAGCTTCGAGTAAGTTTTACATCTGAGACCTTCTAATATTTGATATTCTGGTTCTGCTACTATAAGTATATACTTACTTTACTTGTACATTGCTTTATTTAGTGAAATGTTCTAGTCTATAGCTAAGATTAGAATAGTAAGTGTAATGTAGACGTGGTGTCTAGACAATATCTTACAAGTGTAGGCCGTTTGTCACATGGATTGTTTGTGGGTGCCAGCAAGTGGTGACAGCCTTGTCTGGTCTTAGTTTCCCACACGTGTGTAAGACAATTTATGAAAACGGCAGGGCATCAATACAACTGCATAGTCGCCTCGGACAGGAGTTATATCTCCTACTGTTTCATATATCGCCTCTTGTAAAGGGAGGAGGTGGTAAACCTCTTTATACTTAGAACACTATGACCAGATATCTTTGCTATATAGGGACCTCTCTATACCTACATTCTAAACCCTTTGATCACCATCTGACGGCCTTGGACCTAGTTAGCTCACTTCGCATTCCCCGTAAAAAATACGATACCTGAAATACTTCCGGTGAAGGCTACATTGACTACCGTACGCTTGCGGTATATCCGTTTGGCACTTCTCGTGTCAACACACAATATCCATAATACACGTTATCACTAGTTGCAACATGTGTAGAGAACATATACAGTGCACACATAGCTCTTATGGAACGTACCGGGAAATGGTGCCTGACTTTAGTGTTTTGGAGAACTTCTGCTTCTTCTTATTGGATCTTCGATCAATGCATGTGGGATCCTCCACATACTTGCGGTAAGCGCTATAACAAAATAACTAGTTACTATCAACGATAATAAACTTTCATAAAGCGTAAAAGGACAAGTACATTGACTTACAATCTCAATACGTTTGTAAATTCCTTATACCCTTCATTCGGTGTATCCAAAGAGTCGAATACACAGGCCCTACCATCCTGAGGATAGATTATAAATGCAATCCAATGGCCCATGATTCCCTCGCTACACAATAAAACACACTTCAAATCTTAACAGTGGTACGGTGAAGCATCATATTTAGACTTTGAAAGCTAGGATCCATTCTACTTACCCGAACTGGTGGGCGGCAAGGATACAACTATCTCCGTTGAGCTTCTTCATGACTTTGTACACGTACATCCCCGCGACATATCTCAAATCGTTCGCCTATTTTAACTTTGCTGCCTTTTTCTCTTTTGGATTCAAGTTGACTAGGCCCTCCTGATCGTCCGGTATGTCATAACCCTTGATGACTCTCTCGTTAATATGCATCGGAGAGAGGTAAAGAATTTTTGTGCCCAATTTCTCGCATACATAGGCTTGCATCCTATAAGGACAGAAGTCATAACATTATTACTATCGTTCGATCATACAGTGGCACAAAATTAAAGTTTTCATTAACTTACAATGCAAACAAGGTGACTTGAGCGAGGTCGAGGTCCTTGGGCCGCAGGAGCCTATGCATGTGGTGGAAATCGACGACCACCATCTCATCTGTGCGCAAGGAGAAGTACTCCTTCGGTACGTGGACAATGAAATCTTGCAAGCCTACTTTCGCCGCCTCCATGTACCAAAGATGGAACCGCCTCACATCCCACGGTTCCTCCATGAGCTCGCCCTTGGTTAACATGAACTTGCCATGCTCGTAACGCTCCGGGCAATCATTGGAATGGGGCCAACCAGCTGAAGACTTCGGCCTGTGCATGAGATAGTCAGGAGTGAGAAACTGTGCTAGTAACTTCTCATACATATCATTTGGATATTAATTCACGCCATAAACCTACCTTGGAAACGTAGTTGAGCTTCGATATTCTTTTACTATGCTGATGACCGCCTTGTCGACGTTGGTGTACTCGCGGTTGGGCTCCAGTTTTGGCGGCTCTTCTTCTTCTGCTTCCTTTTTTGGGGTGGGCGGTTGCGTTATATGGACCTCCACGGTAATACATTAACCAAGACGGTCATATTTAAGAAAACCGCCTCGGTTAACCTATATTAACCATGGTGGTTACATTACGATGACCGCCGCGGTTAATATATTAACCATGGCGGTTGTTATAATGCGACCGCCACGGTTAATATCGATTAGCCGAGGCGGTTTCTTTACAACGACCGCCGCGGTTAATGTTTAACCGAGGCAGGCGCTCAAGCGGCACCCCGGGCACCGCTAAACGGAGGCGGTCGCTTGACCTGCCCGCCTCCTTTAATGTTTTGCTGGTGCCGCGCAAAATCATTTCTGTAGTAGTAGCACTAAATTTTAGGAACATCAAAAGATAACACAGCTACACAAAGGAAACATGAAACATTATGAACATTATAATATGTCTATTGGCCTGTAGCGCATTTTGGATAGTATAGCATATAATAAGAGGATTCTAAGCACATGGAGAATCGATGGTTGCAGCATCCGTCTTCAGTACTCTGCTTCACCACATAGTGTGGATATAATACGATGCTCGGCTGTGTCTCTGTGGTCGAACGAACGCGTTCATCCCTGCTAATCACACGAATATTTGATCACATCAGTGATTGACGCTTCATGGAGATTACTGTGGCCATATAAACGATGAGTAGGGTAGAAACAACCATTAATTATCTGTAAAAGAAAAAGAAAAGTTGAGCGGAGAGCGAAAGATTGCAAGTTACCTGAATGCATATTCATATGAATCTTGGTGCTGATCTGCATCTCAATCTTGGACGTAGTCGATAAGACACTTTCCAATATGGCTGATCTTATCCCACTCCCATGCTTCCTGGTGATAAGGAGTCATAGAGGTCCTTGCTGCAAGTCAGGTCCAAACACCTTGGATTCAGAGCTCTCAAATATTCTGGAAGTGTGTTCATGGTGACATCTTTTAAGTATAGGCTATCTAGTTCGGGGACATCTTCCAGCACCGCCACGCAGGGGCAGCGGGCGATCTTAATCTTGCGCAAGCAGTGGCGGAACCAGAAGTTTTGATTAGAGGGGGCCAGCTAAACATGGTCAATCCCATCACAATATATTCTACTTTTTAAAGGGTATTGTAATCACAATTTTAGTTGCATCTACTTTATTTGTTGCTTATGCCAATAGTTTTAATCCAGCTATTTGCATGGATGCATGCAGAGAATTCTCCAAGAGGCCTAATACTAATATGGATATTTTCTAATTCCAATTAACATCTAATAAAGCAGACTACATGGAGTAAATATCGGATTAAAAATTTATTATGGTACGGTGTTAGGGGGTGGGGGCCGTGGCCCCCGCTGGCCACCCCCTAGTTCCACCCCTGTGCGCAAGCGGGAGAGACCCTTGATCCTCTTGAGCTCGGGGCAGTCGAACATTTCAAGTTCCACGACCAAGGGGAAGGTGGCAACAGATGTTAGGTTGGTGATCTCGCACAGCGATAGTTTTCTGAGAGTATGCCTCTTGCTTTGGCGAGACCTGGTGAGACACTTCAACTTGCAGTTAAGGATGCAGAGATTCTCTAGATAAGCCATGGCTATGGTAACTTCAACGCCCTCCTGCTTCTTTTCACAGTCAGTGTCGTTCCACTCCCACTCCTCTCACTCACATAGCCCAACCAGCTGCAGAAGTCTCAGCTAAGGGAACACATCAGAATAATTGGAGGAGGATTGCGCTTGGAATTCAGGCCCAATACACTTGATGGCTAGAGCATCCTCAATGGTCAGCCCTTCCAAACATGGGAGGCAACAAAGACCGTCTAGGAGTTGGGTGCAGCAATGCAGGTTTTGTAGCACTAAATACCTCAGGCTCTTCAAGAAGTCCGCCGATTCTGGTGCATGCATCCAGTTGGGTAGCCGACGACCAACATAGCTCCCTTCCACGTGCAAAGTCTCTAGGCAGGTTGGCAGGGATAGCTTTTTGAAGACATCCTCCTGGATTGACATTACACTCTGCTGCTGCTGCTCGTCCATAGTATGCCCGCTAGTAGTAATAGCAGTGTAGTTCAACCCTAGAATACGAAGGTGGGCCTTGCTGCCAATCATGGCCTTCTCAGCCATCAAGCTAGCAGGCACCTTCTCTAGGCCACATACCACAAGTTCTGAAAGCTGAGAAAGAGGCGCCAACTCTTGCAAACTGCACCAGCTTCCCGCATCTGTGTGGTCCACGTGTATTGGGAACCCATAAAGTAACCTCAGATTTGCCAACTCGCCAAACCCCTTGGGCACGGCACTAATGTTTGCTACGATGCTACTAGGAAGACGCCTTAGCTTCTCACTTGCAAGAATCACATGCTCCAGGAACTTCATCTTGTAGATGTCATCTGGTAGCCTAAATGTATCTGTACTGTTCAAGTGAAGGTATCTCAAATGCTTCAACTTAGGCAGCAACCAACTCATCACAGTCAACAATAGAACATATGTACAGTACCCGCAGACTAGAGAAACTACCTAGCGAATAACCAAGCTTCAAGTGAAACTAGGCTGCTTGGGGGCACATGCCCCCTTCCAAAAGTCCACACACGTATAACATAAGAATGGTTAATATGAGCAATTGCAGAGAACAGTCGAGAACGCTGACTACATCTCGTACCTACCCCGTCTAGGCGCCCACTATATATAGTTCCCAGTCCCTTGCGCGCTCTAGCTTTTGGCAGCACGCACCATGAGACGTCCATAGCAAGTCCACCAAGCCATCATGGAGGTCGAGGTGTAGCTTCCCAGGAAGAAGATGGCACCTGGCAACAACACGACGTCACGTGGCCCGAAAACTTGTACCGATCCATATCATTCCATAGGACTATCCAAACAAAAGTCATGTATCATCATGTACAGGTAACCAAACAATCAACAAGTACTTATCTTATTCAGACTTAACTCATACTCCCTCCATTCCAAATTGTAAGTCATTTCAAAAATCTTGGAGAGTTAAAACATCTCAAGTTTGACCAAAATTGTAGAGAAAAATACAAAGATTTATGACACCAAATAAGTTTACGATAAAAATATATTTAGTGAAGAATTTAATGATACTTTATTGATATTATAAATATTAGTATCTCATCATATAAATTTGGTCAAAGTTGAGATGCTTTGACTCTCCAAGATTCTTGAAATGGCTTACAATTTAGGATGGAGGGAGTACATAATCCATCCATCTTGGATGATTCATCCCATTCACCTATATACACCTAACCAAACACAGAGAGACGGATGGATGGAACTCGATCGTGTACGTACTCGATAATGTCATCGTCAAGTGTAGAGTCATCGTTGTAGATCATGTTTGGTTAGTTGTATGGAATGGTATAGATTGATACAAGATCATGTTTGATGGGTTGTATGAGTTCATCCAAGAATATTACACGTTAATACATGCTTGCACAGTAGTATACGAATGCAAAAACAAAAGATAAGAGGAGTTTCTATTTTCTCTAACCTTCTATTAAATATTTATTTAACTAGAGTGGAGCCCCACACTGCGCGTGGGAGGGGGAGGGGGCAAAGAAAAAAAAAAGAGGGGAAAAAATTTGTTGACGGGTGTGGTACTGTTCATAACGGGTGGAACTGTTTCTTATCAGACATGATACTATTCCTTAACGGGTATGGTACTGTTCCTTAACAGGTAGTAATGTTCCCTAACGGGTGGACCCGTTACTGTGTACCGGGCCTGTTACTGTTGCTGCTGTAGCTAGAGAAAAAGTGGGGTGTAAACCGTGCAGATGAACAGTAACTTTTCACCAAACTTATATGTCTTTATAGATTGGGTAAATACAATTAATGTTCTTAGTGATTTCTTCCTCTGCAAAGCAGCCCACTCATCTACTCCTGATACAGTCTGTACTACAGAGAGGCGGCGGATCAGCATGCTGGCGCCATGACTGGCAGTAGCAGCCCGCTCTTTGTTGACCAACACCATAGATTCTTCTCTTGCCACATACTCAGCAAAGGAGCGGACCACGTCATGCATAGTGCACTTGTCTCCAGTGAGATAATATTTGTATGTACTCACTCCATCTCAAATTGTAAGTCATTCCAACAATCCTGAAGAGTCAAAACATCTTAAGTTTGACCAAAATTATTAAGAGAAATACAAAGATTTATGATACCAAATAAGTGTACTATAAAAATATATTTGGTGAAGAATCTAATGATATTTAGTTGATATTGTAAATATTATTATCTTATCATAAAAATTTGGTCAAAGTTGAGATGGTTTGACTCTCTAAGATTCTTGAAATGACTTATAATTTGGGATAGTGGGAGAGATTTCTCTTTATTAGCTCTTGATAGTACTCGCTCGCTTCTAGTCCATACTCATCACTTTCATCCCCATAGGTCCAATAAATCCTTCACTGATCCACATTCGAGTAACCACAATCCCTGAAATTTCTGTCCCTTTAGGAAATAATAAGCAGTATAGAAAACACTGCTTCAGCTGGGGAGACAGATCTCCGTAATTCAGATACAAACGATTATCCAATTCCTGAGGCAGTCCAGCCACTGACCATGCAGGGTCATTCAGAACAGTCTTCCACTGGCTCTCGCTTGGATATCTGGTACTTAACAGTCCTCCTATCATTTTAATCGCAAGTGGTAACACATCACACTTTCCAAGCATTTCTATCCCAATATGTTTCAGCTTATCGATTCCAACTACCTGCCAATGATTAATTAGTTATTATTCATTTCAAATAAGATTCACACATATGCATGTGTTCCAAATCCAAATGGGCTCAAACTAGATGCCACTACTAAAAATTTTTTTTTTACGAGGCGCTTCCAATTTATTTTCTGGGGCGGTTTTCTTTCCTAACCGCCACGGTTAATACTGGCACTAACCGAGACGGTCACTTTTTTATTAACCGAGGCGTTTATAAAAATCCGCCTCGGTTAATATATTTACGGAGGCGGGCAACCTAAAAGAACCGCCATTGTTAATATATATCAACCGAGGCAGTTTATTGTAACGTAACTGCCTCGGTAAATCATTAACCGAGGCGGTCATTCTAATACAACCGCCTTCATAAATCAAGCCCAACCCATTAGCCCGCACCAGTCCACTAGCGATCTCCATATATAAGTAACACTTAGGGTTTCATTCACTCCCTCCCGCAACCGCTCCCCAGACCGCGCTACCACTAGCTCTCTCTCTCCCCAGACCGCAGCCTCTCCCTATCCACGCTACCTCTCTCCCCAGCCTCTCTTGGCGCGGCCCTAAGGGCGGCTCGACGGCGCGGCCGGCGAGGCCAGGCGGCGGCCCCTCCCCACGACCGGCCAGGGGCGTGGCGGCCCGTCCTCACGGACGGCAAGGGCGCGCGGTGGCCCCTCCCCGCGGCCGGCCAGGGGCGCGGCGGCCCGTCCCTGCGGCCGGCCAGGGGCGTGGCGGCCCGTCCCCACGGCCGGCAAAGGGCGCAACGTGGCCAGGGCGGCGCGACGTCCCGTCCCCGCGGCCGGCCAGCAGCGCCCCTCCCGGCCGATCCGGTGGCGGCGGCAACCCGTGGGGTGGGCTCGTCTGTGGGTTTTTCTTTTTTTAAATTTTTTTTAATTGATTAACCATGGCGGTCAGACAACCGCCTCGGTTAAGGTCACGATTAACCGTGACCTTTGATCCGAGGCGGTTGTGAAAACCGCCACGGTTAATGAAAAACGCCCGTCGCAGTTAATAAAAAATGTCGTGTGCGCACGGTGTTTTTGTGATTTTTATATCCTTGTACGGAATACATTTTTGTTTAAAATTTTGACATAAGAAAAGTTATTTGCAATCACAGCTTTATTCGCAAGTTATGTCAAAATTTTTTATAAGTAGTGTACTCCCTCTGGTTCCAAATTTTCTTATGTTTTGAGGTTGTCCTAACTCAACATATCAAAGCTGTGATTGCAAATAACTTTTTTATGTGTTAAGTTTGGATATGTGAAAATTAGAGGATCAGATTATTCCTCTGGAAATATAGTTTCATAAAGATATAATAGTTTCATAAATATTGTGTAGCAAAATGTACTAGTCGAAGTTGCGTTGCGAAGATTACCCCAAACTATGCAGAATTTTGGAACCGGAGGGAGCTAGTAACACTGCTGATACAAATGACTCGATAAGTAAGCACAAAATATGCCTATTTTTTGTTTCTAATAATTTACTAATTAATTTTATTTAGAATACTGACAAGAAACTATGTGTTCAGGATCCTAAATCAAGTCAAACGCGGGTAGACCGCTGACCAGGTGATGAAAGTCGACTAAGTGTTGTCACTGGAATACAGTGGAGTGGAGCACACAAAATTTTTGTGTAGGTTCAGGCCTCCTATGGGAAATAATATCCTACGTCCTGTTTGGTGGATTGCTTGCTGTATCAAGGTGTAGCTAACACAAGTACAGAGTTGCTCGTAGGGTGCCTATGGCTATTGCTAAACCCTAGCTAGAAGCATGTCCTCTCGCTTAGAGGTGTTACGAGGGGGGTATTTATAGACGCAAACCCCGGAGTACATGTCGGTTTAGGGTTTTCTTCTCTAAGGTCCGGGCGATCTCCTTCCAAAATTGGTTAAGATAAGTGCAGATCCTCCACGTGGTGGTTATCAGAATCCTTCCTTCTTTATCGGCAATCGGTACCCCTTGTGGCCCTCTCTGGAACATGCATCCCTACCCGTTGGAGGTCGGGAGCCGATGCCCGACATGGCATCCCTGTCAGTCTGTCACTACATTACACAAAGTCTAGCATGCATTGGACAGTGAGCTGCTATTTTCACTTGGTATCCGCACCCATGACATGCATTGCATGTGGCCGCGAGCCCTACGTACCCTGGCTCCTTTAATTGCTTATTTCTGTTTGACATCACAGCAACGCAAGAGCCCGCCACTGTACACAGACCTTGGCCTCCTACCTAGCTGCTATCTTCATATGCTTCTTTATTTTTTTTCCATGATTTGATTTTAGTATCTAAAATACGAGCTGTGTAATCTCATGAAGGACGAAAAGGCCTCAGGAAGTTAAATGGGATTTGGTCGTGACTCGTGAGAGACAGCTGCATTCGGACCGAGGTATGGTCTTTTTGTTGTATTTTAGGTAGTTGTTTCATACTAAGGTAGTGTTTGGATCCCATGAGTTTATATAAGCTGCACTTAGATAGTAAAGATGCTAGATGTGGAAGCTAGTCTTCAAAACTTGAGCCGTTTGCAGGGGCGGGCCCACCATGATGCAATGGTATTCAGTTGAATACAGATTATTTTTGGCAAAAAATTATATATATATATATATATATATATATATGAAAAAACAAATATATTACGAATTTTGAGTGTTGAACAGAAAAACAGGTCTAATTTCTAGACGTTTTTTCTCGGCCCAACAAAACTAGGCGTCTAGGCGGCCCATTAGCCACCTAGAGGCCCAAAATCTCTCCCACCCCCACCTCTCTCCTCTCTCCACTCGCGAACAGAGCCGGCCGCGAGTCGTGACTTCCCGTTCCCGAGCGACCGCGTCTTCCTCTTCCCTTTCCCTAGCCCTAAGCCGCCAGCCGCCGTCCGCCGTGCGCCGTCGCCACTCGCCCGTGGCCAAGTCATGCCGTTGCGGGGGCAGCCGAGCCAGCCGCGCAGGGGCCGCCACTGGGCGCAGCCGCAGCCCGCATGGCACAGCCGCGCAGCCCGCCACCCGCGGAGGTGCGCCGTCGCGGAGGGCGGGGCCACGGGGGCAGGGGACTGCGCGGGGGTGCACGACCGGCCGGAGGCCGCGACCCTCCCAGCGCCCAGGCCAGTAGCGGCAGGCTGCAGGCGACTGTCGACTGGCCGAGCAGACAGCTAAGTCACAGCAACAGCGATTTTTGAGTTTCAGAAATTCAGTAAGTTTCAAATCCCAATTTCCTATTTAATATGTTCGTGATAGTGTATTAGGAATAGCAATTTGTCTAAAGTATGAAGAGAAAAACGAGTAATACCACGGATCTGAGGAGTTTCTTGCAGCGGGCTGCTGCAAAGATAGCTTGGTCACATTCATTGATAGAGAATTCTTCTTGCAAGCAAAGGATGATGACATCATAAACCGTTTTCAAAGCATGAAGGATCGAAAAATTATCTTATAGTCTGTAAGTTTTCTTCTCATTTTGTTGTTGCCTATTAGACTATATTCCGTATGTTGCCACTTTGTTATGTTGAATTATTGGTAGTAATTTCAATTTATGTTGCCATTTTTCAATATATGAATTTGGGCTCAATTTTGTGTATATTTCCTATATAATATGCAGTTACAACTGTATGGCATTATACATGCCGAATATTGGCCATTTTGCGGTCAAATTTTTTTTTAGTACCCTATAGAATTCGAATACCGTGCCCCCAAATCCTGCGCCCGCCACTGGCCGTTTGAATCAAAAGTTGGACTGTGAAAGCTGTTCCGCAACCCGGCTATGAGGATCCAAACTGAGCCTAGCTAGTTTCATTTTGCTGTACTTGAGTGTTTTTGCTCTGCTCTTGTTTTCAATAACCTTTGACTCTTTTTTAGTTTTATTAGACATGTATACACGTATAGGCATTGCATTGTACATCAGCTTGTACCCCAAGCTATCTATATAGCCGAGTATGGCATGAGGTACAAGTTGACGTATAATACAAAGCCTTTACACTACATTACTCAAGTGAATCCATACTGTTACTACATTATTACTCAAGCTGGCAAAAGGGTCTCTAGTTGAGTTGGTTAGGTGGCTCTGTAGCACTTTGCGGTCCTAGGTACTAGAGAATTTCAGGCTGAGATTAATAAGTCCCCTCGTATGTCCCTTGGCTAAAGCATAGGTTAAGGCTCTGGCCCAGGTCACAGTTGTGGTTTGTTTGGGCCACTCCTGCCTAGGGTAACTGTAGCGATCGCCAGCCTAGTGGTGGTTTCACAGGGTTATACGGGCCCTGTGTATGGGTGTGGTGGTGGTTTAGTGATTTTCTTTGCCACCGTGAGAAGTTCTTCTCTTATAAATAGAAATCTGCTGGTGGTTGACAATATATTTCTACAGGTGATTCTCTTTAGGAACTGCCTATAGAAATCTGTTTTTTTACAGGCGGTTCATTTAACTGACCGCTGTGTTTATTTTTCTCGACTTTTTTTTTTCAAAATAGGCTATACCCTGTTTTTTCAATATTATAATACAATATAATATTGAATAGAAAAAAGTCTACATCACCTCTTCAACTATGGGGCAGTGACTACTTAACCCCCAAACTATGAAACCGTCTGTTATACCCCCTGAACTTTTCAAAACCGTTCAAATTACTCCCTGGAGTGGTTTTGGACGGTGATTTTGTTACAGTAACGATGGTTTTGGCTTTTTCTTTTTCTATTTATTTCTGCTGAATCATTCAAAAATCATAGTAAATCGTAGAAAAATCATAAAATAGAAAATCTAATTTTGTTGGACTCCACATGAGTAGATCTACACAATGAATATGTAATATAATATGCTTTAGTTACAGCTATGAATTTTTCCAATTAATTACAAACAAAATTTGATATTCTAACTAATTTAAAGCTAAAAAAATTTGTACTAAAGCATATTATATTATATATTCATTGTGTAGGTCTACTCATGTGGAGTCCAACAAAATTAGATTTTCTATTTTATGATTCTTTTATGATTTACTATGATTTTTCAAAGATTCAGCGTAAATAAATAGAAAAGAAAAAGACAAACCGTTGTTACTGTAGCAAAACCATGCTTATTGTAGCAAAACTACCGTCCAAAACTGCTTCAGGGGGTAATTTGAACGGTTTTGAAAAGTTCAGGGGTAAAACAGACGGTTTCATAGTTCGGGGGTTAAGTAGTCACTGCCCCATAGTTGAGGGTGTGACATAGACTTTTTCCATATTGAATATACTAGGTCCTATTATAGGGTCATTATTAATACATATATATACAAACTTGCAATTAATTAATTATATGTACACATATTTATACACTTCTAAGTTTTTACATCATGAGATATCGATGTAATACACACATATACTTCAAAGTTTTCACATGGTTTCGTGCCCTAGTAATCTTCACGCTGAAAATTTATCCTACCAATGTCTGTTAGTGCTTTATACTTGGGCTGTGCTAAGATACCGGTAGCATCGTGATATTTTTCATCGAATGATATGACTTCTTTCATCATGAAATTACACATGTCATCGACGATGCCCAGCAAAGTTTCTTCTGACATGTTCTTTGCCCTTTCTATCTTACATCCCTGTCCCTATATAAACATCATATTTTTTTAACTTGATTATTACACACTAATTTGAACTTTAATGATAGATTGTTTCTTGTATATTACCTGAGGGTTGTTGACGTATCGTCCGTTCACTCTCATGAACTCGCGCACTTAGAATCCACAGTGGACCGATCTGACTGGTAGCTTATGGCACTATATATAACAGATAAAGTTGTCAACATTATATTATCTTATATATGTCATGTGTATAACACACACACATACATACATACATATATATATATATGTATGTATGTATGACATATTTATTTATAATTTTACATATCGGGTAATCATGAATTATATCCATTGACTTCCTCTGTTTGCTGGGGTTATCGAGCTTTCTCTTGTTCACCTGGTACCACCACCAACACCTATGATCTTGAATTAATCATCACCAAGTTAATTAATCTCAAGCTCACATCGATATAAGTATATATGCATGCATACACATTTTGGTTTACCGCTCTATGATGGTCAGGAATGCTGCATATATTATGGGATCATAGTCTGCGGAGTCATAGACCACCACCCGTCGCTGTCTTAGATAAATATAAAAGCAGATCCAGTGGTCCCTGCACGAATTAAATTTGTGAATGCATGTGTATTGAAATTATATATTAATGATATCGTAATGTACGTGTACTCTCACAGTACTTACCCAAAGTGGTACGGGGCAATTATGACTTGCCTGTGCCTCCACTTCTTCAATGCGTTCCTAATGTAGATAGCATATTTGGCTTCAAAGTTCTTCTGTATGTCCACTAGTTTCAATGCAGCTTCTTCCTCTTCCAAGCCCTTTAAGTCATCGTGTCCCGGTCCGATTTTGAATGTATGCTCGGCCTCGCATATTTTCATTAGATTAAGATACCCAATCAATTTGCTTACGTCTCTATTAGCACGATTCTCCTGCTCATCATATTGCATTCTGCAAGACGATATCAATCGATGTCAGAGATTCTCAAACTTAACTCAAAATAATAACAACATAAGCATATGTGTAATAAGTATCAGTGTACTTACAATGCAAATAACGTGATGGTCTGTACATCGTCTTTTGAGGTTCATCATCAACCAGAAGTTGAACCAGAGGTCCAACTTGGCCCAGATCCAGACACTTTTGGGCTTTTTCTCTTTTTTTGTTTATTTTAATTGATTAATGGAGGCGGGCAAACAAATTGTCTCTGTTAATCTTCTATTACGCCTCCGTTAATCTTCTATTAACCGAGGCATTTCATTGGAGGCGGTTGTGTTGCCCGCCTCCAGAAAGCGAAAACACCCGCCTCCAAAAATCTTAATGTAGTAGTGTTGAGGTTCCAAACGAATTCAAATAAAAAAGTTATCTACTACAAAGTTGCATAACTTTTTAAGATCTACCACTTTTATGTTGAAAGTTTCTCCATCCGAGTTCGTTTACAAAATTTAAAAATTTCAAATTTGATAAATTCAAATGTATTTTTCGCTGCAAGATGATTTCAAATGAAAAATGTTATCAACTGCAAAGTTTCATAACTTTTCGGAATCTATAACTTTTATTTTGACAGTTTTCTCACACAAGGTCATTTAAAAAACTCAAAAAAATTAATTCAAGATTATTTTTACAGGCGGTTCTCTTAAAAAACCGCTAGTAAAAATGGCATTTACTCCCGGAAGCTTGTTCTCGGTTGGGAAACCGGGGCTAAAGGGGTTTCCCAACCGGGAACAAAGCCTATTTCTGTACCAGTGATATTACTCTGTGGGATGTAATATATACGTGAGAGACTGCTTTAGTTATATATTACTCTTATGCATGATGTACGCATGCTATGTATATGACATATAGATAACATATATAACGTTTGAGTAACAAGCTTAGTATCAATATGCATGATTGATGCCCATGTTTTCTTCTCTCTGATCCTGTATCTGTATTTTTTTTCCTTTGTAATATCCAAATGGTCTACCCAGTTTCTGGTCACTTTAGTCCATGTAATGTCCAAAGAACGCGGCACACATACGCTCATGCATTGTTGCATTGTTTTTACATTTGTTCTTTTGGAGTATCTTAAAAAAAGGCTAATAAGGATGCATCGCTATATCAAAAGTTGGTGGGTTACACAAGGTTTGCTTTGGTCGATCAAATTGGATGAAGTCCTTTTACAGTTCATATAAGAGCAACTTCTGTGCTGGAGGATGTTAGATAGATACATACACAGACCAATCACAGTAGACAAGTCTCCCATACGGTGTGAAAGGCACCTGATGCGCTTCCACAACATGTAACTGCATGCTTTAACTTTGCATCGATCGACCAGTCCAGCTAGCTACCGACAAAGATATATATATTTAGAATGATTGGAACTAACGTGGAGCAACCAGAGCAACACATTAGATTTCCCATCAGTGTCTTGCTAGTTGCTCGATCGATCAATCGAAATTATTATGTGAAAAAAAACGCATTTGATTCCGGGACCGATTTCGATTTCCATTCTGATTGCACGGGGATTGCCATGCATGAATATGATGTCTCAGCGACAGCACCATCAATCCCAGTGTACTGTATGACGTTTGGCCCTCAACGTAATAAGGTCAACATACGTATACGTACAAAGCTAGGTACCATTTCATCCCAGGGTAACTATATGCCCCATTTTGCCCGACATTTGACGCTGACATTTAGCTCTTGGAAAGCAACAATTTCCTCATGGAGAAGATTTCGGCATTTTTATGCGTGATCTGCACAGAGTAATGCGGACACAAGTGTGAGACTTAGTGTCCGGATGAGTGATGAGTGATTGTCAACGGAGTTCACTTGGCATGTTGGTCAGCTTGTGGTGTGCAGGTGTTGAGCACGGAGGCAGTGGCGGATGGCGGAGCGAAGGTCAAGTGAGCGGGCCGTGCCGATAGACTGGTAGGGTGAAGGACGGACGTGGGACTTGGACCGAGGGACATGGACACCGGAGTGCCAGTTGCAGGGGCGGACAGTTGGTGACATCGACAAGCGCGACCGAGCATGGTCGTGGGACTCGGAGCGGTAAGTGGGCCGGCGGGACGCGGCCCAGGACGGTTTTTGGGTTTGGGCCTCAAAACTTGGGCGAAACTGCTTCCGGGGGAAGCGGGATGACACGTGGTGGAATCTCCAAGGTTGCGTCAAGGCGATGGCAACTCTGAGCAGGAAGCGGGGTCGTCCGATTACATCTTCAGAGACACGCTGTTCCAGAGAGCTCTAGGGCTAGTTGGCTCGCCTGATTAGCAGTAGTGAGTAGTTAGGGGTGTTTTTAGAAAACTGTAATAAGTCGATAAGATGGGGTAGTATGGCAGCCCCCTCCCTTCCATCTCTCTCTCATTTTCTCTCGTCCCTCTCCTTTGCTTAGGGTTAAGACACTTGCGTAAAGAGAGATCCACAATTTTGGTTCATGGTTGTGTAAACTCGTGATTTTGAGTGGGAATCGAGGCCCTAACCTCGTGATTTCTCCGGGATTCGAAGTTAAGTCTTGTGTTCTTTGTGTTCTTCGGTTGTTCTTCGTTGCCCCTCTCTTGTGTGATGTGATTCGCGAGTTTTGGGGCGTTTCAATTTGTTCCTTTTGCGTACACTTGGTCTTTGCCATGTGGAGAGTCTTTTGACCGAAGGAAATCACTTGATTCCAATCCTACTCGTAGATCGGGGCGATTGTCCACCATGGGCGAGTTTATGAGCATTTTTTGAATTTATTCGATTTCTGGATTTTTGCTTCGAGTTGGGTCTTGATCTTCTCTGGATATCTTCCTGACCTACTCCTTCATCTCCGTGCCAAATCTCGTCTCAATCCAAGATCATTAGAGTCGATTTTGACTTTTTGGAGATGAGTTCGGGGTGCAGCCCGATCGACAATCCCGACCAAGTTTGCATCCTGTTCAGACCAGGTTTCTATCCCGGTCAGAACAAGTATACATCCTGATTAGACCAGGTTTGCATCTCAGTTTCACACCACGGTCAGACTAGGAGTACATCCTGATCAGACCAGGTTTCCATCCCGGTCAGGCCGGCTCTTCATCCCGGTCAGACCAAGCTGTGCAAGATTCTGTCATGATTCTTGCACCTTTTGAGTTTTGCTGCTCCGTTTCAAGATCCACTTGTTTCTATGGGTTTGTTATCACCTTAGGAACATTTCTAGATCATCCAATCACAACTTGATTGAGGTGATTCAGTTTTAGGCTCTTTCTTCATTTTGGTTGGAGTAGAGAGCTTATCTTTGGATTTCGGGTGTTTCAAAGTTGTGTTCAATTTCTTGCCGGTTTGAGTGCTCCGCTGTGTTCGTCGGTCATCACCGAGAACATCCAGCCATAGTTTGGCCCGTGAGCATCTCGTTTGTCATTTCCGCTGCTTTGAGGTTTTAGGTGAGTTTTGGGATGCAAGCCATTTCTGCCTTGAGCAAAATTTTTATTGGCTCCCATTCACCCCCTCTGGTCGCCATTTCCGGTCCTTTAATTGGTATTAGAGCCCGTTAAGGATCACTTCACCTTAATCATTCCGTGATCCGCGAAGGCGATGGATTGTGGTTCCGGCAAACCACCTCCTTTCGATGGGTCAAACTATGCCTATTGGAAGATACACACATCCGCGCATCTCCAGGGCATCGACTACACCGTTTGGGAGATTTTCGAGAACGAGACTTACGTTGTGCTTGCTCCGGTGGCTCGGATCACTCAAGAGCAAAAGGATCAACACAATGCTAACAATCGTGCTCGCAGTGTTCTTTTGCTAGCCTTTCGATCTCGAAGTTTGAGCGTGTCTCGAATTGTACGATAGCTTGAGAGGTTTGGCAAAGGCTTCAATCCTTCCATGAGGGCACCGCCCAAGTGAAAACCCATCTCTTTGAAACGTACAAGCGAGAGTACGAAAACTTCAACAAGCTTGATGGCGAGTCCATTGACTCCTTGTTTGCCCGGTTCCATGCCGTCATCAAGAAGATGAGGGCAAACAAAGCTCAACTTCCCTACGATGACCATGAGAGAGCCCTAAAGCTTCTGCATGCCTTAGATCCAAGAGTGTGGGGCATGCGAGTGACAGCCATCACCGAATCATCCTCCTATGACACCCTCACGGTAGATGAGCTCTTTGACAAGCTCAAGGCTGCTGAGATTGGTCAAGTTACCCATGCCAAGATCTGAAGATCTTCTTCTCCTTCTATGGCTTTGGTGTCAGGTAATGGAGGTAATGGTTCGACTTCTTCTAACCCTTCACAGTTGTCCTTTGCTTTGTCTTCTCTTGTGACTATTACAAAGGAGCAGCTGGAGGTCCTTGGTGATGTTGAGCTTGCTCTCGTCATCAATCGGTTTTCCCAGTTTCACAAAAACTTGATGATCCACTGGTGAGGAGGTCGTAAGGAAGGTTGCTATGAGTGCGGGGACTTGGACCACTTCATCGCCAATTGCCCTAAGAAGGGCAAGTCTTCATCCAAGCATGACTTCTCCAAGCGACGGGACAAGAAGGAGTACACTTCCGACAAGCATAAGGCCAAGAGCGTCGACAAGGAGGAGTACAAGAAGAGGTTCCAGAAGAAGATTCAAGCCAAGCAGCGAGCCTTCCTCGTCTCCCTCGGCGACATCGATGATGACTCTGGCGATGATCGTGACTCTTCCTCAAGCGATGATGAAGCCACGAAGAAGGTTGAGGACAAGCTCAACGGCCTCTGCTTCGTTGCACACTCCACTCTTGGAGGACTTTGCGCCATGGCGGTCGAGGATGCCAAGCTAGAGTCCGGGAAAGGCAAGGCACTTGACGATGACACAACATCACAGGTATCGCACAATCTCGATGACTTGGCTGCCGAAGTTGATGCTTTGAATGCTGCACTAGTGAGCCAGGATAAATTGCTAAAGTGCGCCACCCCTGAGAGGAAAGAGTATAATGAGAAGTGGGAGGTAGCGTTAAAAGAGCTTGAGTTGGCTAAGACTAGTGTGGTAGTCACCGAGGAGTTTGAGTGCGACGAGTGTGTTGTGCATATGGGTGACTTGGCTAATTTGCAGTCTAAGTATGCCCGTGATTTAGAGAAGGTAGATGAGGTGACGGTGAGACCTATTCTCTTGGGTGCGTACAAGTCTTGCTCAGGCTTGCAAACTGAGTTGGCAGAGAAGAATGCCAAAATTGCCTTGCTTGAGAAGGCCAACTTGGTTCGCACTAGTGATGGGAAGTGTGCTTTGTGTGAAGCTTTGGAGATAGAGCTTGGCAACTGCAGGCATGAAAAGAGGCATCTTGAGGAGAAAAACACTTACCGCCGAACCATATTGAGTTGGGTTTCTTGCAGTGAGCCTCAATTGGGAATGATGGTTAGCCAATTCCATAGAGGAACGGATGGCTCGGGATTAGGCTTTGCACTAGGTGGAAAAGATGGTGTGGGGATATAAACCCCCGGTACTACAAATCAAGACATGGGCCGCACCATCAAAGCTGGCCCGGCCCAGAAGATAAGGGCGTGCGGCGCAAGGCATTGCACCGCACGGCTATCGTACCAACTTGGATAATTTACTTGTATCCTTATCCCTTCGGAGTATATAAGGAGGGGCAGGGGTCACCCTTTAGATCAGGCCAACTCAGATCATAGCAATACAATACAGCAACACACAAGACGTAGGGTATTACGCCTCACGGTGGCCCGAACCTATATAAATCTTGTGTCTCACGCTTTCTGCATAACGCTCATTCGTGTAAGGCGCACCTTCACCGATAAATCTACTACCTTGGGCATACCTCTCGATAGACCGCCGGCGATATTTCGTCGACAATGTTCGGGCACTCAGAAGATTTTCTCCGCCGACGAGATACTAAGTATCTCTTCGTTTTCTTCTCTCAAGGGTTGCTTAACGTACCTTAGTAGCCACTCCTTAATCCGTGAAACCTGTCTTCGCCCTGTAAGCCGTCACACAAAATGGTCATGTTAAGGACACCTCTGAACTAGACGCCGGGTCAGGTGCTTAAACGTAATAGGCCAACTACCAGGGGAAATTATGTGATCTGACAAGAGCAAGAAACGGACAATCTTATCATGCATTCTACAATATTGAGATCTGCCTTCTTCGCCAAAAATCTACATCATGTACTACCCACTGTATATATTTATTTTTGCAGGAACTCTTCGCCAAACGTTTGTCGCGCTCCTCGCCGTCCTCGCGCTGCTCGGACACCGCCTCCGATCAAGCTAGGGACTCGTCGCCGTCGCTCCTCGTCGTCCCCGCACTACTTGGACACCGTTTCCGACCACGCTGGGGACTTGTCGCCGGAATCGTCACCGCTCCTCGCTGTCCTCGTGCTGCTCGGACATCATCTCCGACCACGCTGGGACACGTCGTCGCTACTCGCCGACCTCCTGCTGGAACCCGTCTCCAACCACGCTGGGACTCGTCGTCGCTACTCGTCGTCCTCGTCGTCGCTCATCGTCGCCACCGACAATGCTGGGGTCTCGTCGCCGAGCTATCAAGACTCTCCACGCTGTTCGGATCAGGGCGCTGATTTTGGGTAGCACATCGGGGTCTTGATATGCGCCTCTCCGTGTTCGGAGACTGCGCCTCGCCTGATCGGAAGATTTTTTCTGAGCACTTGCTGTGCTCGGGGACTCCGTCGTCGTCTCATCTGATCGGAAGAATTTTAACGAGCACTTGCTATGCTCGGGGACTTCATCATCGCTTGCTCGGAAGACCTTCCCGATCACTTGATGTGCTCGGGGACTTCATCATCGCCTCGTCTGATCGGAAGATTTTTTCCGAGTGCTTGCTATGCTCAGGGATTTCATCGTTTCGTCAAGCGTTTCTGAGCAGGAGAGCTGCTTGGGGACTTCGTCACCTCGTCAAGTGTTTCCGAGCAGGAGAGCTGCTCGGGGACTTCGTCACCTCGTCAAGCGTTTCTGAGCAGCAGAGCTGCTCGGGGACCATCGTTTCGTCAAGCGTTTCTGAGCAGGAGAGCTGCTCGAGGACTTCGTTGCTTCGTCAAGCGTTTTCGAGCAGGAGAGCTGCTCGGGGACTTCGTCGCTTCGTCAAACGTTTTTGAGCAGGAGAGCTGCTCGGGGACTTCGTCGCTTCGTCAAGCGTTTCCGAGCAGGAGAGCTGCTCGGGGACTTCGTCGTTTCGTCAAGCGTTTCCGAGCAACAGAGCTGCTCAGGACTTCATTGTTTAGTTAAGCGTTTCCGAGCAGGAGAGCTGCTCGGGGACTTCGTCGTTTCATCAAGCGTTTCCGAGCAGGAGAGCTGCTTGGGGACTTCGTCACTTCGTCAAGCGTTTCCGAGCAGCAGACTTGCTCGGGGATTTCGTCAATTCAAGCGTTTCTGAGCAGCGAATGTGCTCAGGAACTTTGCCGACACTTCATCACCAAGAATAAAGACTTTGACCCTGACACCATGTCACTACGTCACCTACTATCAGGCTCGGGGACTAAGTAGATACACATCACCTAACGGTGAAGGTATTGGCTCTGAAGAACCAAAAGTGGATACACTTCACCAAAGAGAAAGCTCTCTTCAAAATTTTTCTGAGCTCCTTACATCCGTCTAGTCAAGCAACTCTGAAGATCTGCACCTCCCGACAAATGCAAAGTGCTCAGGGACTAGCTATAGGGATATAAACCCCCGGTACTACAAATCAAGACATGGGCCGCACCATCAAAGCTGGCCCGGCCCAGAAGATAAGGGCGTGTGGCGCAAGGCATTGCACCGCACGGTTATCGTACCAACTTGGATAATTTACTTGTAACCTTGTCCCTTCGGAGTATATAAGGAGGGGCAGGGGTCACCCTTTAGATCAGGCCAACTTAGATCATAGTAATACAATACAGCAACACACAGGACATAGGGTATTACGCCTCACGGCGGCCCGAACCTGTATAAATCTTGTGTCTCACGCTTTCTGCGTAACGCTCGTTCGTCTCAGGCGCACCTTCACCAATAAATCTACTACCATGGGCATACCCCTCGGTAGACTGCCAGCGATATTCCATCGACAGACGGGAACGCCTTTGGAAAGGTGGGTGAGTCTAGTGGTATGAGTCCGAGTGAGAAAAATTCCATTCCCCAAGCTCACCAAAATCACCCTACCTAAGTCACCGCAGCCTATTGCCAAAGATGGAGTGTTTATTGAGCCTCCAAAGGCTCCACCGGCCAAGCAAGTGTGGGCTCACAAGCCAAATCACCTCTGAAACTCTCTTGACACTTTGCCAAATGTCCCTAAGGAACCCCTTCCTAAAGTTCAACCTCCACCAAGAGTGAGCCACAACCACAAGAAAGTGAATCCACCACCCAAGAGAGAGGTGAGGTATCATTATGAGTATTGCAAGAGGGATGGTCACCTTGTTGAGTTTTTGCTTTAGGAGGAAGAGGGATGAGCGGCGTGAGTATGAGGTGAACAACTAGAACATGTACCGCCCACCCCATGGCGTACATGTGCTGCCCGTTGAGAGGCGCTTTGCTAGGCTGAGAGGTGCAATGCCTCAAGGCTCTAGGCCTTTGGTTGTGAGACCATGAGGTGGTCGTGCCCAGTGTGGCCCAATTCATGATCAATATGGCTATGGACCTCGTGGTGGTGTTTTTTCATCCTACATTCCTAGCGGACCACATTTCTTCTCTCGTGGTGATCGCTTCTCTTCTATGGGACATGGTCAGTTTGGTGCTTTTCCTGGCATTTTTCCTAAGCGGATGAGGTAACACTGGTATCCTTCTCATTTCACTAACCCTAGTGTTGCACCATTCGGTTATCCCATGTCTTGCTATTGATGACAGGACAGAGGCTTGGAGAACATGTGACTCATTGATTCTGGTTGCTCACGCCACATGACCGGAAATCCTAAGTGGTTCTCCAGCCTCGACTCCGTGCAACACAAGGAGTACATCACCTTCAGGGATAACAGCAGGGGTAAGGTTCTATCTCGTGGGACTATTCGAGTGAATAAGCGCTTTGTCTTGAAGGACATTGCATTGGATTCCAATTTAGATTTTAACTTGCTTCCGGTTTCGCAACTCCTTCAAGACGGTTTCGAAGTGCATTTTAAGACTGGTAGCTCTAGAGTGCTAGATCCTTAGGGTGATCTTGTTTGTCGGATCACCCCGTTTGGCCGTGTTTTTCGAGCCGATTTCTCTCGCTCGTTTGGTTCTTCTCGATGTTTGGTTGCTGGATCCTCCTCTGAGATTTGGAAGTGGCATAGGAGGCTTGGACATTTGAGCTTTGATCTACTTGCTAGATTGAGTTCACTTGGCCTAATCCAAGGATTGCCATAGTTGAAATTTGAGAACGATCTAGTTTTTCACCCTTGTCGCCATGGGAAGATGGTAGCCGCTTCTCATTTCCCCATTAACCAAATCATGACCAAGTGACCCAGTGAGCTTCTCCACAAGGACACAGTAGGTCCAGCTTGGGTCCAGTCGGAAGCTGGGAAGTGTTATGCTCTAGTGATCATGGATGACTTTTCTCGCTACTCTTGGGTGTAGATGCTTCATCCTCAAACAAGGTAAGTTGGACAAGTTTGAGTCCAAGTCTTTAGACGATATCTTTCTTGGTTATGCCACTCACTCTCGTGCATATTGTGCACTTAACCTTGAAACTAACCGTGTTGTGAAGACCTGTGAGGTCACATTCGACGAAAGCATGCCTTGTTCTTCTCCTGTCTTTGAGCGTGTAGGTGATGATGAGTTTGAGGAGGCCATCTTTGTGGAGGATAGAGAGAAAGACGCCGATTGGCGTGATCCCGAGCTGCCTCCACCGGCTGCCCCAGTCGAGCCTACTTCCACTACTTCAGCTCACGGCCCTGAGCCTTCTTCTTCCACTTCATGGGGAACGTTCGAGTTGGCCCCTCAGCCCGTGCATGCTACACCTGAGGAGGCCCCAGCTGCTTGCGAGGGGGAGGCGACTTCTTCGAGGGAGGCACCTCGACACATTCAGTGCCCCACCCTCCTGAGACGATGATCGGCGACATTGACTAGCGTGTCAAGCGGTCTAGGTCTATCTCACACTTTGCTCATTCTACTTTTGTTGCGACTTTCAAACCCAAAGATATTGGACAGCATTATCTAACGCAGATTGGGTCAATGCTATGCTTGAGGAGTTAGAGAACTTTGAGAGAAACCAAGTTTGGGTCTTAGTTCCACCACCACCTGTGTGTCACCCCATAGGAACCAAGTGGGTCTTTAAAAACAAGCAAAGTGAGGATGGGTAGTGGTGAGAAACAAGGCTAGGCTAGTAGCCCAGGGGTATTGCCAGAAAGAGGTGATAGATTATGAAGAGACATTTGCTCCTGTAGCCCGGACAGAAGCCATTAGGATCTTGCTAGCCTTTGCAACTTTGAAGGGTTTCAAGCTGTATTAAATGGATGTGAAAAGTGCTTTTCTAAACGGGTACATAGAGGAGTAAGTGTATGTGAGGCAACCCCCGGTTTCGAGAACCCAAAGTTTCCCAACCATGTATTCAAGCTTCACAAAGCTTTGTACGGGTTGAAGCAAGCTCCTAGAGCTTGGTATGAGCGACTCAAGTCTTTTCTCCTAGCTAAGGGCTTCCAGATGGGTTCAGTTGATAGGACTATTTTCTCCTCAAGCTGGGTGTTGATATCCTTTTGGTTCAAATATACGTGGATGATATTATATTTGGGGGATCTTCTCATGCTTTTGTTGCAAAGTTTTCAGATACTATGAGCAGGGAGTTGAGATGAGCATAATGGGTGAGTTGACGTTCTTTCTTGGGTTGCAAATCAAGCAAACTGAAGAGGGAACTTTCGTGCATCAAGGGAAGTACACAAAAGACTTGCTGAAGAGGTTTGACATGGGTGAGGCAAAGCCCTTCTCGACGTCCATGTCAACTACCACAGCCCTTGATGAGGACACGGAGGAGAGGTGGTGGATCAGAAGGAGTACCGCAGCATGATTGGATCGTTGCTGTACTTGACGGCGACACGACCAGACATTTAGTTTGCCATATGGTTTTAGTCTTCACCACGGACATCACATCATCAAGCCGTCAAGCGTATCTTAAGGTACCTTCGTTTCACCCCCGAGTTTGGCCTATGGTACTTAGCCTCTTCCACCCTATCTCTTAGTGGCTATTCTGATGCTGATTATGCTAGGTGCCGAGTCTATCGCAAGCCACCTCTGGTACTTGTCACTTTCTTGGTACATCTTTAGTGTCTTGGTCTTCTCACAAGCACAATGGTGTTGCCCAGTCCACTTGTGAGATTGAGTATGTTGTTGCTGCCGCCTGTTGTTCTCAGTTGCTCTGGATGGTACAGACTTTGAGGGATTATGGTCTAGGTTTTAGACAAGTCCTCCTTTACTGTGATAGCACTAGTGCCATAAGTGTAGCTAAGAACCCTATTTTAGACTCGAAGACCAAGTACATTGAAGTTCGCTTCCATTTTCTGCGTGATCACTATGAGAAGGGCGATATTGATTTGATACACATAGACACTCACAATCAGCTAACGGACATCCTTATAAAGCCACTAGATCAGACTCAGTTAGCTCGTTTGAGGAGCGAGCTTGTTGTGTGTTTTTCTTTTTAGAGGAGGGAAACTTTGAGAGATTGTACACTAGTTTTGCTTTTTCCTTTTTAGTTTAGAGTGTTGTTTTCATCTTTTGTATTATACTTGCATTTGCATGGCATCTTGTTCCATAGAGCATTCTAAGCTTCATGACTATAGCTGTGAGTTTGAATCTATGCCCCATTTGGTATGTTGATATGTATACATCTTGGTGCTTATGTTTAGGCTCTTGATCACTTGATCCTTATGTTGAGCTAAATCTGACTTTTTATGAATCTGACTAATAATGATGAAACTTGAAAAACATGTTCACCATTGAGTTTAGCTACTAGCATGTGTAAGTTTGTTGAGATCTCTTATGCTATCATCTATATGCTAGGTTGCTATATCTCATGCTTTGAATCATTCACTTGCTTAGACCAATCATGACCACATTGTGCTAAAACTTTGAATTCTAAGTTAAGTGATGAACAAAATATCAAGATGGGTTTGTATTGTCCCACCTCAAGGTATCTTGACTGCATCCTATTGCACTTAGGATGAACTTGAGCCTTGTAGTGGATGACCGAAACCATTGCCTTAAGCTTCTCATTGTCTTTGACATAGGCTTCGCATGGTTGAAAAGCTAGGCAAGACAATAGTTACAACCTCTCACACACACATGTTTTAACTAATACTTGTGAAACTCCTAATATAGAGAAATTGATTAAATTGAACAACACACATGTGTTAGGTTCGTCTATGACATGATGTGTGATCGCTGCTTGAGTTAGTTCACCTTGTATAAACTTGCTAGCACAAGATTGATTTCCTACTTATATTTGCTATGTGCTATCTTCTATGGTGAACACTCTTTGTTTTTGGTATCAAATTGCTCAATATGCTTCACTCACATTATTGTTCATTTGATCATTTTGAGCATTTACTAGCACTTGTCTGTGATGCCACGTATATATATGACAGCACCACTTAGAGCATCTTTTCAAACTGATTGCTATACTCCTGAAACTTCTGCTTTCATGTGCATTCATGCTTGAGAGAAGGAGAGATTTTGGGAGACCTTGATGTGTGCATGTGTCAACAAGGGGGAGAGATTTCACACATTTTGAGTTGAGCACACATTCAGGAGGAGTTTGAGAGCTAGTTGTGTTGAGCCTCGCCTCTTTCTAGAGGAACTAGCATCTCTTTGCGCTTGTGCTTGCTTTGGTAGACCCTGTGTTTGCTTTCCATTGCTTTTGTGGTCTTTAGAGCAAGTTTTCTTCTTTCCCATCCTCCTTCTTCCTCTTATTCTCTATATCATGATTATCTGTGTTGGTGTTGACAATGCACTCATCAAGGGGGAGATTGCGGACACAAGTGTGAGACTTAGTGTCCGGATGAGTCATGAGTGATTGTCAACGGAGTTCACTTGGCATGTTGGTCGGCTTGTGGTGTGTAGGTGTTGAGCACGGCGGCAGTGGCGGATGGCGGAGTGAAGGTCAAGTGAGTGGGCCGTGCCGATGGACTGGGAGCGGTGAAGGACGGACGTGGGACTTGGACCAAGGGACTTGGACGGTGGAGCGCTAGTTGCAGTGGCGGACACTTAGCGACATCAATAAGCATGATCGAACATGGTCGAGGGACTCCGAGCGGTAAGTGGGCCGGCGCGGTCGGCGACCGGCGGGACGCGGCCCAGGACGGTTTTCGGGTTTGGGCCTCAAAACCTGGGCAAAGCTGCTTCCGGGGGAAGCGGGACGACGTGTGGTGGAATCTCCGAGGTTGCGTCAAGGCGACGGCAACTCTGAGCAGGAAGCGGGGTCGTCCGATCACATCTTCATAGACCGGCTGTTCCAGAGTGCTCTAGGGCTAGCTGGCTCACCTAATTAGCCTTAGTGAGTAGTTAGGGGTGTTTTCGTAAAACTATAATAAGTCGATAAGAAGGGGTATGGCAGCCCCCTCCCTTCCATCTCTCTCTCATTCTCTCATCCCTCTCCTTTGCTTAGGGTTAAGACACTTGCTTATATAGGGAGAGATCCACAACTTTGGTTTATGGTTGTGTAAACTCGTGATTTTGAGTGGGAATCGAGGCCCTAACCTCGTGACTCCTCCTGGGATTCGAAGTTAAGTCTTGTGTTCTTTGTGTTCTTCACTTGTTCTTCGTTTCCCCCTCTCATGTGTGATGTGATTCACGAGTTTTGGGGCATTTCGATTCGTTCCTTTTGCGTGCACTTGATCTTTGCCATGTGGAGAGTCTTTTGACCAAAGGAAATCGCTTGATTCCAATCCTACTCGTAGATCGGGGCGATTCTCTACCATGGGCGAGTTCATGAGCATTTTTCGAATTTCTTCGATTTCTGGAGTTTTGCTTCGAGTTGGGTCTTGATCTTCTCTGGATATCTTCCTGACCTACTCCTTCATCTCCATGCCAAATCTCGTCTCAATCCAAGATCATTTGAGTCAATTTTGACGTTTTGGAGAAGAGTTCGGGGTGCAGCCTGACAATCCCGGTCAGACCAGGTTTGCATCCTGATCAGACCAGGTTTCTATCCCGGTTAGAACATGTATACATCCTGGTTAGACCAGGTCAGGCTGTACAGGATTGTGTCTTGATTCTTGCACCTTTTGAGTTTTGCTGCTCCGTTTGGAGAACCACTTGTTTCTATGGGTTCATTATCACCTTAGGAACATTTCTGGATCATCCAATCACAAGTTGATTGAGGTGATTCGGTTTTAGGCTCTTTCTTCATTTTGGTTGGAGTAGAGAGCTTATTTTTGGATTTCGGGTGTTTCAAAGTTGTGTTCAATTTCTTGCCGGTTTGAGTGCTCCGCTGTGTTCGTTGGTCATTACCGAGAACATCCAGCCATAGTTTGGCTCGTGAGCATCTCGTTTGTCATTTCCGCTGCTTTGAGGTTTTAGGTGAGTTTTGGGAAGCAAGCCATTTCTGCCTTGATCAAAATTTTTATTGGCTCCCATTCACCCCCCGCTGTGGTCACCGTTTATGGTCCTTCAAATAAGAACTTAACTTGTCTTCAGGTTGCTTCCATACACTGTTATTAGTATTTGCCTTATCAATTGTTTATCTGTCTCCCACTTGCATTGGTGAAACAAAAGGAAAATGTTCTCTGTTTTTTTTACTGAAATCAAAACCACCACCACACCACCGACGCCACCACGCCGCTCTCCTTGACACCGCCGACGACGGCAAGCCTAGGGCCCCTCTCTTTCATTCCCTCTGGCATGTGTGCCGAGGATAAGAAAGGGGAGCGGACCCATATCTTTAATTTTCCGGTGAAATCAGATGATTTTCGATCGGGGTCATGTTTCCTGCGTCGGCTTCGATAATTGTGATGATGGCATCGTTATTATTGCAATCGTCGATTTCATAAACAGGCAGCCTTGTGGCTATTATCTACAAGGGGAGAGGTGCATCTGGGCGCCTCAATCAAGACAGCTACTCCGGGTCATCGATCTCATAGTCGTTAGTCGTGGAGAGGATTTCAAGGGTGGAAGATGATGAATCTGCATCTTATGCTGCTCCTGACGATGTAATTGCTGATACTCTTTCATTGATTTAGATGTGTTTTGGACTGGTTCCGCAGTGTTAGATCTTGTGGCATGTCTAATGTTTTAGGGATTATCATTGGATTCGGCACAAGGACTACACTTTAGCTCTAGCGTTTGAGGGAAGCTATCGGGAAAGAAGACGATGAAAGAATATGAATAAAATATTATGTATTTTTATTTCAGATTTTCTTTATATGTAATTTTGGGATGTACTGCACAAAGATTTCGATTTAATATAAGTCCCCCTTCCTTCAAAAAAGAAATTCTACAAGAAACTTGTTTTCAAAGAAAAAGAATTGAACCATTTGTTCATACTCCATTCCAAATTATAAATGGTTATCTTTTTTTAAATACATCTACAGAAAATTTCTATACTAATAAAAGTCATGTATCAAGAAGTTATAACAACCTCTAATTTGGAAATAGAGAAAGTACCATAAACTGGCAAACAATACCAGTTCTTAAAAGCCCATCACTGCGAGATTTTGTAACCGACAGTGTGTTGTCACTTGTCAGCATGATAGTCACAACTTTCACTATAGGTGCTACGACCGGTACTGACGAGCCTTGAAAAAATAACAAAAAAAAGGAGAGAATGACAAGCGTTGCAATCTAGCGTTAGATTTGAAGTTGATGCACCTCACGCCAGATCTAGGGAGAGTGTGTGAGAGAGGGGAAAGCACCGTGGGAGGGGAGAAAGGGGGAGAGCACTGAATCTACTGCATGTGATCTTGTCCCAAGGGCGGATCCAACGCCTATGACCCTGCACCAGGGGCGGTGGCCCAGTCCCTCCGTCCCAAAATAGACGTCATTCTCGCTTCTCGAGAAGTCAGCTTTTTTCAACTTTGACTAATTTTATATTTAAAAGTATTCATATCAAATATACACAAATAATATCATTGGAAAGATCTTTAAATCTAGTTTTTTAACAAATTTACTTGGAAATAAAAATATTGTACATATTTTCTATAAATCTAGTCAAAGTTGAGAAAGTTTGACCCGCACGCTTCCCATAGCATCATCTAATATGGGACGGAGGGAGTATGACAGTGCTAGATCTTCCTACACAATCCCACACACGGGGGCCACCGCCCGCACCATGTGTCAAGGTCGAGGCCAAGGCCATTACCTGCAT
The DNA here is from genome assembly GCA_038502445.1 of Eremochloa ophiuroides. Classification (NCBI taxonomy): domain Eukaryota; kingdom Viridiplantae; phylum Streptophyta; class Magnoliopsida; order Poales; family Poaceae; genus Eremochloa; species Eremochloa ophiuroides. The sequence goes on along the minus strand of JAHLJS010000008.1, from coordinate 10,639,788 downwards.
AAAAAAGCGCAAGCGTGAGGGCCAAGGGTCAGGGCTGCCATGGAGTCTCGTTGCAGCTTATTTTCAGGCAATTTTCTCTCACAATAATTCAGCCGTACAATTTAGCTCAGCCGAAGCTTAGGCTACAAGGGACATACCGTGGAGAGACGAGATAAGGTGATGTGTGCAGGATTGTTAAACCATGTTGAATTAAAATTTTGAGTCTGAGGAATAGAGATCACTACTACAGGGGGTTTATTGAAGACGGGTATTGCAACCGCCTCTAATGGAAGGCCTGAGATTAACCGAGGTAGTTGTTTTGCCCGCCTCCAATAATCTATTAATGGAGACAGGCGTCTTACAGTGCCTGCCTCCATTAATCGATTTAAAAGAACAAAAAATCCCAGCAAGCCCAATCGAGCCCACTATGTAGCCCAATGAAGTCCGCCGCCGCGCTCAACGTCTATCATCTCTGCTGTTGCCAGATCCACAGCTCCTATGGCCCGATGCGGTCGTTGTCACCTGCTCGCCAGATCCAAGCCCCACCGCTGCAAATCTGGGCATCGTCGACGCTGCTTGCCTATGTGGCATGAATCGTACCCACCGCAGCCGAGCTGTCGTTCGCCCTGGGAGAAAGAGAGGTTGATGGAGAGAGGAGTGAGGAGAGATGGAGAAAAGGAGGACCGTTATAACCTTCAAGAGATGCAAGCTAGCCAGATCTGCCGCCTCCTCCTTGCCTCCATGCCGAAGAGGAAGGCGCGTCGATCAGTGGTCCTCCTCGCTGGATCCATGCAGGGCTAGGGTAGGAAGGAGGAGCGCCGCGCATGCAGTGGAGTGGAAAGGAGTGGATGAGAGAGAGAGAGATGGGATATGGAGGGTGCACCGTCGCATAGGGGAGGGAGGAGGCGCGGGGATAAGTCTGCTAACGGGGGCAGACCCGCTCCACACCCGCCCCAACCTATCATTCAGAAGCGATGGATGTCAAGCCGATCCGGCCCAAAAAAACTTAATGCCTGAACCCGCCCCTACGTGCCCTGTTCTTGCGGGTTTTGCTGGGTTTTCCTATTTCGAAGCTTGCAACACTTATTTTAACATGGTCTACGTATTTTAGCACTTATGGCAATCACAGATCTGTCAGATTCCTAAACACATGTCATGGGCGAACACGGGAGGGGTACACAACTATTCTTTCCCCCAACCCGCCCCTACCCGCCATTACTCTAACACCGACCCTCCCCGACCTGCAGGCTAATATAACCTGTTTACACCTGTCCACACACACCCCATATCAAAACCCGCTCCAGAAAACTAGCCCCCGCCCCGACCCGTTAGCAGGCTTAGCGGGGGAGCCAGTGAGAGAGAGTGGATAGCCTAGGGTTTCTTGTATTTATACTCGAAGACAGTTATTGGGCCTCATCTGGGCTTATTGGGCCTCGACCTTTATGGAGGCAGGGCATATAGTGTGCCCACCTCCAAAAACAAATTTTCAGAGGCAGTTGCTTTCAGACAACCAGCTCCATAAATAAATAATTGTTAGAGACGGTTTTCTTAAGATGACCACCATGGTAAATCAAATTTTGGAGCCTTTGGAAATACAAAATTTTTGGAGGCGGCTTTCTTAAAAATAATTGCTCCATAAATCCATTCATCTTAAGACGCGGTTTTCTTAAAAACAACCGCCTTCGTAAATCCATTTTTGGAGGCGGGCGTCTGCTGACCGCCTTCGTAAATATTTTTAGAGGCAATTGGAGTTGTGTCTGAATGTTTGGGCACCACCTCCTAAAATTCTATAGTAGTGAATTGTTGGAAGATCCGACTTTGCCTCAAAAGTTAGGATAGCCAACCTCAAAGTTGGGAGAACCTGACTTTGTCCTGATTTCAACTATAATGGCTAGTTCTGACACCAAGTTTGGATAGCCGACTTGTAAGTCAGCTAAGTCGACTTTAGCTGTGTAGACTCCTCCAATGGCTAGTTTTTGGAAGTTGGGCTATATATACCCCATTGCTCAACCATTTGGAGGTGTGAGAGGCTGAGGAACATACAAGGGAGTTGGTACTCCAATGTAGTGCTCTTGACACAATATGAGCTTAAGAAAACATTAGGTGATTAGTGTAGGTGCTTTGTGTGCTTAGGCTTGTTAGACACAGTTTATGCTCTTGCTCTAGGTTTAGGTCTAGTGTTAGTGAGGTTTGCATACCTCTTGCTCACTTTGTGCTTGTGCGCGCCATTGTGGTTTGCATACCTCTTGCTCACTTTGTGCTTGTGCGCGCCATTGTTGTAGTTGGAGGATCGGAGTTTGTAATCTTCTGAGAGGTCACGTCAACCGTATTTGTGGTGTGGCCATCACCGTCTACCAGAGGGAACAAGGCCATGCGTTTTGGTCAGGAGATCAATAGTGAAGATGGTGGCAAATTGTCTAGGAGAGGCCATGTTGGAGACCCACTTGCACGCAGTGAAGACTCGAGGGCTATCCACAAAGATACATAACCCAGCTTAGCGCTTGCAAGGTGCCCAACGAGGACTGAGGGGGAGGGTGAGCTTCTCAATAGATCGATAAAAATGGCGGAGTCATCGACGGTAGTTTGAATCGCTATCTCAATTAAGTTTTTATATTTATATTATCTACCTTGGTTGTCTGCTTTACTTTCTTAGTTTGATAGGGGCTAGTTGATAGGATTGGAACTTAAGTTGCATAGCTCTTTTGCCGTAGAGAAAGCAACACACCTAGCAAAATCTTAGTTGCATGTCTAGATAGAATACTTTGTTGCACAGGTTTTTACTAGGTAGAAATTCAACGCCAGAGTTAGAAGTAGATTTTAAGTTGCCTAATTTACCACCCCTCTCCTAGACGTCACGGTCCCTTCACTATGAACACAATTGGTGCCTAAACTAGGTGGCTCAATGCATCCATCTTAGGGGAGTCTAAACAAAAGAATTTGGATGCACAACACAGATAATGAGATACATAAATGTAACGTTTAAGAAAATATCATTGGTTGTGATATACTTAGAGGTTTGTGAAGTTGACGAGATCTTAACATAGGGGTATGTAGCATTGGAACACACGGTTTCTGACCGAAGGAGTCTCCTATTGAGTTGTGATCCAAATTCAAGCATGCATATAATATAGGCCGACTTCAGACAGAGTCAAGCGGTGGCCGGTGGCCCATTGTGATGGCCGCCAGCACCAGGGACACCTGGAGGTGCGGGGGCGTAGGCACGTAGCCCCCCCCCCCCCCCCCCCGCGGCGTGGATCGTTACCCTTTAGGGTTTACACTTTATATATGTAACACCCGGAAATTTTCAATTTTTGAAATAGGAATTTAATTTGATTTATTTATGCAATTGATTGAGCATTTAATATATAGAATAATATTTTTTTTGTGAATTAAAATAAACCCTTGGGCATAGAAACATGATTTGTTGCATCCATGCTGCTCAAAGATATTTTGTTTGATTTGCACTTTATTGAGATTTGAAAATATACAAATGTATTTGGAAACCTATTTGAAAATGAGTTGAAAAAAAAGGGAAAACAGAAACCTCACCCCTCCTCTCTTTCGGCCCAGTCGAGGCCCAACTCCTCCGCGCTGCAGCCCAGCTCGGAGCCCATCTCCTCCTCCTCCTTTCTCTCCCGCTTGGGCCAGGGCCCAAACTTGGCGAGCCAGCCGCGCAGCCCCGTCCCTCTCCGCCTGTGACTGACACGCGGGGCCCACAAGTCATCTTCCTCCTCCTGCTCGTGTTCGAAGCGGACACGGCCGCGCCGTAACCACCCCGGCCTCCTCTCTTGGCGTGGCAGAGTCCATCCCGTGCATGCCTCCACTGGCCCGTAAAAGGAAGCCGCGACCCTCTTCCCCCGCCGCTGACGCGTAGGGCCCGCTGCCCCGCGCCATCCCCTTCCTCCAGTCGGAGTCCGAGCGGAGCACGAGCGCCGCCTCCGACAGAAGGCAACCGCCGGATTTTTCGGCCGAGTCCGTCCCAAGTACGCTCCCTCGCGCCCCTATATAGGTCGGCCGAGCCCTGTGGTCCCTCCCCACAAGTTCCCGAGCAAGCCACGCCCTCCAATCTTGCCCTAGCCGCCGCCCCGAGCTCCGCCGTCGCCCTGAGCTCCGCCGCCGCCGTCGATTTCTCCTCGGGAAGACTTCTCCGTCGAAATTGGTTGTTCTCCAAGCTTCGCAGCAAGGTCAGGAACCTTTCCGACCCCTTCTCCCTCGGTTTTGTGCACTACAGCCATGATGCCGAGCTTCGCCGCCACCATAGTTCCGCCACCTAGCTCGCCGCATCCTCCCCGAGCTACCCCTGTGGCAACCGAAACCATAGATAGGTTCGGCTTGAACTCCTCTTGCTTCCGACCAGGTCCCGAGGTGTGCCGAGCTTCCTAGCCCCGAAAACGCCGTCTCCGGCCATCTTGCCGGCGAGGAATCGGCCGGGCGCCGCCCGACTCCGGCGACCAGAGCCGTCCCTCTTTTCCCGAGCTACCTGCGCCGTCCACGGCCGATCCAACGGCTCACAGTGAGAGATACCTGTTCGACCGGCACTTTTGCAGAAGAGCCCCTGAGCTTTTTAATGTTCTAACCCGTGGTCCTTTGGCGTATTTCTCAGATTACGCTTTCCTATTTAGAAAACATATTTCCTCGGTTTTAATTCAAAAGGCGTTTTCAATATTTACAGATTTGCCACTCAGTTTATTTCGGCCATATTTTATTCGTTTTAGCTCCGATTTGATCCGTTCAAGTCTCGTTAGATTCGTAATTTTGTAATCTATCTAATGATGATACTGATACTCATGTTTTCAACTTTTAAAATTCGAGATTAGATTTAATCTATTATTTTATTAAAGTAAAACTTGTTTATTTCATAACTTTTCCGTTTGAACTCCGATTTGCATGAAATATATATCGTTGGAATCGTAGCGACGCGTAGATTGTTTTTATACACTTTTCAATCTGTTTTTCCAATGTTGGTGTTTCTAATATAGATCTTGTTTGCTTCGTGTATGATTGCTACGATGATTGTGTGGTGATTTTATGATCGAGTTCAGACGGTGAGCAATACGTAGGTGATCAAGAGTACACGGAGGATCCAAGTTCTCCAGAGCACTTTGATCAAGGCAAGTATAGCATGGACCATCCTTGTTGCCTATTCACCTTAATCACTAAATTCATGATGCATGTGTCTACCTTGACAACCATAGTGTTTATTCCTAGTTTTGATGACTTGATCCTTGTTACCTATGAGATTGCATTTGAGTAGTGATGCTAGTGCTTGATGATGCCATGATCTTATGAACTTGATTAATTAATTATGAGATAAAGATTAAAAGATGCTTTTTAGCAACATGGACTAAGGACTTATCTGTAAGTATGACACTGGGACTTACAGCGCAACCATGGGGGCTATATGGCTCTGGCTTTAGTCAAGTATGGACTTACTTTCTACCATGCTATTAATCTTGAAAGGTTCCTTGCCGAGCTGATTGTTTTGCGGCTCCTGTCCTTGTGTGTACTACTGCGTGTGTGTGCCACTTGGAAGGAGGGCTCTACCGCCCCTTGCCATTGCGCCCGGATTGATTAGTGACATGTTAGCGAGGCTTTTGAAAGACTTCATAGTGAACCCCGCCGATCTACCTTGGTAGTGGATCGAGAGGCTGATCACCTTGAGAAAAAGGGTAAATCACGACTCATGGTGAAAGTGTGCAACCTCTGCAGAGTGTAAAACTGATATATCAGCCGTGCTCACGGTCACGAGCGGCCTTGGACGTCTTACAGGAATTTAACTAATTGAATATTGATTTATTTGAAGTTTCTATTGATGTTTATTCCATATTAATTATCATGTTTATATGATCATGCAAATCTTGTTCCTTGGTATATTCTATTGCTGCTACTCGAATTGCTAAAATATGATCAATTAAAAGCAACCGCTGTCAACCAGTGTCTTGCCTTATTTGAGCCTCATAAACCCATGTTATTCTTGTTGAGTATGACATGTACTTACGCTTGCTTTATTTTTCATATTTGGATAAAAATCCCGGATGGGTAACAGATGATTATGGTTATGAAGACATCTAAGAGGATTATTAGGATTGTGTTCACCAGTCAACTATTCCCTATGGAATGGAGATTTTACGAGAGAGTTATCTATATTATTCCGCTGTTATTAATGTAAAGACTCTGTAATATTATTCATTATATATTAGACCTTGTGATGGTACTATGTAATTTGTCGCTTATGTGTGTGATTGATCTCTGGGCGCACATAAGTTGGTTCATTCAATTTTATCCTTAAAATTGGGTGTGACAATATATAATTCTTGTAAGCCGCCATTCAGGATATGAGTAGACATCATTGTAAATCCCTGGCATTTGTAATCACACCTGATATAGTGAAGTGTTGCTGGCTGGTGCCCGTGGTTTTTCCCTCCTGCTTTGGGAGGGTTTTCCACTTTAAATGCCGTGTCCCTTGTGATTGATTTCTTGTTCTTCATCATTTATTTACCAATCCGGTTATAACATCCTCGGCCAACAAAGGATCGCTTGGGGGCTCGGGGGGCAACACCTTCAGGTGTGCTACTTTCCGGCCAAAGCTTGGACCGAGCCTAGGCATGGCTCCGCTGCCTCGGTGCAAGGCTCATGGGCTCACCCGAGCTACAAATGCCTGATCAACAGGGATCGGAGCCTAATCTTTTGCCCCACACCACCGCGGCCTTAGGCACCTGCCAAGGTCTGGGCCGAACACAGGGCACCCCGAGCCCGAAGGTTGGGGGGCTCTTTAGCGAAGTTTTGTTGCTACAAGACACATCGTGGCGTTTTATTACGCACCTATATATACTCCTATAGATGATCATGGTCCATGGTTTCCCAACGATCTAAGCAAGCTTGATGTGAAGTTGTGAATTACATAATGCTTCAAGCCAAAAGCTATGACATATTGACATGCAACAAAACGTGATGACAAGATCGAAATGAAAATGCAGTAAGACTATATATTCGCCTAAGCTATTGCTTATATGGTTTTGGGATTTTTATCACAGTGGATGAAGATGCTAGGGGCAAAGGAGAAGCTCAAGATGGAGGACCTGATCAAGAAATTGAAGGAAGGGCTGAGGATGTGGTAGCTTGACGTGAGAGATGCAATGAAAGTTATGAGGTGTCTGTCGTTGGAAGACTTTTTTTGAAGGGCAGGAGGCTTTGCGCTGCGTCGAGCTTCAGCTTAGATATAGCTGTAATCTTGGTTTCTGTTTGTTTTTTGGTTTTGTCTTTGACTGGTGCTCCTAGTGGACAGTTATGTTGGTGCTTCCTGTAAACTGGTAACACCAGCAGTTACTCTGTATGCTTTCAATATAAGCAGGGCGAAAGTCTTTGGTCTAAAAATATATTTGTATTAGCCGCATTCTATCATCGATCACCCTATTCTTGGATCCAAACCATGTTGGTCTAATCGGAGAGAATCCATCGTGGTCTAGTTACAGAGGGACGCCTAAGTTTTAACCGGCAATGGCATCATCACCATCTTATCAGTCTGTCTCCTGAAAGGGGGAAAAGAGAAAAAAAAAAAGTTGTTCACACAAGGGAAGAAGTCATGGTCGTCATGGTGCATTATATCTCCTTTTTGGGGTTCATGCTTGACTCTTTAAACAACAACCGCTGAGGAAAGCACCTGATGCATCACTTTTGAATAAACGTGCAAACTCCAAGCTTACCCTTTGCATGAGTCAATCAATTCAGGCATGCAGCTAGCTAGCTAGCTCGCACTAGATAATATCTTAGGGAAGTTGGGCGTGTTAGCAACACAATGGATAACCATTGATACCTTGCACTCTATCTTGTCAATCATGTTGTGTGATTCTAGATGAAATAATTTCGACTCCGATTATATTCTGATTGTAATTGACACACAAACATGATCAATCAAACACGGCATAGATCCCTGTACTGTGTGCATGAGCTAGATCTACCTTGTCGGTGAGCCAGCTAAGCTAACAGATCTTTTGCGTGCCCTCCATTCAAGATCAGAACACACAAACGATTTAGCTAGGACCCATTTTGGCCAGTGATCGATTTGAATGCAGATATTTAGCTTTTCAGAAAAAGAGCAGAGTCATATAAACGGGTTCACACTACCACTAGTAGAGAAATGGCCTTTAATCCCGATTTTCCAACCGGACCCCCTTTAGTCCTGGTTTTCCTAACCCGGATTAGGAATCCGGGACTAAAGACTAAGTCTTTTAGTCCGGGTTGCATAACTCGGCTAAAAGACTCCTTAGACTAAAAAAGAAATAATCCGTAGATGTGACTACAAACAGGATGCTTTCCTTTTGAACTAACCCGTAGATGACCTTTTAATCTGGGTTGGTGTTAGCAACTAGGACTAAAAGGTTCCTTAGTTCCAGTTGGTAACACCAACAGGGACTAAAGAGTGTACCTTTAGTCCGGGTTGGTTCTATGAACCGGGACTAAACCGGCGCTATAGCATTGCTGTAGGCCGCTATTTAAGTTCATGGTCAAGGTCGATGATGCTGTTCCACCACTCAAGTTCTCACGGCTTTCCTGGACGTATGAACCTAAACCCTAACCTATAAGATCTCAATTGTACATGTAATAATATAAATAATTAACAAGGGTTTGGCAGCAACATAATTTTTGACTGAGCTTTTCTCTCTTGTTTTGTCAAGCCTTTGAAGAAATGCTCATTTTAAATCGCTTGTCCAGTTAGCAGACAGGGAGGATCGTGGCGAGACGAGAGTATTGATTTTATATGCATTGCTGATTGTGTCAATTAATATATCTAATCCGATTCCATTGCCAAACCAAATTGTAGAAACTTATGGTATTATACAATTTATTAAAAAAATAATTAGAGGAATATAACAGCGGTGATTCTGAGAGCAATTTTTACAATGTGATTCACGGTAAAAAAAAATGACCTTCGGGCCAGTTCATAAAACCACCGTTGTGTGAGTGATTGTATATAAATCGTCAAAAGTAAAGACATTTCTAAGGACAATTTTGTTAAGAAATCCAGCCTCTAAAATTATATTTTCAGGAGCAGTTAGTTTACAACAACCTTCTCTTGAAACTGTATGTTTAGTGACGGCTGCTGTATGATTACTAACCATGTAAATAGTTTTAAGTGGCGGTTGCTCTATAACAACCACCGCTAAACATTGAGAAAATTAACCGTTGTCACATGGTAAATTATCCATGCTACTGAATATTTCTACTAATATGTACAAGAATGAGATGCTAATATTTCATTTCTATAGTTAGTAATAAAATTATCTCTTAGGGAGTACACATATCAAGCCCGGATGATTTTGTGCTGCAACCAAAAACTTTGTCTAGTGCTTTCCAGATTAGATAAATTAGCATATATGATATATCTGCACCCGTTTCGTCTTCCTCTTGCTTCTTGTGAAAGTTGAAAATGACACATTTATAATATGATTAGCATGCCAAATTACTGGACAGCTAGCAGCAATTAGTCGAGGTCGCGTGTTGTTAATGTACCAATTATTTTAGATAATCGGGATTCCACTACCAAACTAATTTGGTAGCATAGATTCCACACTATCTCGGAAGAACTCTTTGACAACAATCTCAGCATGCAGCAACTGAGTTGCAAAGGGAAGAGTATTATGTGGCGCGCAGAAAACTAATAGGCTTAGCTGCACGCGTGTTATGCAAAGAACAATATATTCCGTGCAAACCCTCTACTCGGTAGAATTGTATTGTGAAAAAACTTTTAGAATAAACATGCTTATGAGTTTTCAAAAACAAAATTAAACCATGCACTTCCATACATTTATAGATGTACACTGCTGCAAAATTTGATTTTCAAAAACTCAATCTGTAAAAATCCATATGAAAATGACAACTTTCAAGTGCATAGACACTAGAGGATCAAAATTCCTAGGAAGTTCCATATGCGCCATGAATCTGCCATTTTCATATAATTCTTTTTAGATTGAGTTTGAATCTCAAATTTTACTGTGACAATGTACGTCTACGGATGCACTATGGATGTGCATATAAGTATACTTTTCTAAAGGGTTTCCACGATTCCCCCTTGAGTATAGGATTTTTACTAAATATTTTCCCATTATAAAAAGCTATTTTTGCGAATGTATTTTGTAGAGAAAATGAACATATTGGACGAAAATTTAAAGCTATTATTTCAGTGCAATTCCTTCGTTTCCATTTAGCTTAATTCCTCTGCTGCACTTCGTTTTACCTTTTATTTATTTATTTTTTTGCGAACTAGAAAGTTTTATTAAGAAAACAAGTAGCTACGCGATATTATATTAGACATTTGATTTTTCATACATATAGTTAAAGTAATATTATGGCCCGCGTAGTAGCTGCACAATACTCACCCAATTTTTTTCCCGCACCACCACCACGCATCTGTGATCTGTGTACTGCTACCTGATACCGTCTGGTTAGGTATGCGGACGTACCCATCGCTGACGCCTGTGTCCTGACTCCTGAGTGCACAGCCCACCAGACACGCGTTGGACCTGTCCGGATGCCTCTTGTGCATGCCTTTGCGAAAATGTGGTGCAATTAGTGCAACTGATAGAGATTCTTCTTCTGAGGTAATACTCCTGACTCCTCCTGGAGTCCTGGTGCGCAACGCGCAACACGCCTGAGCGCTCTGCTACCTACACCAAGTGGCAGCACGGTTGGTGGTTTGGTAGCGTAGCTTTGCTGCTCGCATCTCTGGAATCCCAATCTGCTGGCAATCCATTAAAGCAGCCAGCCATCTGAGAGACTGAGACGAGACGACTCCACAAAAGGTGCCAAAGCATCGCACCTATGCTCACAGCTGACGAAGACGCATGGCCATGGCACGCAGCTTATCCGAAGCAAGCAATCAGAGACAACCTGATGAGAATACGTTACACGTACGTGCATATATAGTCTTCGCTTCCAAGAAGTGTGTGTGCAGCGTGCGTGCAGGCAATAGCCATCACCCAATTTATACTCAATGACACAGAGGATCGCTGGCTGGGCTTGCTGCCTATATAAACGGAGGTCATCCGTTGCCAATTGCATCATCATCATCATCAGTTCATCACGCATCTCAATACGACAAACGAGCATATATACCAGGAGATAACCAGTAGCAGCTTAATTACTAGCTTCCTAGGGTCGTCGACTCGTCGTGCGGGTAGCAAAGAAGAAGGAGATGAGTCGTTGGGGCAAGAACAACCCTGCTCCGGCCGCCGATGCTGCTGGTGTCGGGGAGGTGGTGCCGGTGCAGAAGGTGAACAAGATCGAGTTCCACAACCTGATTTCGAGGCCCCCCATCTACGGCGTCGGTGGCGGCCGTCATCCACGAGGCGGGGCGGAAGACGACATCAACGAGAAGGCGGAGAGGTTCATCAGGGAGAGGATGTTCTGGTTCCACCGCCAGAAGCCCGCCGGGCCGCCGTCGGCCTGATGACGTGCGTCGTCGTCGTCATGCAGGAATCATCGTATGTGTATGGATGGATATTTATTATTATTCTTATTATTATTATGGATGGATATAATTAACGCATATATAAGTATGTTAGAATAGTTCACCCCTGTGTGACCCCATGTATATACTTATACTCCACCAGTCACCAATAAGTGATCAGATACGTGAAACTTCAGATATGCATGTTTGATTGAAGCCAACAGTTCCTTTCATCTACCATAGCAAATTGTGCCTCTGTTGCAACGGGACGTACAGCTTTGTGCACTCATCATCCGGGTCAGCCCGTGGCAATGATAATGGGCTACCTCTATTCGTTAGATATAATTAGACTTAACCGGACCTCGTTCAACTAAACTTAATGTCTGTTATAAATGCTAGGTGCAATAAATGATTAATCCTATACAGGTAGTTGAGTGGAGATTGAGACAGCTATAAGACTAGTCTTAATGGAGTTCCATATAAAGTTTCATGAGCATTAATTTCTCTATCATATCAGCAAGAGAGAAGAAGGGAGTTTCATGAGACGAGAAAGGAGTTTCATGAAACTCTGCTGACATGGTTACCAACTTCCCAGTGTTGGTATCTGTGCAATGAAACTGTTCACTGAGACTGGCCTAATAAAATGGATGACTATTGTGTACGGTTGTTGTGAGGTTATTAAAAATATAGAATACACACCCTCCACATGATGAGTTGTATGGTGTCACAACACGAATGGGCTGAACTGACAAGGCCAGCCCATTAGTGGTGTGTGTGAACAAAAGATTTTCCTCATGTGCTCCTCGTGGTTGCCTAGCCCCCAACACTCCTGATGTTGTCCCTCCACCTATGATGGCATCGACAATGTACTTGTGTTCAGGAGCGTCTTGGACAACAAGGCCTATGTAGGAGCTCTCGACGAGGACCTCCAGATGGAGCTTAGTGACCCTAGGCGGCCCTCCTACCTGCATTGCCCCACCCTCCTTGCTACTAACTTGCGGTCTTCTTGCTTGTGCCATCCATCATGCCTATGATGAGACTAAGAGAGAGGGCGAGGGGTAGTGGCAAACTCGAACGGGAGACGCATCTTGGTTGTTGCCGGAGAACATTTGGCCAGCTGTCGCTGGAGGGCGGCCGGCGCAACCTTGGTCATCGGAGCCTAGCTCCAGTTATCTGTAATCTGATTATCGTAGAGTGAATCAGTATCGTAACAATTGGTATCAGTTAGCCGTTCTGATCCATCCAGATCCGTCTTCTACCACCACCACTTCCCCAAATTCGCCACCAATCCTGAACTCTGGCGCAAGCAACTCGTCTTCAGGTCACTATGAAGATTGAGACCAGCTTGCGGCTTTCCTCGATACACTCAAGGCCCAGACCGCGGGATCGAGGAGAGCAATCGGCGCGTCGACAAAGTCCAGACCTCCATCGACTATCTCCGCGCGTCCAAGGAAGAATTCGACAAGTGGCGGCCCTAGGACGACTCCAAGGTTGCGGATCTCGGCTCCTGCGTCTCTGGGCTCACCAAGCAGGTCGCGGAGCTGCATTCTGCAAAATCGACGGAGCAAGCCATCACTGATTCCGGATTCGTCCACCTCAAGTCGTCAGGGTTCGCTCACCTGAACCCGTTCCCCAAAGGGGTGGCGCAAGGGTCGTTAGACCACGGCGTTCCAACAAGTCACGGGGTGTCTAGTTCAGGGATGATCACCCGAACCACCTCCGGTCAAAGGTGAGGAATCCTTGTCTCCCACCAAGTCTGATGATACATTTTAGTTTGTCTGCCCTTTGTAGTGCTGCTCACTCTGGTTGTCATCATCTTACTATGTCAAATCATCATCATGATCCTGTTCCCCAGTCTGATTTCCCCAAGTTTGATGGTCTAATTCTAAGTTGTGGATAAAACAAGCTGAAACCTATTTTGATCTATACTCAGTTCCTTCGTATAAGTGGGTTAAGATGGCTACAATTAATTTCAAAGGCACTGCTGCGTTTTGGATGCAGACTATCGAAATCAACCTTCGTCAGTGCCCTTGGAATGATTTTCTGTCAACATGTTGTGTCTAGATTTGATAGAGATTAGTTTACCCATTTTATAGGTCAGTATCTACATGTTCGTCAAACTGGCTCTGTTGCTGAGTATATTACTCATTTTGATGAGTTAATGCATCAATTGCAATGCCCATGATTCCACAGTTAATCCTGCATTTCTTACTAGCAAGTTTATTGATGGCCTTAAACCAGAGATTAGAGCAGCACTTGTTTTACATAAATCCTAAGATCTGGATACTGCTAGTTCCTTAGCTCTGTTGCAGGAAGAGATTCTCTCTGAGTTTAACGCCAGAGAGCACAAGAAGATGGACTCATCTAATTCCTTCTAGTTTTAGTCCAAGCCTAGTCAGTACTCAAATGCCAAGTATCAAGAGAACAAGC